>LPNX010749782.1:0-10171 GCA_001517045.1 Pseudotsuga menziesii | reverse complement strand
CTACCCCATAAAACCCCTAACTCATAATATTTTAATATATCTTACATTTTTGTAGTACATCTCTTAGGAGGCCCATTTTTTACCTCAAATTCTCTCTAATGCCCGATTACTAGAAGACATGGAAGGATAACAGGAATGAGAATTCTGATCAAAGGAAGAAAGGTTTCAAACCCTCTAGCTTTAGGAATTAGCAGAAGTAACCATCACAAGCTGAGAAGAAGCCAGCTAGAGTGATGGGAGAAAATCCTAGAGAACTACAGCAGAACAGAGAACCTCTCCAATGTTGGAAATGTGGAGGACCCCACATGCGTAGGAATTGTCCACTTGAGAATGAGAAACCAATTCCAGCCTACAACCTTCAAGAGGAAGAAACAATGGGTCAAGTAGTAAAGGCCATCCCTAGGATTTATGCAGCACTAGAGGACCGTCAGGTAGATCACAAGTCAACTATGGTTGAAGTTGTAGGTAAGATTGTTGAGCAATCTGTTTCTATTTTGATTGACCCCGGTTCTACTCACAATTACATTACTCCTAGAGTAGTGGATATTTGTCCTTTTAAGAAAGTAAAAGTACTAATATGAAGGTGAAAGTACTAATATGAAGGTTGACTTCATAGTCTTCCTCCTTGTCCTGTTCATTCAATGGCTCTAGAATGACTTGGTTACTTTCTTTTGCAGCCTCCGGTATGGTGATGTCAATTTTGCATTGCCTGGCCGACTATGTGAAGATCTCCTCGACTGTTGGATAGTAGTCGAGTGTTTTTTCCTTAGCTGTCGACCCTGCTTATGCCATACTACTGTATGGTCGAACTCTAGTTGGATATGAGTTGTAGGAGGAAGATATCTTTGGATGTTTTGAGGAACCCTCCATTTGGTTGTTCTGATTTTAAGATCTTGAAACCAATGTTCTAGGAACACTTTGCTTTCTTCTTGTTCTAGTGGGGTTCTAGTCATTGAAAAAGGCTTAAAGTGCCACATATGAAACCTAGACACCTCCAAGAAGTCTTTATTCCTGATTGGACATAGGTGATACATAGCTATCCATATTAAGAGTGATGGGAATCTGATTATTGCACCTGATTCTTGGCACTTCTCACAGATGGATTTGAGTATGTCGACCATGTATTGGGCCCAACAATATATCTTTCCTTTGCTTGCTATGTAGTCGACTACTTCCAGCATGTCATGCTTCAAGTCACAATCATGTCCTATGACAGTCAAGCCGGTGGACACGATTTTGGACAGTATTTTGGGTGTGGTGGCTTGGACTTGCTTGATTATTAACCCCTTTGAGTTTTTCCCTACCGGTGTTCCTGTTAGCCTTTCGACTAATCCTTCCTTGATTCCTACAGGAACGGGGTCACCTTTGTTGGATAGCCCAATGAGTTTGTAAATGGTTTCGACTGATATTTCCATCGGTGTGTCGAAGTAGAACTTCCCATTGTGGTATCGACTGATTGTGAATTTTACAATAGTTTCCTTCGTCCCTCCAAAACTAGCCATGAGAGGTGCATTTAGAAAGTTAATAATAGTGCTATGGTTTACCTTCTCCGCTTCCTCTGTCATTTTTTACTTTCCCTGGTAATCCCATTCTTTGATTTATGCCCAGTATTTCTCCCATGAACCTTCCTGTACTTTCACGTTTTTAATGTTTCTTAATCGTTTTACTAGTGGACTTACAGCATATTCCAACTCTTTTACTTTGGATTTCATGGATCTAGTTTGTTTTGGGGCCATTTTGTCGATTGTTTGTTCGGCTCTCTTGGTGGTTGATTTGCTCAAGGGGGTCTGTTAATTCTGTCGCTGTAGATCTTGATGAAACAGTATGTGATCTTCGACTGGCGTAGTATTTATAAGCAGGGTGGATGGCGATTTTGTTGATGTTGTTATTAATGGCGGATTTGATGGTAAAGGACGCTCTAATGAAGGCTGAGTTAATACGTTCTAGTTTCGGCACTCCCTCTGACTGTAGTCATGATGGGTTGATTTGACGTTTTGATCCTCTTGTCGATGATGAAGGTATGGTTGATATGTGGTATGTCGATGGTAAAAATGTTGATTATTGTCGAATGGTCTACTATGCCTGTCGGAGTTCATTTTGATTTTCCTTGATTCCTTTTGGAGTTTTAGGTTTTTGATTTTTATATTTTTTTTAACAATTAAAAACTGCTTTGCTTTTTCTTTTCTTTTTTCCTTTTTTTTTACTTTTTTAGTCAGACACCATTTACCAGCTTCCGAAACATTGTGGCCTGTAATGTTCTTAGTTGAACTGATCCATTGGAATTGATTTTTTCGATAATATAAGGTCCCATCCATTATTTGTGTAACTTTTTAGGTTTTCCTTTCACCCGACTGTTGTATAGTAATGCAAGGTCTCTGACTGACAAATTCTTGTTTTTGATGTTTCGATCATGCCAAGCCTTCTGTTGTTGCTTCTGAATTTCTTGGTGTTGAATAGCAAGCAGTAGATGTTCTTCTAGTTTGGCTAATTGCATTAGTTGATCCTTTCTTGCTTATTCAACATTGATATGTAAGATGTCGGCTATCACCGGTGTATGTTGTCGAAAATGTAAAGGAACAACTGCTTCTTGGCCGTAGACTAGTCGAAAGGGTGTTTGGTTGGTCGAACATTTATATGATGTCCTGTACGCCCATAATAATGTAGGGATTTTCTCATCCCAGTCATCTTTGTCGGTATTGCATATTTTTGTTAGACCCTTTGTTAGTGTTTTTTTGAATGCTTCTATTGTCCCATTCGACTGAGGGTGATAAGTTGTGCTTCGTCGATGGTCAATTTTGAACTGTTCTGTCAATGATGTGATTGTTTTATTGATGAAGTGTGATCCTTGACCACTGATTAAGGTTATAGGACAGCCAAACCTAGTGATAATGTTTTCATATATGAATTTAGTAACTACCTCACTAGAACAAGTGTCGACAGGTTCTCCTTATGCCCATTTAGTGGCATATTCTACTGCTGTTATAATATATCTTGCACCTATCCTTTTTGTTGGGACTAGAAATGGACCTATAAAGTTGATAGCCTAGATTTCGAATGTGAGGCTTGGGTTTACTGATATTAAAGGCATTTCTGTAATAGGTAGCAGTTGACCTATACGTTGGTAATGATCACATTTTCTCACAAACTTTTTACAGTCTTTGTATAGCGTCAACCACCATAGTCATGATTGTTGGATTTTCTTTGCAGTTGTATCCAACTGAAAGTGTCCTCCCGTTGGTCCATAATTTGCTTCATGCATAATATTTTCCCGTTCATGTTCTAAAACACATTGAGAGAGTATTTTTTCCAAGCCTATTTTATATAAGAATCCTTTTATTAAGGTGTATGGGGCTGCTTTCATGGCTAAAATTGTTTTTTCTTATTGTTCGTGCCTTCTGGTGCTTGACCATTCTCTAATAATTGCGTTATTTCCCCTAATTCTGCTGGAACATCTTCTATTAGGAATAAGTGTGCATCTGGTAGGTCATCTTCGACTCCTGTTGGCTGCTCCCCTATGTCAATTCTCGACAAGTGGTCAGGACAGACATTTAGCTTTCATGGTCGAACGACGACTTCGAATTCAAATTCTTGGAATAGCAATAGCCAACGACAAATTCTCCCGTGGTGCAAAGGTTTATTGACAAGGCATTTTAATTCTTGATGATCTGTATAGAATATGAAGGGGTTAGCTAGTAGCTAGTGTCGATACTTTTGAAGGGGAAAGACCATACCTAATGCCTCCCTTTCTGTCATGGAGTAGTTGCATTTAACTTTGTTTAATTTTCTACTATTATATATGATTGGGTAATACATGCCATCTTTTCCAGGTTGTGTCAATATTGCTCCTATTGCTAAGCCTGAGGCATCAATGTGCACATGAAATTTGATCGACCAGTTCGGGAATCAAAGAATGGGTGCTTCGACTAATTTTCCTTTTAATGTGTAGAAGGACGTATCACATTCTTATGTCCAGTTAAACTCTTGATATTCTCTTAATAGTTCTTCTAGAGCATATGTCATATTAGAGTAGTGCTAAATGAATTTTCTATAGTAACATGTATGTCCTAACAATACTCTGACCTGTTTTGGGTTCACTAGCAGCTTTAAGTCGAATATAATTTTTCTCTTTGCAAAGTCGACTTTGATACCTTATTTGCATATGATATGCCCTAATAGGATTCCTATAGGGGTTAAGAATATACATTTATTTATATTGAGAGATAACTGAATCTGTCGGCAACGTTCCAGCATAATCCTTAACCATTTACAGTGGTATTTCAGCATAGAGTATATTGTCCAGTCGTCGAAGTATATTGCCATTGTTTTGTAGATGTATTCTTGAAATGTCTTGACAACTATTCTTGAAAACACTACATGTGCATTTTTTAGCCCAAATGGCATGACTCTGTAGGAAAATGAACCAAATTCACATACGAAGGTTGTCTTTTTCTGGAATTCTTTGGCTATTGGTACCTGATTATACCCTGAGAATCCATCCGTAAATGAATACCATTCATGTCCTGCGACTGTGTTTAGGATTTCATCAGCGTATAGAGTCGGGAATGGATCTGTTAAGGTAACCTTGTTTAATTCATAAAAATCGACACAGATTCAAAGTTTTGTTGGGTTGTGCTTTTTCGGTTGGAAGACCATTGGGCTTGCCCATTCCGACTGGTCGATGGGGTAAATTATTCTAGCTGTAAGCATATTGTCAATCTCCTTTTTAACTATTTCCTTATATTTATGCGCCAACTTATAAGGTCTTTTCTTGACAAGTTGGGCATCAGGTTTGATGTCTATATTCATCTCGCCCATTTCCGCTACTAATCCTTTTAAGTCTTTGTAGTCTCATGCAAATGCATCTTGAAATTCTTTTAATAAGTCGACGATCTATATGGTTTGTTCTTCGCTCCAATAGTCGCCAATTTTTGCCATTTTTGGTCTATTATCATTAGAAATGTCAATTTCTTTAGTTTTTACTTTTGCATCCATCCATTCTGGTGCTTTACTTTCATTAATATGTCGACTACCTTCTTTGAACTATGAAAATGTTGCTGGAAAGTCTGTTGTTTTCATTCGGTCGGTGTCGTTTTTGTTGGTGGACTCAATTTTGAATATCGTTTTCACTAGTTTGATTGTTTTTGGGTGATCGATATTCCATTGAAAGCTCCTCCCGTTTGTGTGTTCATTTTCTAATTGGAGTCTTGTCGACTATGGTATTTTGTTGGATCGAACGTTATAACATGTTGCATTTGGTTAGCTTCTATTTTGTGTCGAATCATTGGTAGTCGGCTGTATAAATGTTTTTCTCTATTTTGTAGCTTCGACTAATTTTGTGTCTTCCGATATAAAGCTAAAATATTTAATGAAATTTTCTTTAAGTTCATTCCATAGAAATGTTTCGCCTTGTGCTTCTTCCATTTTATACCACTTGTTAGGTAGGTTGTCTAGTGTTGAGGGAAATAGCTGCGGCCGTATACGTTCATCTTTGTAACCAAGTCTTCTCCACTTTGTTTCACATATTCTTATATGATTTTCTGGATCTTTTCCTTCGATGAAGACATGTCTTTGTGCTTGTTTTGTTAGCTTCCTTCCTCCAAATCTTTCTACAAAGAAAGTCGAAGCTGCTATCCATGTTTGTAGCCTCGACTAATGGGTGTCCCACCATCGAGCAGCTTGTCCTGTAAATGTTTCGATCGGGCTTTGAAGTCAGCCATGTTCACCTAGGTTCTTAGATACTTGTTCTACATGGAGAGCTGGTGATTCTCTTTCTTTATACCTAAGACTCTGTTTATTATCGGTTTTTATTGGTGCTAATGAGGGGTATTCCCTTATTATTTTCTCAAATATTTTTGGGATAGACGATATAGAAAAGCATTGTTAGGTTGGTTTCTTCTAGATAGATTGAATGGTCCACCAACCTCTTGCTTGCGTTTCATAATTTTCAATCTCACAATCGTATAATTCTGCGTATGAGTTATATCCGATCGAGTCATGGTTCCCTAGATGAAGTTCACCATAAATATTGGGTTCAGTATAGTCTTCATTATTGTGTATTTGGTATAGTTTTCGAATGTTGACTTATTCATCAAGAGGTTCGGTCCAAGGTTCACCTTGGGAAGGATGAATGGGGACAATAACTTTATGTCCATTCGCTTTTAATTTTCTTCTTTCCTTGTCTAAAGATATTGATGCTTTCATTTTTCTTCCTCATGGTCGACCTACCAAGGCTGGGAAGGAGCTGGATCCTTCCTTAGGGTCGATAATTTCAAAGTCGATATGCATTTTATTGTTGAATCAACATTTCTCCAAACCCCAATGGGTTCGATCAGTCCTTGGTCGGCTAATTTGAGGTATAATCCTGACTTGTTTAGTCAAGGTTTGCCGAACTGTTCCCATGTATCTCGTGTCATAATATTTACTTGTGAACCGAAGTCGAGAACGACTTGTCGAACATGATATCCTTCAATTTCAAGGTCGACAAGTGGGTCAACATCACTCTTGTCTTTTTTATTCAAACTGCATATATTTTTTGGTTGTTTATCTGTATTATTTTTGTGCTTCATATTATATAATAAGTCAATGAATTGAGACACTGATTTATCATTCTGTATTAAACTGAATAGTTCTTTAAGTGTGTTTTGTCTCCTATCATCAAGTGCTTCCTGTCTAGCAAATTCCTGAAACATGTTTGATGCATCGTTATATAATTGTTTTTGTTTCATCGGGTTAGGATAATCATTTTTTTCTTTAATTTTGCCTATACGTGGGTTATCATCTCTAATTTTCATCCCTTGTCGAGTGACTATATGTAGGTTCTTTGTATGCATTACATCGTGTTTATGAACACACGACAAGACATTAAATTTTTTTTTTATTAATCCTGTCACGTATGGTGGGACAATCCTTTCGTGAGTGATCACCCACACCACATCTAGTACAAAACTTTAGATCAGTTCTATCCTTGTATGGATATTCTATGTAGCGATGTACTTCTTTATAACATGTAAAGAATTGGATGGGTCATCGTGGTCGATTGTCATAGTTTCCAGAAAATCATCCTCGACCTCCGAATCCAACACGATGATTGTCGAACCAGCGCTCGTATCGATGCCTTCATATATTTGATTATTCAGCTCATTTTGATCATTACTCCTTGGAATGTTATCATTATTCTGCGTGACTGGATTCGTTTGGTATACTTCTTGATAGTTTTGTCGATTCTTCAGGTTCAAGTGGCAGTCGGCCGTTGCGTGACCTTTTACCTCACAGATTGCACACTAAGATGCTTTGCCATTCTTCTTGTTATATGGGCGGGATTTTGTTGAATGTTCTTCATGTTCTTGGAAAATGTCACATAAGCATTTTTTTTTACCAAAATGAACATGTTGTCGACAATTATCTTTAGTATGTCTGGTTGTGGAGCATTTTGTGCACCAATCATCCTGATTTTTGAGGTTCAGCTCTTTCAAAGATTTTTGCATGATTTCCAACTATTCTTCCAGCCTAGTATTGACGGGATATGTTGGGAAATCCTCATCCATCTCTACCTACATAGATTTGGTCACTGTGTCTTCATATGTTTTAAATGTCTCCAAGCTTATATGCCGTTGGATTTTTTGTTGTTGATGTAATTGTAACTTTGGAATGTATTCACTTGTATTTCTTATCTATTGTAACCTGATCTTTATTTCAGGATGTATTTGGGTCATGTCATGCCCTGATGTTGCAATCGAGAAGTTTCTATAATGAGAAAGTCATGTCAAGTCATTGTGGGTAACCCTCCTATTGGTCAAGGGTTAAAGTCCCCACAGTTGTGGGGCCCTTGGGTTATTAGACTATCCTAGTGATGTCGACCCTAGGTGAGTCATTGTAAGTCGGGGCAATAGTCCCTACCATTGTGTTACCCTCCTATTGGTTGAAGGAGGAAAATTTCCCACAAGTGGTGGGGCACTAGGGTTATTAGACACTCCTAGAGATGTCGACTCTAGTAAGTAATTGTTAAGTGAGGCCGACATGTTGTAGTGCACTTCAAGTGAACAAAAGAATATAAATAGAGAGTGAGACTCTCTATTTATCTCACTTGCAACAAACACACTCACTCATTGAGGGCACATGAGTGAGAGAGGAGAAGCTCTCTCAGTATGAGAGAGAGAGACTGCTACTGTCGGGAGATCATCTTACTATTTTCTGGTCTTACCATTTTGTGCTAATTCTATCTCTGAGGAAGTTGCAGGGTTTTCTCCTTTATGGTTTCCCCAAGGAAAACTCTTTGTGTCTCTTTTCTCTTGTGATGTGCTTATGTTTTATTGATGTGCTTGTTATTCTCTTAGTGAAAAGATCCTAAGATCATAATGATAGCTTATACGATGAAAAACTAACATGGTATCAGAGCTAACCTGAGAAGAATACATTGTGCAAAAGTATGCTAGGACGACTCTCCATTAAAGGGCACATCTTTCTGTCGAAGTAGAATTTGATTCCGAGCATTTTTAGTTTTCGATGAGGAAATTAGAGCTTTCTATAGAAGAGGAATTTTTGAGTGAGAAAAGCATAGGATTGTTCTCCTCATCAAAACCTAATTTTAGAGACATGGATCAATAAATTTGATTGGGTGAAACTCCGAGAAAGTCAAACCCTAGTTTGACCCTGAGCTAGAAAAAACCCTAAATACTAAAACTGATAAGTTTTGGTACATTAGATCTATCCCGCGATTGGTGAAGTCTCAAGAGCTGAAAATTGCAGGGGCCGAAGATAAAATCTCGATGCACACTGTGTCCAAAATTCAGTGTCAGATTCGATATATTCTGGGAGATATGATCCCTCCAAGTTAGGGTTCCAGCCTCTTCTAGAATTCATCCCTAAACAGGACACCTGGGGAGAATTGCAATATCATGGCCTACAGAGGTCCAAATGGAATTCCTAAAGATTTTACAGAAAGGAAATAGAATGTTCTTTTGGTGGTCCAAATATCAAACTCAGAAGATCAACCAGTGACACGTGGAATGCCGTACAACTTTGTTGTTCTGAACAGTCTTGTAACAGGTCACCTTCGGAAAAGGATCATAAATACCAAATGGTGAAACCAATTCTGATGAAACCTATCGTGTTATATCAGGTACATGCGAGGTTACCTTAGTGAGAAATTTCAGACACAGAGGATCAGTAATTTCAGAGATATCATAGAAACAGTAATAGGCATTTCTGCAAAAGAAATTGGAAATCTAGGGCTTCCTGTTCTGGGAGCTTCCCTCCATTGTTTTCAGAAAAGGAGTACATTGGACAGCTCCATTTGAAGAGATCTGTCTGTCTATCCAATTAGATCTAAAAAATTCCAAGTTTTTAAAATTAGGTTTTCTGTGACAAACTCTAGATCAGCCAGCTCTGGAACTAGGACGGACACCTCAAATCGGTAAGATCTAATCCTTTGCTATTTTCATTTGAGGTTCTCATTTCAAAGTGATCTATCACATCAGCTTGATGATAAGCTTGGTGAAGTTGAAAACTTCCAAGCATGGAAGTATATGATCTCTCTGAAGAAAATGAATTGGACACCTACATGAGTAGAGAGGTTCCAGTTTGAGAGGGAGATGAGGCTAGAAGCCTTTCACAAGAAGAACTTGTCCAAGGCCAAGAAGCTCATGGTTGATTTAGTCATGGATCAACTTGTACCACAAGTGTCTTCCCTAAAGACATCGAAGATGTTTAATTCCTTGACCAAGCTATTTGAAGGGAAGAACATACATCAAAAGATGACCTTAAGAAACCAGTTGAAGAATGTGAAGATCCAGAATGTAGAGACCATGCAATCATAAGAGCCTCTCAAATCAAGAACAACTTGAAGTAGTAAAAGAAGAAGTGAAGAATGCAGAAGTGGTGATGGCCACCTTGAATGGACTCTTAGGATCATGGGATTCATTCATGCGAGGAATGTGTGCCAGAAGGAAGTGATTACTTTCAATAGACTCTGGGAAGAAGAAGAAGCTCGACTCATAAGAAGATAAGAGAAGAGAATATGGTAGCAATTGAAGATCAAGCTCTCACCATCCAAAGAAGATCCCTCAATCGATGAGGAATATGAAGATTTCAACTCTTGAAGAACTTCTTATCCACCTTATCATTTGGATAAGAAACGATGCTATCATGAATGAAGAATACGATGAAGCTGAAG
>LPNX010749777.1:0-26810 GCA_001517045.1 Pseudotsuga menziesii | reverse complement strand
GTTTCCATTTTCATACATTGAGTTTCCCTAATCTTTATCATGATAATGGGGCTTGTGGCTGTTGTTGATATGTATATATTCAATTAGCATTACTCATTGTATATCACATGGATGTAAGGATGAAAAATAGAACTTGGGGATGCATATGATTGCCATCTACACCATGACCTATAGCTTGTTGCACAATGCTTACCTTTTCAGTATCCTTCTCTACCTTTCCCATGAGTTAAAAATATTCAACCCTTCAACAATATGACTTCCACAACATTGAAATATTTCCCTAGGTTGGTTGGGATTTCCAATGTACACCAAATCAAATAGTTTCTTGCTGCTACAAGTGGTTCAAGTTGATTCCTTCTCCTAGATTTATATTCATGCTTTCTATACCTTATGCCTCCATGCTACTTGTGGTGATAAGTAGTGGTCTTCTTGGGCTTCAAACCTTGGGGATTAAATTTGGTTCCTATACATTTGTTCATCCAAAACCATCATATCTTCTTGGTTCACGAGGTTTAACTGATGAAGACAAATCAACAAAATAAATGAAATATTCTTTACCAGCTTTTGTAATAGGCATGCAGTAGTCCCCTATTATCCAACAATAGAAGCAATGATCTAATTCTCTGAGTATGCGTGTAGATGGTACTCAACTTAAATGTGCATCAAAATCCTATTGAGGGAGGCCTTGCAAGGACTCTACCCATGAATCCAATAAGGTTCTCTTACAATAATGAGGAGTCATTCTAGTAAGAGACTCGGTTTTCTTGTTTCCTACACACTAGCTTATTCATTTAAGGTTGTGGTTTTTGTTGTTGGGGAATTCTCGAGTTATCCCTACACAATTTGGACATAAAAAGTTTCAATCAAGGAAAAATCATGAACATTCATCTAATAGTTTTTTATTACCAAGTTCATTTAAATTTTATTTAATAGTTGTATCACTATTACATATAACCAATAGTTAGTTATATAATAAATATCTAATATATTACAATTAGAGATGAAGTTAAGCTAATAGTTAGTATAATAGTTATCTAATATAATTGTAATTAGAGTTGAATTTAAACTAATAGTTAATTCAAAAGTTAATATATCAATAATTGCACTTGAAGTAATAGTAGTGATTGGAGTTGAAGTTAAGCTAATAGTTGTATCATCAATGGACTTAAGCTCATAGTTGTATATAATAATGGAATAGATGAATTTAAAGTTTAATTTTTCCAACTATCACAAAGTATAGTTATTAGATATGTTAACTAAGCTATTTTTGACTTTTTTCAAATTGTTAATTTGGAATTTTTCACGAGGCTCATAGAATCAATGTGGAATGTACTTCCACTAAACCTTAAGAGATTAGAGTTGAAGTTAAGCCAATAGTCAAGCAGAATCATTTGAATTAAAAACTAATAGTTGTATCTAATAGTTAAGCTATTAATTATGCAATATAGCCATGATTAAAGTTGAACTTAAGCTACTAGTTGTAAAATCATTGAAGTTAAGCTAATAGTTGTATCTAATAGTTAATTTATAAGTTAATATATCATCAATTGCACTTCAAATAAAAGTAATGATTGGGCTTGAGGTCAAGCTAATAGTTATTCATCAATGAAGTTAAGCTCATAGTTGTATTTATTAATTGAATAGTTACATCTAACAATAATGACATAATTAAAGTTAAAGTTTAATTTTTCCACTTATTACCAACTATACTAATTAAATATTAACAAAATTATTTTTTA
Source organism: Pseudotsuga menziesii (assembly GCA_001517045.1). Lineage (NCBI taxonomy): Eukaryota > Viridiplantae > Streptophyta > Pinopsida > Pinales > Pinaceae > Pseudotsuga > Pseudotsuga menziesii. Next base: position 25,071 of record LPNX010749777.1, on the reverse strand, counting down.
ATTTTTTTTAATTATGTTTTTTCAGGATTAGGTTTTCCACCTAAAGTGTTCAATTTTTTTATATATAAATTATTTCTTTATGTCAGAATAATTAAATTAGTTGTATTATTCAACATATATTATATATTATAAGAAATTTGTAAATTATTATTTCCACCTATTTTTCTAACACTTTACTCCTTTCCTTTCACTTGACTTTCTAGAAAGAGTTCAATTAATGATTGTTTAATAAGTTTACTCCTTTTCTTTCACTTGGTTTTCTAACAAAAGTCCATTTAATACTTTGTTAATAAGTTAAATATGCCAATAAGCATGTGAATTTTCTTTCACTTGGTTTTCTAACAAAAGTTTATTTAATACTTTGTTAATAAGTTAAATATGCCAATGAGCATGTGAACTAATCCTACAAAATAAATAAAAAACATAAATACATATAAATAAAAAAAGCATAAATATCTCTTTGATTCATCTATGTTCTCTATATCATAAGGCATATAAAGATTCAAACCAAAAAAAATTGTCAAACAAAATAGTTTAAAAAAATGATTATGCTTATAGTAAATGTGCACCAAATTTAATTTTTTAGGCTGACCTGACCGTAGCTACATGGAGAAAACTATCCCTAATTTCATGGAAACAACCAGAATTGATAATTGGGATTTATAGATTATGCTACGAGCCGGGAACTTTAATTATAATTAAAGGAAACAACCCGAATGGATAATTGGGATTTAGAGATTATGCTCGGATCCGTTAACTATTCCGAAATCCTATGGAAGTAAGTTTGCTACATGGTTATAAAACATTTTTTGAACTTAAATTTGGTGCCTCTACCAATATAAAAGCTCTTTTCTGATTCTTTTCGAGGATAATAAATTAACCTACAATTTTATCGTGATCCACGTAGTATACCAAATTAGAATTCCAAGAGGTATAGTCCAATATTATGACCTATCCATCCATTTTTACAGATTCAGGTGGCGGCATCTCACCAAAGACTCTAGAATCTTGCTCATCATCGAAATGAGGATCTGTTATAATTCGAGCAGACGTGCTTGGTGGACGATTTTATGCACCATATCCTCGTCTAAAATCCAGGGTTCTAAAAAAATAAAATAATGTAGCATATTTGATAGAAATTGGAGATGAAATGGCTATAGAAATTGATGAAATGGATTACTGATGATGAAATGGCCCACTGATGAAATTGAAGATGAAATGGTCTACTGATGAAATGTCTGAGGATTCCTGCAGGCGCTTGTGTAAATGGATCATTCTGCAGGAAACCCACAGAAACACGAGTTAGTCTAGAAGTAGCCATGATTACCAGCTGATTTTCTTGACGGAAGATGGAAATCGAAACGAAAATGGGAATAAATTGAATGAAATTCATTGAAGTTATCTGAAGATATTGTTTGGTTCTTGCAGGTGGTAGCGTGCAGCCTATGGCATGGAGCATGGATAGGAGGAAACATGCTTAAGATGTGCACTTTCGCACACCTATGGCATTCGATTAACCAACCGTCCTTTTGATTAAAAGATAAAAGTTGTACATTACACTCTAAATGATTCACGCTGTCCAAAGCTTTGGCCATGGACACCCACAGAAGTTCCCAACAATCACCAAGAATGTTGACAATGTACCAAATCTTTGATGTAGTGCATGTGGATCTCTATGTGCCTCGTCCGTCACCTCTGTACAAGATCTCTGTAGAACTTTAGAGTGCTCTGCTTGTCACACCAGATGACAGTAAGCCAGTGGAACTTGATGCCTAACTCACTGAGAAAATGTTGTATCCACGAAGCTTGAACGATTATGTTGACAACCACTCTTTATTCGACCTCGGATGAAGATAGAGCAATAGAAGCGTATTTCTTGCTCGAACAACAAATGGGCCTTGAACCCATACTTAGTGAGTACCCAGATGTGGACTTGCGATCAATGCTATCGCCATCCTAGTCAGAATCAATGAATCCAATGAGATCCAATACAAAATCTGTTGCATAATGAATCCCAAAGGTGATGGTGCCCTATGTGTATTGAAGGATATGCTTGGTAGCCTTCCAATGTAGCTCATGTGGCTCCTGCATGAACTGGGAGACTGCCACAACCACATACAAGACGTCTGGTCTAGAGTGTGTAAAATACAACAAAGCTCCCCACTAGCTTTCTGTACAGAGTTTTGTCAACCAATGGAGTGTCCCTAGCATCCTTAAGTTTGACCACATATAGGAAAGGAGTTGGTGGAGACTTGCAGTTTGTCATATGGAATCTCTCTAGGAGATCTCGAGCATACTTGGCCTGAGATAGTTTGATTCCTAAGGCATCGTGGCTGATTTCAAGACCAAGGAAGAAATGCAATTGACCCATGTCCGTCATAAAAAACCTGTCATGCAAAATCCTCTTGATTGCAGCCACATTGCAGAAAGTGTTGAAGTCGAGCTATCAGTCATCAACAAATAATCCACATATAAAACTAGTAGAAGAAGCAAGTGAGTTGTCCTAAGCATGTATACATTTGGATTTGAATTACACTGTACAAAGTTTTGGGACAATAGGTAGGAGTCCATCTTGGCATACCATGTTCACGGGGCTTGCTTGAGGCCATATAGAGACTTCTTCAATCTGCAAAACAAGGATGAATCTTATATGAATCCTTGTGGCTGCTCCATGTATATCTCGTTGGAGAGACTACTATGAAGAAATGCATTCGTTGCATCCATTTGATGGAATTCCCACCTCCTTCTTGTAGCAATGGAAAGTTCCAAACCAATGAAATTCATCTTTATTACTGGAGAAAAGGTCTCATCATAGTCTATCTCATGAACCTACTAAAAACCTTTGGCAACTAGCCTGGATTTGTATCTGTTGATCTGTTTGTTGGCTGCCTTCTTGGTTCTGTAGGCCCATCTGCATATGACAAGCTTCTTGTCTGAAGGAAGTGGAACCATATCCCAAGTCTGGTACTCGAGGAGAGATTTGTACTCCTCTTGCATAACAACTTCCCAGAGGGGATTCCGTATAGCCTCTGCATAGGCCTGTGGGTCTAAAGATAGAACTGTGTAACAATGCATGGGAATCATTGGTTCGGTAGTTGTGAATGCATGAGAAGGCTCTTAAAATTGGGATTGCATCCTCCTCAAATCGATTGGATCCCCCACAAGATCACCTGCATCCTGTGGGGTTGTCTGTGCATATATCTCTCTTAATCTCCTTATTCTCTCACGGGAGATAGGATGTGGATCAACGTATTCATCCTCATTCTCTTCATTAGGTTTGAAACTCAAATATGGATCATGATTTGAATGAGTGGTCTCATCATCATGGATGTTTGGTGCAGGTAGAGGAATAAAGGTCTCTGCATGTGACTCCAATGGTGCATGAAAAGGGATTTCCTCAAATTGGGCAGTTCGCTCAATAAAGCACTTGTCTATTGAGGGATCAATCAAGATGTGACCCTTCACATCATTGGGATATCCCATGAAGATGCATGCAGTGCTTTGATGATCTAATGCTTTCCTCTTTTCAGAGGGTATGCAGGCCCATGCACATGATCCAAATATTCAGAAGTGGGTGACTTCCGGTTCGCAACCGTTCCATGCGTTAAAAGGAGTCATGTCCTTGACATGTCTATGAGGAGATCTGTTCTATATGTAGTTGGCATAGTTAAGTTCCTGATCCCATATCTTAGAAGGAAGACACCTTGCATGCAACATGCAAGAGGCCATCTCTTTGAGGGATCTGTTCTTCCGCTCATCCACTCAGTTATGTTGTGGACTCTATGGTATTGTATGTTGAAACTATATACCTACCTCTGAACAAAGATGTTGAACATTCCTGTTCACATATTCCCCCCATTGTCTGTTCGGAGGATTTTAATCTTTCTGAGAGACTGATTCTCTATAAGTGCTTTGAAATCTTTGAGATGTTAAAAAACTTCATATTTCAGCTTGAGAAAATACACCCAAGTATATCATGAGAAATCATCAATAAATGCAAGCACATACCTCGCCTTGCTAATGGACAAGTGAGGAAAGGGTCCCATCAGATCACTATGGATGATCTCCAAGGGAGAGAAGTCCCTTTAAGCCTTCCCTTTTTCAAAATTCTCTTGAGGATGTTTGCCAAGAACACATCTTTGACAAACTCATTTGGAAAAATGAATGTTGGGAAAACCAATGACCATTCCCTTCTTATAGAGTTGTGTTGACACAAAATCAGTCAACAAAACCAATCGATAGGGGTTCCCTCTCTATCGACAGGTTTTACACGTTTTACCCCATCCGGAAACACATGCAGAGCGGATGAAGTCTCACCCGAGATGCTCGAGGGAGGGATGAAAATGCAGCGACAACAACTTTGGAAAATATCGTAGGCGCATTCTTCAACCCAAAAGGCATCGCAGTGTACTAAAAACAACCCCATTGAGCAACAAATGTTTTTTTTGGTGATCCTCTTTTGCAATCCTGATATGATGATAGCCAAAAAATCCATCCATGAAAGAATGCATCTCCTAACATCCTACTCCTTCTAGCACCCCATCAGTGAAAGGTGTTGGAAATGGATCATGTAGACATGCATCGTTCAATTTTCTTAGGTCGACACAAATTCTAACCTCACCAGTCTTTTTGTCTTGTACCACCTAATACTGATCCATTACGACTCTTGAACTGGATCAATTGTCTCAGCATCTACCATTCTGTGAAGTTCTGCTTTGACCCTTTCCTTGTATCGTAGATTCAGGCGATATGGTCGCTTCCTTACTGGTTTTGCATTTGGTTTCATAGGAATATTCATCTCCCCTTCATCTCAGAAAACTTCATAGGGAACAAATATTGGAATTCATGCAACAAATTTGTGATCTTAGCCATCATTTCTTCATCCCAGTAGTCCCTGACATTTGCAAACTTAGGGTTCTCTTCTATCCCAATCTTGACCTTCTTGTTCTTCAATGGCCAACTCATTGGATCCGTTGACACATCTAATGCTATGACATCCCGACTCCCTTTTGTTTCTGGAATATTGATGTTCCTCATATCATCATCATCCTCAGGTCCTCCAGTCACGTTATAACATTCCCTCATCAACTGCATCTGACAATGCACATGTGGATCCACTGGATATGCGATCGACACTACCTTCAGAACAACATCACGGATGAGCTACAACGCATTATGAACATCTGGATTGGCATCCATGAATTTGAACACATTAATGAAGAAAAATGTCAACTCCTCCCAGGTAGTGATCTCTCTGCGCAACTTAGCTGATACATACCAAGATCGCGACATTGCATCCAATGTGTGGACAAAGGGAATGGACCCACTCAATTAAATGATCACTAGGACTGCTCCGCTCATTGTACCTTCCAACATGGTACACTTTTGCACATCCAAAGTGAACCGTCATCAACATTCGACATTGAGACCATCTAGTGATCGACTTCTTAAGGGTCTCCCACCATCATGCTGGAGTAGCCTTGAATGCTTCCTCCAATGCTAGCAACCGCTGTGGTTCTGACACCTTATCTTCGAATTCAACAATAAAATCAGATAACTCTGGCAGTCCTTCATAGATTGGTAACTCAATGATCTCTGTAACGATGCGACATGGTGACTGCGTAATCAAGCTGCACTTTCTTAGCGACACCTCATGCAAGCGGTTTTTCCAATTTTCTAAAGCAACATCAGAGTCAGAAGACGCAGAGCTAGCGCTGCTCCAACTGAGTTCTCCATTAGTAGTCAAATGGAAATAATCTTCTGAAATGTTATATGCATGATCCCATCCTCTGACAACTTCATCTTTCACAAGCTCAATATACCTTCTCCCTTCGTTTGAGTATATCAGAGCGATGACTCTTATGTATTGATTCTCAAATGTCATTACGCGCTTCTTAAAATTGATCATTGCCATACTATCATTGGCCCATCCAATCCCCAACAATGCGGGATAGGAGCCTCCACCATCAACAAATTCAATTACGTCGAAATCAACATAGGTCTTCATGCCTTCAACTTCCACAACAAGGTGCATGACTGTTCTAATTGGTGTTACTCTGGCCTGGTTAGCCAGTCGCAACTACACATGGGACCAGCTAAATGTTGGGATCCCCATCATCTGCCATGTCTGTCTTGTCAGAATATTAACATTTGAGCCTAGATCTAGGATGAATGAATCTACCTCATAGTTCCCAATCTGAATTTTCATGTCCATCTCTTTCCCTATCTTTTTCTTATGTAAAGAGTTCATTATGGAATCCTTCTTCCCCTAAGCCGGTCGATGCAATAAATTCTCAATCTCGGCAAGAGCATCGAGATCCCTTTCCAATGACAAGCAACTCTCAAAAAAGATTTGCAAGGTACCATGCTGTCGCGATGGTCCTACGACTGAAATGGAATTAAAAAAGACAACATTTTATATATAGGTAACTTACCAGGATTTCTTCCTATCAAGTCACGCGCCTCAAAAACTGTGTCTTTCTTAGCATCGATGTCAAACTATACCTTCTTCTTTATAGCTAGCCGAACTTGTGGAATCAGACTATTTTCTTCAGTTACTGCACCTCCGCGAGTGACAACATCGACATCAACATCCTGCGTTCTGGGTTTTGTTGAGATCATTGCAACCGTTGGTCCTTGATTCTGGTTCATCGGTGGATTCATAAGTTGAGTTATCGCCTGGTTTACGTTCTGGGTATGGTTCTGAAACTGATTCTGGTTCTGCAACCGAGTCTAATTCTGCAGCTGATTTTGATTCGGTAATTGATTCTGATTATGTGGCTGATTCTAGTTTTGTATCTGAGGCACGTTCTCATCCTTCCACTTCATGATTAGTTGTGGATAGTTTTCAACAGTGTGATCAATCGCGGTACAATATGCACACATACACTGCAATTGTGGACAAACTCTCTGATAGTTTCCTAGTACACCACAATTATAACATTGGACAGGTCCGTGACCTCGTTCCCCTCCTCGACCAAAGAATCCTCCTCGTCCTCCTCAGAATCCTCCATAGAATACTCCTTGTTGCTGGTACTATGGTTGAACAAATTGTTTTTTTGAGGGATTCGGCTACTGTTGAACATATTGCGTTGACTAAATGTACTGTGACTGCTATAGAGTCATATGCCTTTGGTTATATTGCAGTTGTGGCGCAAACTATTGTTGCGGTTGTTGTGGTACAAACTGCATCTACGATTGCTCCTGTGGTACAAACTGAGGTTGAGGTAGTGGCTGCATCACCTATGGCTGCAGCTGTTGTACCTCTCGATGATCCTCTCCCTTCACAAAATACAAGTCATATGTTCTTTCCTGAAGTAGGTCATATGCGCGACAATATTTATCTTCCTGACCGATAGATCGACAAAATGTGCAGTATAGGTTCATCAAATTTGTCACCATATTCTACATATATCCGCACTCCTCATGTTGATGCCCATATACTTGACAAATGTGGCACCATGGTACACTTCAACAATTTGAAGGATTCAACACCCCTCACAACAGGTAATTTCGGAAATCTAGGCAATTATCCTTGGTATGTCCGTCTGCGCGACATTGAGTGCACCAGATATCCTCACATTTTTGTTTTCCCTTATTAATATCTTGCAAATTGAGCATCACGTTCACCAACTGCATCTAGATCTGACTCATCCCAATCACATTCTCACCAACCAGTGAAGCTTCCAGCTTCATTGCAATTTCCAGAGCCTCGCTTTGTGTCGCAATATTTTGTTGTATAAGCGGTAATTTGATATGGGTTAGCAACGCTGCAATGAACCATTCTTTATGATGAATGTCACTCATCTCAAAACTAACTCTTTCCATTAGTGTCTTGAATCTTTGATCGAAATCTCAAACAGTTTCATTGGGATACTGTTTAATTTCCTTCAATTATGTAATGTATTGCACTTCAGACTTAGATTTTATGAATTCTTCAATAAGGCCTCTCCTGAATTATACCAATGGCTTCACAGGAGTCCCCATAGGAACTTGAACAAATTTCATGTACCAATCCAGTGCGCAACCCTGAAGTGTTGACGCCAATTAGCCCTTCTTGACGTCATCATTTGCAGTTTTTTTGACAGTCCATAATGCCTCACATAGGAACCAGTATTGTTCTGGATCCTTAGTCTCATTTCCATGGAAAAAAGGGAACTTCGCCTCATCACCCACCATTCTTGGCCTTCTTCCTACAGATGCTGATCTACTACTACTATTAGAGTGATGTTGGCACATTGGACACGTCAGTGTTGAACTTGTGTTTCTTCCTGATTGTGATGTAGTGTGCGGAGGTGTGGGTATGTTGCTGTTGGGGTTTGATATTGCCTTTACCCTGGGCATAGTCTGGGTCTAGTCGTCCTCGTCGTCACTGTAGGGTCGCTTCATCCCATGTGGTATTCCTTCGTGGTATTGCGTTTCAATCACAATAGGACTTTCCAATGTCCTATACCTATTCTCTTGTCGAAACCTTGATCCTCCTCACGTAAGACCACTTTATTCCTCTGATTCCCTCATAGTCACGTCGTAACTTGCACCCATCTACTCCATATCATTCCATTCGTCTCCCCCCTTTCTTCACGGTATCCATAGCCCCCGCACACCAGAGTTCTACTACTCAAGGTGCATCTTTAGTATGCAATTTTCACAAATGAGCATCTTATTGGACAATTGTAAAAACAATAAGAACCTACATCTTGGTCCGTTGAAAAATTCCCTTTCTGCTTCGCTATAGGAATTAGTGGCATTGACCACAAACTTGATCATATATCCTCCCAAGATACTGTCCATCCAGACTTCAACAGCCTGCGATGCTTTGTTGTCAGTTTCCTGCAACTCCTAGATCACTTCATGGGTCCAGGACATTGGCTCACCTCCTTGTAAATTTTTCTTGCAATAGGTGAATCGCACCAACCACTCATATAGTATGATCGAGAATTCAGAGAAAAAATACTCATGTGGACTGTCGTCTATGTACCTTTCCAACCACTTATCCGTCATCAGTCCAAGGTTCTGATTTTCTTTCTTAGCAAACTCTCGTAGCTTATGGTAGAACCAGTCTTGAATTTCCAATCTTGTCAGATACTACAACATGTCCTCCCCTTAATCACAAGAAGGTCTCGACAACAAAACCATTTGTTGACACAAACTCAGTCAACAAAACCAGTCGACAAGGGTTCCCTCTCTATCGATACCCAAACCAACGCGATCTCCCCGAGCACTGGCCCAGACAGGTTTTACCTCATCCGGCAACACGCGTAGAGCAGATGAAGTCTCAGCCGAGATGTTCGAGGGAGGGATGATGTAATCAAGTTTCCACATAATGGGAGAGGACAATGTGCATCAAATTATCAACTTAGTGCAACCTTAACAGATCTGGCCATTCAACTCATGCATTAATTAAGTCATAACATTCTTCAATAGATCGCATCATTCTATCATAACTACAGTAAACATACTAATGCACAAACAAATCCAACAAAATAACATCATTTAAAACAGGGAAACATTGCATCATTACAGATCCATGTCGCAGATACACATTGCATTCATAACTGAGTCGCAGAAAATAGTAAAATAGGAAAGCAGAACAGAACACACTGATTTATCTCAACTTCTGTCTTGTCATATTACTTCCACACAAAATCACAGATACTCCAAAACAGTTTGCAGATCAACAGATCTCAATTCATGCGCAGACGTTACAATCATACCAAGAGTGATCCAGAGATTGCTCACAAAGTGCTCTCTAAAGATATTCAACAATTGCAATTCTACATCTACTTATAGGCTTGTGCCTTTACATTCAAGGTCCACTTAGACAACTTCCTAACTAACTCTTAACTGATTTTACAAAATGATGACCAATATCTGCAAAATATGGTCCAAAACTACAAAAGATGACATAAAATTTATAAATATTCTATTCTCCTCCTTGGGCGCTGTCTTCCACTTGCGCAACATCCACGATGTTGCACAACTATCTTCTCCCAAAACCACCTGCCAACAAGTTGCTGCATGCATCTGAAATTAAAATGAGCAAATCTTTTGTTCCATAACCTACTACTATCATCAGCATGTGTAAGTAATAAGGCATAATTTGGTTCAATGAATTCAAAGAAGGTGTAAAGCCTATATATGTGACTTACCTCGTCGATGGAAACTTTAGAGTTTATTTGTATGTTGAAGATATTCTTAACATCATGAGTGAATTCAAATCTCTTTCTAATGCCAGAATGTGTAATAATAGATATAGAGAAGATTCACCAAGAGTTTTGGAACATGTAGCACATTCTCAAAGCTTCCATGATTGAGTTCAATTCTTCCCTTTTCGGTGATCTCGAGAGAAGAATCATCCCCCACAAGTATAAGATGACATTTGCATGCTTTCAATGAAGAGAAGGATTCATTGGTGGCAGCCATGTGGTGAGATGCACTTGAATCTACAATCCATGCATAGGGATATGAATTAATGGAAATCAAAGCATGGCTAGAGTTACCTTTCCTAAGAGCATGATAATTAGGATTCTTCTTAGCGCACTTTGGAATGTGATCCCCAAGGTTGTGCTTCTGAATTATATGGGCCATATGATATATCTTCTTCTTCATGCATGATTATTCTGGATGGAATCCTCTGTGACAGTATGTGCATTTCTTCCCTTTATTCCCCTTTTCACCATTGGATCCGAAGGAATCGTTGAAGGGTTTGGTGTTCCATTCCTTCTTTGGATTAGCATGTGGCTTTCCTTTGTCTTTGGATTTAGATATCTGTTTTGGGTTATGACTTCCATCATGCACAACAAGAGCATGCGCCTTGGAGCCCTTGTTTTTTCCCATACTGGCGAGCTTGTCTTGTTCTTGAGTCAGAGATTCAATAAAAAAATCAAGAGTAGGCATGGTCCATTTCTTACCAGTGGTGAGCCTCACTAGATGAAACATGGAGAAAAAAATAGAGTATTCTGGTCCAAGCTTGAAGAGAATGGATAGAACCATCTATGTTTCCTCCTAAGGTTTATCAACCTCACAACCCTTGAGTTGTAGCATCAAATTCTTATATCTTGTGAAGAAATCATGTATATTGTCAAATCTTTGTGGATCCAAAGAGAGAATGTCTACATCGAGCATGTGGCCTTTCATCTCATATTTCTTTCCAAATAGTCCTTACATGGTGGTCCAAACTTCATTGGGAGTTTTGCAAGAATAAATATGGAAAACCAACTCAGGGGAGATGTTCATGTAGAGGGATCCGTAGGCCTCATCCATCCGATTGATTTGTTTGGAATTTTCTATGGATGATTTAGGCTCAACCTTTGTGGTCGTAGAAATCCTATACAATCCTCTGCTTTGAAGAAATATCTTTGTCTTTGATTCCTATGCAAAGCAATTGTATGGTGTGATAATAACTTCATTTGGAAACTCCATTCTTCCAACTATTTTCAATCTTTTGTACCTGCAAATAAAGAATAGTGGTGTGTCTTTGTCCTAGCAGTAGATCTTTGATACCCTGTAAGGTTTGTCGTTAAACCAAAACTTGCAGATGTTGATGAACATTTGAAACCAAGCACAAGTCCCTATCATCAAAAGGGGAAGTTATTAAACATTTTTATATTCCTAGAGGTGTGATGGTTATACCATGAGGTTGTACCAATACTCCAACATTATTTTATCGTCGGCTATATTTCTATCTCTTGAGAAATTTGTTTTTCTAAAGGGCACAAAAATGCATAATGCCATTGTTTTTTCTCAAGAAGCATTGCGTTCAACTAAAGTCAAAAGTTTACCTACTAAGATTCTAAAAGTATATCTTACAAAGGAATATGATTGGGTTAACTAGTGTTTTCTCAAGATGATTCTCCATAAGGTTGGTTTTGGTTGCCATTTTATAAATTGGATATCTACATGTAATCAATCTATTTCGTTTGTTGTACAAATTATTGGATTTGCATCATAATTTTTATACTAGAGTGTGGACTTTGGACTTAGATAAGAGTGCCAACTCGTCCCTTTCTTATTCATATTCAGTGATATTTAACAGAGTGATATGCATATTTACTGATATTTAACTCGCGATGTTATCTCACTACTCTAGTCTAAAAAATTGACATAACTTGCTCGAGTTGTGATTCTAGCCATACCAATCAAATTATTTTTAATTAAACATTGTAGTTTTCCTGTATGAGGAATAGAGATACATTATTGACGTTTCATTAGAGTGAAATACACTTCCTTGAAATACATGCTCAATTATTGACGTTTCACCCTTTAGAAACCTTTCCATTCTACATGTATTTGTTTTCTCCATCTATTCTATGAATATTTTAATAAAATCATACAAGAAAATAAATACCTAAAATAACCTAATATATAATAAATAAAATTATTTGAAACACATTAGACAAATTTTTATCCTAGAGACCTTTAACATGGAAAACCAACATAACTGAGAGTTTCTCCTCTCTTTAACTCATGATATTATCATCACCCTTTATAATAGAACAACATAGCATCCAAAACCCTAATCAATTAACATGGATAATATTACAACCCTTATTCTTTAACAAGAATTAGTTTACAATGGGTTGGAAAAAGCATTTGTAGAAAAGGTACAAAATAGACCGTAAAAAAACCCAAAAAATTCTTTCATAGCATTTTCCACCGTAACTTGGGGAGAGATCACACCTTGGACCCCCTTGGACCCCCTTTTATATGGGAACATACAATGTGTACATCCGTTATAAATTAAATTAACACTTCTCTATCTGAGATGATAGTTCAAAAGATGACACTCAAAAGTATCATTGTTAGCTCACAAAAAGGATACTTGACACTCAAAGCTGTCATTGTTAGCTCACTAAAAGGACACTTATGGAAGGAACAAACTATGATTTGACCCTTATTGACGGTCGTAATAATTGAAAATGATATCCCCACATCATTTCATTTAATCCTAATAATTGTAAAAAAATAGGTCAAATCCGTACCCTTTACACTATTAGGGCATGATTCATTTGCATCTTGCTCTTGAATACTGCACAGATGCATAAAAAACTTACCATTTGCAACATGCAGATTCACAAGGTGAGAATCATTCACATGTTTTCTATGAATTGTGCATGGTTTCCTCATAGTTTCATGAACAAAAATATGCAAATTTGAAAGATGGAACATAAGGAATTTTTACAAACCAACTTTCCTCCTTGCAACTCCCTAAACCACTTGGTAATCATTTACAAATATTTCCTCAAAAAAAAAATGGAAATGAAATGGACTAGGTCATTTAATTAGTCATCGATTTCTATATATAGGGCATGAAGGAATTGAGACACCAACCTCCTTCCTGTAAGGCAGGTGCTCTTCCATTGATATATAACCCTTAAATAGAATATATTATATAGTTATACATCAGTGATCTAAGACATTGCCATGATGAATGTTCCAACTATTACAATTCCAAACAAACAAATATAGTCACGTTCTTTTTCAAAAACAAAGTTCATTAATAAAGAAAATTGCATATAAATATTATAAATTTTATATAAAGGAAATTGCATGTATTGATGATAATAGGGAGAGCCATCTAAAATCTCTTGTTAGAAAAGAAATCTTGTAGTGTTCGCTATTGACTCAGCCTAATAGAGGCCAAAATATAATCTAAGGAACTTGAATTTAGTGTATTTATTTCCGCTACTCGTAAACCCAAAATAACAGGGCATGTTGGTGATGTTAATTTCCCATGTCGGTAATTTATTTTACAAATGCCAATTTCTTCCACTCCATTTTCTCCCATGTTTAGAAATGGTCAAAAATCTATCCTTACATCACAATTTCCTTTGACAGATGTTCCTCGAGTTATTGAGACTCAAACTAGAGACCTAGTTGCTACAAGGAATTTAGCTGCATGGATACTGAAAATGAGGAGAAGGCCTACATCTAGAGATTTCAAAAAAATGAAGGTGAAGATTCCCATGTTTCGGGTTAGCAAGTTTTCATATTGGGCATGGATGATTTTAATTATTCTCCTCCTCCTATGGGAATGCCTCTAGGATTCATAGTGAAACTATCGAAGCAACCATATGTGTACATGTGTCATCTATACTTTAAAGGGATTGTGTCACTTCAAGTATTTTTTATGACAACAAATAATTGTATATAATATACTATACACCATTAATTTATACAAATAAATTTTCAAGGAGTATCTAAGTTTCTAATGCATTAAATTAAGTGTGTCTAGCCAAACTTTCAATAAATGAATTTTTCCTTACTAGTTAGCCATATAGCTATAAGAAAATATTGTTATATGACAGGTGGATAAAACTGAAACACATCCACTCACTTAAATGTACCTTTCCTAATTTTGTAATTGCATTATACAAGTCAATGTACCATTATGTTTTATTCTTAACTAAGCATCGATACCTAGGAGAGACCTTACAAATGCATAAGTGAGACAAGTATACTTTAATATACAACAATGGTTCCTATCAATAAGATTGCAAGGCACTATCTAAAATTCCCATAGATAAACCTTAGGGTGTCGAGCCACAATTACAATCAATGAAATTTTTCCATTTACTCGTTAGTCATCTAGCTATAATAAAATATTATTGTAGACTAGGTGAATAAAAATGGAACATATCCTTCCACTTAAATTTACCTTTCCTAACTTCATAAATGAACTACAAAAGTTAATGCAGTGTTCTATTTCATTCTTAACTAAGCCTTGATATTTAAAAAATGAAAACAACACACTGAGAATAAACAAGAACTTAGGAGATACCTTAGGAAAGTGAAAGGGAGAATAGACTTAATTATAATATCCTTCTTCGAGGTCAGGATTTGGATGCAATGGTTTATAATTTGCATTAAATACATCTGCACATTGTTGTATTAGTTGAGAAGATAATGAAATAATTCAATATTTAAAAAAGGTTGAAGTTGTACATAGGTTTCCAAAAATCTATGAGGGGTCAAAATTTGATAATAAAAAAAAAAATTGGAATAACCTAAATAACAACAATTACGCTTGCTTCCCTTTATGATGGAGCTATGAGAGCCTAGTTTTGCACTATAACTATTTCAACTTCAACAAGAGAATATATTTTTAATCGTACATAACAATTAGGTATCGTAAATTTAAAATTCTTATATTACTTTACTAATTTGAACCGAGATGTCTCTCCTGATAACACTTAAAAATGTTTATGTGCAATCCATTCAACAGCCTAATAAACAAGTGAAATCAATAGTTGACATGCTGACTCAATGACCAACAAGAGATCAAGAAATGATTAGACCAAGAAATGCAAGATATCAATGCATTCAAAATTGAAATAATCCCTTGATACTATACAATGAAAGAGACTCAAGAAAAAGCTAAGCTTACAAAAAGGTAAGGAATACCTTCTACCATTTTCTTCCTAGTCACTGAGTTCTTGAGTTCTTGCAAGCATGCACATTATGGGCTATTTTTTCCTCCACCGAATTCGACATAGATAGACACTTGTAATCTTCATCTCCTTTTAGTGGCAAGTCAAATGCGATGGTGAAGAAATCTTCATTCTATGTAAACAGAGAAAACAAAGATATCATCCATAACAATTTCCTTTTTATAGAGAATATTCAATATGAGAGCACAAAAGCATCCAATCACTATATGTAAACAAAGAAAACAAAGATAGAATCCATAACCATTTCCTTTTTATAGAGAATATCCAATACCTTTTTATAGAGAATATCCAATATGAGAGCACAAAAGCATCCAAGAGAAAACTCATGTCATATCAACTAGCGCCATAATATACATTAATAAAATCATATAGAGAATCATCATCCATGAAGAAAATATCTACCATCAAGAACCCAAGGGATCAAATCTCCTTAACTATGTTAGCCCTAGCTGAATATTCTGATAAAATCACAAGTGGATACCTATGAAAAATGGGGTTTAAGAAGGAACCTTAAGATAAGGCAATAAAAAATCAACATACAATCTACACCAACTATGAGCATGAACCATATCTCCCAAAATGATAGTAATGATGAGAAACATAGGAACTCATAAGCCAAAAAATAATGAGGATATCTCTCAAATAGCCCAAGTACATCTATATACCCAAATCATAAGTCCATGTATACAACAACTATCTTGACCTATATATCTATATCTATTGGAACCGATTGCACATGTAGGCCCACTATAAGGATAACCCACTAGTACATATGCATTTAACCTTTATATGCCCCATGTTAGGGGTAAACATAAAAAACTAGCATCTAGTAGGTCCATATGTGCACATTGTTTTCAAAAACTAAAACCTAAATAACTATCTGAAAAGTAACTTTCCACCACAAATTCCCTATAGAAACAATCCTTCACATTTTGAATGGTTCTTTATAGCTTTCCCCAAGGCTGATCCTAAATACCATAATCACCAAAGAGGAATTAACCTGATCTAGTCTACAATAAAAATAGAACCATATACTGATTAGTGTTGTAGGAAAAATGAAATTCACAACACCCTTTGGCTGTAGGAATAGATCAATAAAAATGGTATTGTTAATTCAATCAAGCAGACAACCCACCATGATTTCAGTTACAAGCACTTCAAATGTGAGATAAATATACAAACTGACTATGCAAACCTTTCAATATTTCCATATATCACGACTCAATTGTTGTGAAATTTGAAATCACTTTTACCTATTTGTTGATCAACCATCAATGTTGCTTTCCCTCTGAAATGTTTTCATAGTCGTCCTGCAATTAACATGAAACCTCTATGTCATAAGGTTTATCCATGCTTCGTTTTCAAGCCAATGTTTTCATTGAGATCTCTTAGGCTTGTTTCTTCTTCTCTTTTGGAGATGGAAAATATTAAGGGCGAAGCATAACTTCATGCAACCATTTTGTATATGTGGCTTGGCATGACTCTAAAGGAGTTGAAAACAATTATTGACAAAGCAATCCACATGAAATTACCATGAGAGAAGCAGACATTGCAGGTGAAATCCATAGAATTAAAAAGATTTATGAAACAAATACTTGTTCAAGGAACAAGAAAATAATTGCAAAGGCGATTAGATGCATGTAGTTTAGTTGACCATGTTGTACTATAATTGCACTTCAATTTTGTGCATCAATCCTTCTCACCTGCTATCGACACATGTCACACACTAGTAAAAAATATATTACAACTCTAGTTTCTAATGTTTGACTTGATCTATAGTTTCTAGCCTATAATATTGGGTGAACCACGATTTGTAGCATGGGTTCTTTGTGCCCTGGAGCCTTTTTGAAGGCATTAAATCTTGAGTGTAAAGAATGTAGAGTTATGACATATCTTGTCTTATTGTGTTGCTCTCTCTTTTGTTTCATTGCTATTTTTCGGTTATGTACTCCTATCAAGAGGAGCACACATATTTAAAAAATTATCCATGATTGGAAAATCTACTTTAAATGAATACTAATCAGATTTCCCATTCACACCAAGTAATTTATTAAAATTGGATTCCATGAGGTGGATATTCATGCTAAATGACCCATAAGACTATTGAATCAAGATTAACTTTATATTTCCCACTTCACACCAAGTAATTAATTAATATTGGATTCCATGAGGTGGATATTCATGGTAAATGACCCACAAGACTATTTAATCAAATATAACTTTATATTGATTACCCATAATTAGGGCTGGTATAAATCCAAACTAATCCAACATAACCACCAACAGGAATCCATCCTGACAAAAATATATGAGAGATGGGTTTATGGAATATGATATATGGAATTACAAACAAATTTTTTTTTTGTTAAGAAGTAAGCTACAAAGAGAAAAGAGAAAACCCACCTGATGTTTCATGCAGCTCCTCAACTCCAATTTCTTCTCTTTCCATGCAATGTCTGCCAAGCATTCCTTAGGTTTATTTTTCCACTTACCAAGGACTCAACTGGATTGAAGAACTCGTCTCATATTAACCAGGAACACCTTTTCCTATCGACTTCAATATACAATACACTAATGATAAAAGAGAGAGAGATGAAGATGGTGAAGTGGGTAGCTGTGATAATGAAAAGAAAATAGAGGAAGAACAAATAGAATGTTGCTAATGATGTTATCTGCATTTGATCTGTCAAGTCTCGTGAGGCCTTTGTATGGAATATGGAGATATTGTAGAGGAAATTTCCATTGCTTATCTCTATCTATCTATGTGACCCAATGCTACGCATTCCTACCAAATCCACCCAGCCATAGAAGTGATCATTTTTATGGTGTTTTTCGATTTTTTATAAAATTAAATATTATTCGTTCCAAATGGAACATCCAAATACCCTACCCATTTGGAAATAAATATGTTGTCTATAATGTTATATTGACATCCAAGATAAATATGAATTGATGAGTGTAGGTATAGAAATGACAAATTAATCTTACTAAATACAATAGAAAACATTGTAAATTCAAATATAACACAACCCCTCTTCCGAGAGGTTGGTAGGGTTTCGGTAGCAGTGACGGTGATGGTGTAGGGTTTCGGTTTGCAGGTACGGATGGACAGGGCCTCTAGCTTTGGCTAGGGGTCTGCCCTGGCCTTTTGTGTTCCTCCTACCTCTTCACTGTATTTGTCTTTGCTTCACGCGATGGTTTTCTGTTGAAAGATGTTGGAAAAGGCGGTCTACAACCTGTGACGGTGGTGAGGTGGGGTTACAAGTTTTTGAAGCTGACAGAGGGTTTATTGACTGTTACAGTTTATACCCTAGGATTAATGGAGGATCTGGACATGGTAGATTATTCCAGTGATAGGATGGAGAGCTCTGACATCTGGGAAGTGTCAGGTGGAAGTTTTATGGAGTAGTTGGTGGATTTCCCAAGACCGAGTCAGGAAGTTGGGGGAACCGGCACTTTTATGGGGGTGGAGGCCATTACGTCCCCATTGGATTTCCTTGTTCTCTCGCCGGAGCTGTTGACGGTTGATCCACTGCTGGAGTCTTTTTCTCAGTGGCCAGAGGATTTGCTGGGGTCATCGAGCTGGAGAGAATCAGGAGCTCTCTTCACCCGGAAGGAAAGGTTTTCAGCATCTGTTACTCAGGAAGGGCACGAGGTTGTGAAAGCTGTACAGGTGCAAGCAGATAGGGAGGCTGGACTGGTTTTGCATGGAAAGGTCTCGAGCAGAGAATCTTCGGAGGATGAGTGGAGGGTGCCGCTGGCTGTAGCGGAACAGAGAGGTTTTGAGTCGCCGATAAGGGACCTTTCTGGTGATTGCTCAAGAGATCTGGGTGATTGTGATGGGAGGAGAGTGGATCGTGGTTCATCTAAGAGGAGACGAAAGAATTGGATAAAAAAGAAACTGGTCCGGAACTATGCGGTCGGTGAAGATTTAGCCTGGGACAGCGTGTTAAAAATGGCGAAGTGTACCTTGGTTGGGAGAGTCTTGGGCAGAAATTTTGTGAAAAACACCATACAGGAATGGGCTACGTCATCATGGGGCACACAGATTGGCTACGTGCTGGTGGTGGAGATGCTGAACAGAGGCTGGTTTGCGGTCAACCTGGAGAAGGAGGAGGACCTTAGATGGATTCAGTCCCAATGTTGGCATATTGATCACTCCCCTGCCCTTTTGAAGCCTTGGAGCCCTCTGTTTGATGCCAGCAAAGAAAGGGTGGATGTTTAACCCATTTGGGTGCGATTTCCTGCGCTTCCTTTACACTTCTGGGATGTGTATCACTTCAGAAGGATAGGAGATATCCTTGGGACATTCCTTGAGGCAAATCTTTCCTTTGTAGAAACCAAGGAGAAGAAGGTAGCCAGGATTTTGGTTAATATTAATCTTAGGGAGGGCCTGGCAGAATCAATTAATTTGGATTGGGGACCGGTGATCATCCCACAAACTCTGGATTACGAAAATGTTCCATTCCGATGTAGATGCTGTCACGCTTATGGGCATCCGGTTTCGGCTTGCTCTTTGTCGGGGCGTCTCCCGAATGGTGGTAGAAGGAAAGGTCCTGGGGTTTCGATTAAAGGACCTTCGCAGAAGATTGAAGCTTCCTCTAGATCGGCCCAGACTTTTACATATGATTTGGGAAGCGACTCGCCTTCAGAAGAGTTGATCCTTCCTAATGTTATGTTGGACGAAGGAATCAGAGATACGCCAGCTCAGGTCTCTCAACCGATACTTGGCACAGCTCGAGGGGATCATTCTGACCCTGGGAACCCCTCTCTTCCTCTTCTGTCAAATGTGAATTTGTTTTTGAATAATGTCTCTTTTCTTGGGTACGATTGGATAGAAGGATTGAGGAAGCTTTCCCTCTCAGGACAGAATGGAATCCCTTTGTCTCTCCCTGTGCACCATGTCATTGCTGATGCAGACCCGGGGGTGGGTTCTCATGTTGCCCTAAATTCTATTTCTTTCAAACCAGCTCCCCTTCATGTCGTGTCTGAACTCCCCACTATTGACCTGGAACCAGACCCTGTCTCTTACCTAGAGGAGCCCTACCCATCTCCTACAGACTCTGTGGATTCAGGCTATTTTTTAAGATCAAGTCAGAAGCCTTCTCTTGGGCTGGGTAAAAATTCTTCGTCGGTAAGAAGAGGTAGGGGTAGAAAGACAAATCTTTTCAAGGCTCAATCTAGAGCCAAGGAGGACCTCTTGGGAGGAAAACAAATTTCGATTGAAATGGCCCTTAGAGCGGAGAAGGCCAAGAAGAAAGGTCGAATATGAAGGTCTTGTCTTTTAATTGCAGGGGGCTGGCTGGGCCTGGCAAGAAATCAGCCTTCATCAGGGTGCTTACTCTTGAACACCCGGATGTGATTTTACTACAAGAGACTATAGGAGAAGGAGAGGTTATTTGGGAGAGGCTGGAAAGTTGGCTACCTGGGTGGTCTTTTGTGACTGTGGATGCAAGAGGACGTTCTGGGGGCTTGGCGGTGGGCTGAAAAAATTGTTGTGTAAAACTGATTAATTCCTGGGGCACAGAGGCTGTGCTGGGTATTGAAGTTTTTTCTGAAGAGTTGGGGATTTCCCTTTCTGTGGTCAATGTCTATGGGCCATATCTTAACAGGGCCCCTTTCTGGGACTCTCTTTTTCAAAATCCTTTGGTGAATGGAGACACGGTTGTGATGGGTGGAGACTTAAATTTTTCGATGGGGCATAATGAGATTTGGGGGCCTCATGCCCAGGTGGACTCCATGGCGGGATATTTTGTTCAGAAACTGATGGAGAAGGGGTTGCTGGACATCGAGCCTGTAAAGCTAAAACCGACCTAGAGAAACAATCAGAGTGGGGATGCTAGGGTGGCGAAACGACTTGATCATTTCTTGGTAGCTGAGCAGCTGGTGGACAGATTTTTCTTAGTAAGACAATGGGTGGGAAGTGGGGGCCTATCTGACCATTTTCCCATTTTATTTGAAATCAAAAAGGGGCCCAACAATCCTCCAAGCCCTTTAAAATTCAATAAGTCATGGATTTAGGATGAGTCACTCAAAAATCTGTTCCTATCTCATTGGAACCCTATCAGGGAGGAAAATGATAGATCGGCTGCCATCCAGTTTGATGACAACATTAAAAGACTCAAAGTGTTAATCAAGGAATGGGCAGTAGCAAAGAGAAACAGAGACGAAGTTGAACTGAAGAATGTAGAAGAGGAACTTCTATTGATTTACGAAGGAGAAGGAGGTGGTTTTACAACACAAGAGTCCAAGGAGGCATTGTCAAGGTTGGAGGGTAGATGTAACACTCTGCTGTTAGAAAAGGAGGAAGCTTGGAGACTTAAAATCAGGGCCATCTGGTTGGAGTGCGGGGATGATAACACTAAGTTTTTCCATGCATATGCCAGAGGAAGAAAGGTGGCTAACACTATCTAGAGCCTGCAGGATGAGGAGGGTACTCATGTTTCTTTTGAAGATAAGGCCAGATGCAGGGTTAACCATTTTCAGCATTTGTTCAAAGCCCCTCCTCAGGCATCCATAGAAGAGGTATTTAGAATGGCACTGTTGTTTCCTCGCTTTGTGGATGAAAGAGGAAACAGGGATCTTATGAAGGAAGTCACGGAAGAAGAACTCAAGGAGGTGTTGGGTAGCTTTCAGAAAGATAAAAGCCCAAGGCCAGATGGATGGACGATAGAATTTTTTCTAGAGCTCTTTGAGGTCATGGGGGGGGATCTCCTGCAGGTAATAGAAGATTCAAGATCGGCTGGCTGGATACTGGCTAGCTTCAACTTTACTTTCATTGCTCTCATCCCTAAGTCAGATAATGCAACCTCCCTTAATGACTTCAGGCCAATCTCTCTGTGCAATTGTATCTATAAGATTATCTCAAAAGTAATCGCTCAAAGACTGAAAGCTATCCTATCAGCACATGTCTCTGCTAAACAGTTTGGCTTCCTGGAAGGGCGTCAGATCCATGAGGCAATTGGGGTTGCACAGGAAGGCCTTCATAGCTTAAAGACTAGAAGACTGAAGGGGGCTATTCTCAAAATTGATCTCTCTAAGGCGTATGATAGAGTCAGCTAGCTTTATTTAAGGCTGCTTCTAACCCATTTGGGTTTCGGCATTAGTTTTATTCGTTGTGTTATGGCTTGTATAACTATTCTTTCTTTCTCGGTACTGATCAACGGAGCGGCCTCACCTTTTTTTCATGCTGAAAGAGGATTAAGACAAGGGTGCCCTTTGTCTCCGCTCCTTTTTCTTCTGGTTGCTGAGGGTCTCAGCAGGGCTATAAGAGCAGCAAGAGCAGATGGTCATTTCTCAGGGATAAAACTAGCTCCAAATTCCTGTATTAATCATCTACTTTTTGTGGATGATGTACTGAGATTTTGTTCGGGTGACAGAGGTGAAACTCGAGTATTGCAGGAGATCTTGGTACTTTTCTCAAAAGCTACAGGTATGGAAATAAATTTTGGTAAATCTTCATTGAATACTCATTTGTTAAGATCAGTAGAGGAGGCCGAATTTACAAGGAACTTTCCCATTACTACAGTTGGACTGGATGATGGACTCAAATACCTTGGTTTCCCGCTGAAAGCAAATTTATACCGAAAATAGGATTGGTTTTAGCTGGTTGGGAAGGTTGAAAAATGATTAAAGGTTTGGAGCCACAAGTGGCTTTCTCGAGCAGGAAGATTAGTCCTAGTTAAAGTTGTTTTGGAGGCAATTCTGGTGTACTGGATGTCCCTTTCCTGGATCCCGAAAGGGATTCTTGAAAGGATACGAAGGATATGCTTCATATTCCTATGGAGTGGAAAAAAGGTTGATCAGACTACACCCTGGGTAAATTGGAAAAGAATCACAACCCCAAAAGGCCTAGGAGGTTGGGGTCTAAAGGACATCTTCTTATTCTCAAAAGCTCTGGCTGCTAAGGGAGGTTGGAGGCTGGTGAAGACTAGCAGCTTGTGGACTTGGGTGATAAAACAAAAATATATCCCAAGTGAGAGTCTTTTAGACTGGATAAGAAATCCCAGGAAAACACATTCTGGTGGTTCGGTGATATGGAAAGCGATTGCCAAATCTTTCTCTCTGATCGAAAACAATTTAGCTTGGGATGTTGGGAATGGGGAAAGTGTTCTGATTGGTAGGGATCCATGGGTGGGTAGCACACAGCAGCACCTACTCCCACCTGATGTTATTGAGGAACTTGGCCATTCTGGGATTACTACTCTTAACCAGCTAGCTATTCCAAGACCAGATGAACCATGGACTCAATTCTGGAGAAGGGCAAACTCCATTGGGCTGGGAGAAAGGGGAACTGGATATGTGGAGATCTACATTAGGGAGCTGGACTAGGCACATATCATACTCTCAGATCAAGAAGACTCTCTGGTCTGGGATGCAGATCCGGGGGGTACTTATTCTCCAAAGGCTGGGTATTTATTTTTAAGTGCAGGGGTGGAACAAAGGGATGAAGCCTGGTGGTGGAATCCTTTGTGGAGGCTTAAGTGTCCAGCAAAAACCAAGTTGTTTATGTGGTGTGTCCTAAATAACAAAGTAACTACTTGGGATGTGCTACAGAAGCGAACCTTTCAAGGGCCGGGTTGGTGTGTCTTGTGTAAAAGGGAGCTGGAAACTACCTTTCACCTGTTCTTAAGTTGTTGCTTCTCTATTGAAGTTTGGAAGGAATTCTCTTCGTTGGTTGGTTCCAATTGCCTGTGGGAAGGGGATTCAATTGGGATTGCATGGGAATCCTGGTGGAGGAGGGCAACACAGAAACATTTTAAAATGTTACCTCTGTTGGTCATCTGGGGGATTTGGCTTGCACGTAACAAGGCAATATTTAAGGATTTACCAAGTACACCAGCTATTACAGGGGCTCTGGTTGTGGGGTTCTACAATTCCTTTCCTGTCCACGTAAGGGCTGCAAGAGAACGTAGGCTTTTAGCAGTGGAGCTTGACAGATCCTCCCCGTGGGATTTCTTTGATCGGGAAACACAGAACAATTTGTGCGGAGGAGGAGCTGTTCTTTATCTATCAGAGTCACATTACTTTGTTATGTCTATGGGACTGGGGGGAGGCACCAATAATTTTGCTGAGTTAATGAGCCTTAAACTACTTCTGATATTTGCCTTAGAAAAAAGGTGTACCGAACTAAATTTCCTGGGAGACTCAATGAATGTAATAAACTGGATCAACCAAACCCAATAGTGCAGGCACTTGAGATTAGCACATGTTATTTATTCCATTCGACAGCTTCTCCAACGTCTTGAATCTTTCACTTGCAGGCATGTTTGTAGAGAAAACAACAAGGAAGCAGACAAAGCTTCCAAGGAAGGGCTCAGGCTGGAAGAAGGTATTTGGATGATGAAGGAAACAGTAAATGGCAGAGTGCATGCCTTTTACCACAGGCCGTTCATAGAACTAGTTTGAATTTTGACAGGCTTTTTTGGAATGAATCGTGGCAGCTGTTAATTATTCAGCTTTTAATTCGTGTTTTTTACAATATCTCAACTTTGTAAATGATATGGAACGATGGATATGAACAGTTCTGTTTTGAAGTGCATCATCGTATGCTTTAAATGACTTATATTACAGGTGGCTTGGTTGTAGCATGTAAGGAATCAGTAACAGATATCCTCTCTAT
>LPNX010749773.1:325544-356159 GCA_001517045.1 Pseudotsuga menziesii | reverse complement strand
AAAATTTTAAACTTTGACGGGTACCAGGAAAAACGCACGACTCAAACTAACTTGGCCAAACACTTTAAAAGTCGAGCAATCGATTTCAAACACAAGATAAGCTCCAAGACGCCAAACTTTAAATCAGTAGGTTTGAGCAACAAATGACAAGGAGGGGTCCTTGAGTTTAAGTAAAAGACTAAAATCGGGGAAACAGGTTGCGGCAGCAACAGATACAAAGATGAATCTCTTGATGATTTATTTTCTAGCTTTATGATAATATGTTGCAGATTTCATGAGAGACACCAACTTTCTGAAAAGGACATAATTTATTAGTTTTCCCATCTTAATTCTCTTTCTGACACACTTGATTTAGAAAAGAATGATAAATCTGAAATTAATGACATGCATATTGATAATTTCGGTTCATCAGTCAATGTTGATTTAGAATCTAATCTTGTTAATTCCACTCAAGATAATGAAATTGTTGTAGATGCACAAGAATTAGGATTTTGTGATGCACAGTTTCATGAACAAAAGGATAAGGACTGCAATTCAACTCTTATATTAAGTAACGATCCTAAAACTCTTGTTACAGAAGATACAATGGAAGAAGAATTAAAGATTCTGGATCCATCAATTGAATGTGCTAATGATGATTCTATTATTGATATTGCATTATCTTCTTCTCATGATCAATGAGGTCTCCTCATTCAAAATTCATTATTAGATCAAATTTTTACTAGTTATGTTTCTCTTGAAACAATTAATGAAAGTTGTTTTATCAATAGAGAAGCATTTAATTTTTTACATTCTAAAACCTATTTCTCTTTGTATCTAGACATTTTTCCTGATCAAATATTACATTTGTATATTAATGATTTTCAAACTGATACTATGTTATGGTCAGATTTTGGTAGGATACAAAGTAAATCTCTTAAGAACGAGGGACACATTTCCGTTTAAACCTGTTTATCTCTAAATCAGCATGAAGAAGACAATAATATTCTTACTACCATTACTCATGTAACAAATGCATATTCATCTAATTCGCCTCATGTCATTAAGGATTATGATTCAATCTGCAATATGGAAAGGGCTAAAATATTTTCTCATCTAGTATTAGATATTGTTATATTTTATTGCAACATGATGACCACATCTGGATCTAATGTCATTAATTCTAAGCTTCAAATTGAAGGGAAAAATGAGGTAATTGATTTTAAGGTAATACCAAATTGTCATTTTGTTCCTTCTCGATTTATTAATGATGATATCATTTTAGAGAGTTAATTTTCCACCGAATCCCTTTCGCAAATTTTTAATCATATTTTTGATAAGATTCATTTTAGTTATGATCCTCATGAGATATTAGTTTTTTCCATGAATGCATTACAAACATTATGTCACTTCCAACATAATTTTTATGATCCGATTTTTTATTGGTTGGAAGAATCATTTGTCAAAAGGTTTTGATGCAATCCTTCATTCTTTGTACATAAGAAAGTTGATTTGACTTGTCCTATGTTTCCATTTGAAGTGTTGCGACTTCCAATACTAATACATAACTTGTTTTCTTTTGCAGGTTTCAAGTTACATAACTGGTTGCATTGGAAAATTGATTTTACCTAGATTTTGTTCATATTTTAGAGTAGTGTAGGAATAGGTGTAGAATAGTATAGTTTTTTATCATTGCTTTAATTTTATTTTGATTAGATCATCTTTTTGTTTCATTTTTGAATTGATTGATTAGGCTTGGATTTCTTAGTTTGATAATATCCATTGGGGCACAAGGATGAAATCTTAATTATCGAAAAATTGATTCCAATTATTCTACAATTCCTTGTTTTGAATAATGCTTTATTTATCAAATATTTTTATAGGGGATTGTTGATATTTAGTTAATGATACTCTCGGCAAAGTTAGTCATTCCAAGCCTACATATTTTAAAGTGTTGTATGTGAAGGAGTCTTTTTAAGGTGATTTTCAAGAAGAGATTATCCTTTTTCCCATAATGGAACACTTTTCAAGTTTCACCTTTATATATATAAACTTAGTTGCATTGATCATCTTTCTAATTATCACAAATCAATACGCAAAGCTATTCTTTTAAATTAGATTATGCAGTTATGTTCTAATTGGATCCTTCTTTAAGAGAAAACGAGTGGGGCTTGTATTGTTATCATCTTAAACCTCTTAACGCCATCCCACTCTCTTAAGGAGTATAGTGGCTTCCCCATCCATTAAGCAATCTCCTATGAGATTAATATTGAACGTAGGCCAACCCTTTTCTTTAACATCCCTATGAGTAAGTTGGGAAACAGGAGGTCTTATTACAAGCAGACTTGTTCATGATCATACCTTCTTTCAGAATGACTTTATCGATATCTGGTCATCAGGCTAGGGTACTGGCTTGTAGCCACAAAAATGGTTGCAAGAAAGGGGGTCTCATCACGAGCCAACCCACTCATTATCTGTAAGTTGGTGTGAATGACATTGTCATCGAGTCAGGATAGTGGTTTCCAGCTTCTTTCTAGGAATGCAAATATTTAACAAGGGTTGATAAGCTTCGCATATTTAAGTAATGGATGGCATAAAAGCTACTTATTGGGTTAAATGTAAACCTGTCGAGGCTACAGATGCTTACTAGTAGCAGGGCCATGCCTATGGTATTAGAGGTAAAATATTAATATAACATCTTCTAGTCATCACAAATTGTTCGTTTAGAGCGAGTTTCAATGAAGAACATATTTTGTTGAAAATCTAATCAATCAATGATTGTCTTTACATTTTCAGTGATAGTTAGAAGGGAATTATTAAAATGTCAATTGTGGCTTGGTAAATCTTTAAAAGGTTGACTTGTTAATGTGGTACACATGTTTTAGGGGAAATTTTCTTCTTGGTAAAAGCCTCATCTTTCACCCCTTTATATACACATACAAATGATATCTTTCCAAGGCAGAGATAACTGTTCCGTCCCAACATGTCGCCATTTGTTGTGGGCACAACAGATCCCATGTTTTCAATAAAACATGGGAACCCCAATTTTACATGCAAGGTAATTTTTCTGAATTCCTTAAATCATTTTGAGGCCCCTACCATATTTGTCGTGATTTCTTTGTTTTCTAACATAGCCAAAATTTTGAAATCTATGCATGATTTGTGTGTTTGATGAGTTGCAGGAGACCATATTTCAGTGAAATTGTTTCACCCCGCAACTTGCGGGAGATGACATTTCAAAGTTTAGGTGTTTTTGAAGTTCCACACCCCGCAACCCGCATCCCGCAAATGCGAAAGGCGAGATACATAAAGGTTTTTTGATGCATGTGATTTGTGATCCCGCAACCTGCAATCCACATCTCGCAAATTGCAGGTTGCAGGATGCAGAGAGATATTTATTTTTATTCTTTTGTTGCATGTTCCTGTAACCCGTAACCTGCAAATGTGGGTTGTGGATTGCGGAAAAGTTTGAATCTCTTCTATGAATTGGTCTTAATCCGATGGTTGGGATTGGTGTGTAAATATTTAGGTTTTGATTTTCTTTCTTTTTATCTTGCTTGGTTTATTAGGTGATTTCATGGATTCCTTCATTATATCTTATATTTTTGTGCTTCGATTTCTTTAGGTAGCATTCTTGAGACAAGGGCTTGAAGACATTATTCATTTTAGACGATTTAGTTCCTAGTTGCTTGCATGCTCTTTTATTGGTCGAGTACGATATTTTGCTTTCATTTTCAATCTAATTATTATTTTTCACAAAAACAAAAGTGCCATTGCCCTTTGATAAATGAATCTTATTCTGTATTTTAAGGGTATTTATGACTTGATAAATGTATATATATATGGAAATATTTTATGAAATTATTTATTCTTTTCCATATAATTATTTTTGATAATTTTTCAAGTTATATTTTTTAACCTTAATATTTTAATATTTAAAGTTCATCGTAAAATCATAATTATTAATCAAATGGTCGTTTCATATGAAAAATCTCAACAAAATTCTAATGTGAATACAATATTTTATGTGAGATGTTTGAATGAGACCATTTGGAATACGAGCTCAACTAAGATATCCTGAGATCATTTTAAAAGGTTGGCATGAATATACTTTATATGATGTGAAACATCCTTTAGCATGACTTTTTATAAAGTGAAGTTAATTATTTTATTAGAGATCATGTTTTTAATGAATTATAAAGTCAAAAAGGATTCATCATGATATATCTCTATTATGATTTAGTTTACAAATGATCTTGATGAAAGTTTTGTCCCGTTGTTATTTAATAAGGCTATGCTACGTGCCAAATACTTGTAAAGGAATGGATGTTCGCCAAAATATCATAACAAAATGATGGGAAATGACATTAAAATCACTCTATTTGTCAACGTGAAAAGCTTAGCAAATTCATAGTCATATCTTAAAAGTTTTAATGAGAATTACTCGGCGATGTTGCCATTTACCAGATCACTAAAATTAAGGAAATAAGATGTCAACATGCTGCTGTATTTTTTGCCACAAATTTGTAATTTGGTTGCTGAGTAATGGAGACAGAAATTATATCAATGCCACATGCTAATTAAGAAATATCATGGCAGAATGAGAATTGTAAACTGCTGTAATATATTTTCTCCATGAAGTTCGTTGTTAAAAGCATAAAAAAGCAATTCATGGATATGCTCTAAATGAGATGCCTCCAACACATCGATTTCTTTGGGATTCATGATTTCCAGATGTTGTTCTCAGCCACAGATATCACGGAGTCTCCAGGATTTGCCACTTCGCCGTATAGAAACTATCATAGACAATCTCAACAAATCACGATTAGATTTTATGACTGAGTGAATTTCCAATAAAAGATTGGCATGAAATGTCACAATTGTATGGGAACTCCACGTTACATTGCAAGACATCAGTGGGAAAGACATATCGGCCATGTGTATGAGTTTTCTTTGATATTTCCACATTTCACGCAGAAAATATATGCCAATACCATTCACAGCAAAGCCCTTAGCTCGACGAAGACATGTTTAAGCCTTTCTTTGTCTTCTCCCATCTCATTTGATTTTTATCAGTTTCGTATAATTTATTGTTTGATATGCAAATTTTGGCGGCGGGAAAGAAGTTACCGAAGCACAAAAGAACACAAAAACATTCTGGTAAACCAGATTTCCGTCCTTTTCAACAAAGGATAAAGGATTTTCTGCAGCGAACTGCGGGCAAACGCAGACGAAAAAGAAAAATCTGAAACATGGGTTTTCTGCAGAAGATACCCATTTACCAGACTCTTTTGGAAGTTATTGAAAACAATGAACCATTTGGGAGATTTGAGGGGTTTTCTGGACACATTTTCTCCAGTTGCGGCCAGCATGGAGGGTCAATTCGCTTCTCAATTTTTTGTTTGTTTGTTTGCATTTGCCTATTTAAACTAGAGCAGAGATTGCTAAGAGAGGGGGTGTCTCCAGATCGGGGAAATAATTTCCTTTTTCTCTGTAAATTTCTCTGAGATTATTAGACAGTAATCCTGTGCAATCATAAAAGCTCTGTATTTTTACTGAAGATGAAAAGAAACTTAGACATTACTGTAGAAAACCATTGTTGCAAGTCTTTTGGAGAATAGGAAACGTTGCTACCAGGGACTTTTTGACTTTTAGAGGAAGGATGACTGATACAGGAGATCAAAAAACACTTCTTTTTTTCCTAATGTTTTGTGTAATTTGCTGCAATAATTCTAAATAAATATAGTATTGATGTTTCTTATATCTTGTACTTGATCTATCAAATTTCTTTGACAGGTTCTGGTTTTCTTGTTCCAAATGATCAGACAGTGCTGTGATTCATTTGTAATTGATTAATGTGTTTTTTTAACTCAGATTTCTCTCTGTTATTTATAAATGCATTGATAAAGCTTTATGAAATTTATTTTATGAATTGTCTTTATCTATTTCTACAAATATTTCAGCAGTAAGAGTTTTATAGCTTATATGTTGGTATTTCAACTAACTTGAGCACCTGCAGGTTACCTTGAAAGATTTAATCTTGATTTACTTTTATTTAATTTTTATTAAACAATTGTAATTTGAGTAAGAAGAGTTTCATCTCATTTACATTTCTGTCATTGTGGTGAATTACTTGTTCTTCAAACACCTCAAGACAACTTGTAATTCATTCATTACCCTTTTCAAAGTAATTTAGATTTAGATTAGGCTCTTCTTCCTAGTTAGGTTTAAGTTTTATTTTTCTTTTTCTATCATCAACTCTTTGTTTTCCAATCTGGAAAACAGATCCTCTGCGGATCGAATTCAACCATAAGCCAGTGGAGGCTACAAAAGTATCCGTGGTAGATTACCATCCAAAATATATAGAGGATAGAACAATACCTACGTGGGATTGTTTGAAGCCTTTGGCTGGGTTTTCTTCGTGTGTTGCAAGCCTTAAACACCCTAATTAGCCACATACTTAACTGAGGCTTCAACACGATGGTACATGGAAGAACCACGAGAGTCTAGGGTTGTAGTGCGAACAAGTAACGACGGCTCTTACGTTTAACGATGCTTGAACACGTTCTAACCTATCACTCAAATTTATATACAATTTTAATCCTATAACTACTGTTAATTTTAAAGTGCACGGTTAGGTGAATGCATGAGGTTTTGACAGAAAAATAAAACCATGCAAATATGAAATGCAAGTTCATTCACTTTACCATGCAGTATGCCTTATTATGGGAAGGAGGGAGAGTGTTTTCATTTCAATTTTTCCTTGAAACCAAAAATTCCTCAAACAACTATACTAAAAATTATTTTTTCGAGCATCCAATCAAGCAATACTTCTTCAAATCAACTCTTTTGAAAGCAAACAGGTAGGGTAAGGTCTCTTTTCAAAGAAGAAGAAAGACAAACAACACTCAAATATGAATACGCAATCTATTTTTCAATTTTTCTTTAAAACATGGAAAGATCTAATTTAAACTATTGATATTTTTTCTTTTGATGAGATAATGATGCAAAAGAGACAAAAGAACAAAGGAATCCTGAAAGCTTGTGAGGCTAATCAGAGACCCAGTGACTTAAGCTCAATAAAAACAATGACCTAATCTCAACAAATTTTCTTTTTCATAGTGAAAAAAAAATCTTTGTCACACTTAATGAAAAATAGAAACAAGCCAACTGATCTAAGGGAGTCTTTATTTTTAGTACTATCCAATAACAGGAAGAGATCTAATCTGACCTAAAGCTTCCAAAAACTCCTTTCAGGATAATCAAACTTACAAGCAGTAATAAATGATGAATCTAATATAGCTTTTCGATTTCGACAAACAAGATTCTTACACATAAAACTTTTATATTTCAATCACTCAAGTATTCGCAAACAAGTCTAGACAAAGCTAACTTAACACACAAAAATCCAAAAATCACAAATTCTTTGCAAAATTTTGAAAAATCAAGGTCTGGAACAGGCCTATCTAGCACCGCGCCAAAGGGGTTATTGACAGAGCAGTTTTGAAGCAGAACCGCCTCTTGCTCACTGAACCCAGGCGGTGGCACCGCCTATTGCTAACTGGATGCAGGTGGTGGCACCGCTTGTTGGCCACAGCATAAGCGTGGTTCCCTGTAACAATCCAGAACACAAGGAGAGCAAAAAAATCAAGTTAACAATTGCAAAAACTCTATAAAAACTCATGAACGAACAATAATATAGAGCATATAAAGTCAAGGTGACTCAGATCTGAAGAGATCTGGAGATTTCAAACCAAAACTTCACTAAATCAGATGTAGATCTGACTGAAAATATTAAAGGCTGGAGCTTGGATTCAGATAAGTGTTTCAGAAATTGAGGAAGATTAGATCAACTAAAGCTTGTTTCCCCAACAGAGTTGTCAAATTTGTTTTTAGGAATATATCACCTTCTGCGGATAGAAGCTTTTCCTTTGGTCTGAATGATTCAGATCCATAACAAATGAGTAACAACTAGGTAGAAGACTTTCCCTGGAAGCTATAGATGCCTGGAATAAAACCTCTGATGAAAGACCTGCAAACCTGCAAAAGCACATCAAACACACAACAACATCAAAGATACCAGAAAACTATCCATAGATCCATATTAGTGACTAAGGAATCCAATAATATATATGTGAGATTATAACACAATAGATATATGGAAAGGAAATCAACTTTGCATTAAAAGATGAATGAAAGAGCTTACAATTGTTTTGCCTTAGTGTCGATGCACTCCTTCACAAGACTAACATCTCATCCTCGATAGCTCCAACTTACTCATGTATGCTCTCTAATGGATTAGGCTAGGATGTTAATTCAGCGGCATAACTTTACTTCTTTCTTCTCCCCTCAACCAAGGAGTATGAGCTTAGTTTTATAGGGCTCAAAGGGATATGAATGGTTGAGAAATTGGTGGGTGAGGTGGCCATGAGATCCTTAAAGGATAGATCTTGAGCTTAACTGACCTAGGTGAGTAGGGATAAGGCTAGACACGAGGCTTTTGTTCTAGAATTCTAAATAAATACAGTATTGATGTAATTGTTCTAGAATTCTAAATAAACACTTCTTTTTTTCCTAATGTTTTGTGTAATTTGCTGCAAGAATTCTAAATAAATACAGTATTGATGTTTCTTATATCTTGTACTTGATCTATGAAATTTCTTTAACATGTTCTGGTTTTCTTGTTCCAAATGATCAAATAGTGCTGTGATTCATTTGTAATTGATTAATGTGTTTGTTTAACTCAGATTTCTCTCTGTTATTTATAGATGCATCGATAAAGCTTCATGAAATTTATTGTATGAATTGTCTTTATCTATTTCTACAAATATTTTAGTAGTAAGAGTTTTATAGCTTATATGTTGGTTTTTCAACTAACTTGAGCACCTGTAGGTTACCTTGAATGATTTAATCTTGATCTACTTTTATTTAATTTTTATTAAACAATTGTAATTTGAGTAAGAAGAGTTTCATCTCATTTACATTTCTGTCAATGTGGTGAATTACTTGTTCTTCAAACACGTCAAGACAACCTGTAATTCATTCATTACCCTTTTCAAAGTAATTTAGATTTAGATTAGGTTCTTCTTCCTAGTTAGGTTTAAGTTTTCATTTTCTTTTTCTATCATCAACTCTTTGTGTTCCAATCTAGAAAAGAGATCCTCTGTGGATCGAATTCAACCATAAGCCAACAGAGGCTACAAAAGTATCCATGGTAGATTACCATCCCAAAAATCTAGAGGATAGAACAATATCTACGTGGGATTGTTTGAAGCCTTCGGCTAGGTTTTCTTCATGTGTTGCAAGCCTTAAACACCCTAATCAGCACATACTTAACTGAGGCTTCAACATGATGGTACGTGGAAGAACCACACGAGTCCAGGGTTGTAGTGCGAACACGTAACAATGGCTCTTATGTTTAACAACGCCCGAACACGTCTCTAACCTATCACTCAAATTTATATACGATTTTAATCCTATAACTACCGTTAATTTTAAAGTGCACGGTTAGGTGAATGCATGATGTTTTGACAGAAAAATAAAACCATGCAAATATGAAATGCAAGTTCATTCACTTTACCATGCAGTATGCCTAATTATGGGAACGAGGGAGAGTGTTTTCATTTCAATTTTTCCTTGAAACCAAAAATTCCTCAAACAACTATACTAAAAATTATTTTTCCGAGCATTCAATCAAACAATACTTCTTCAAATCAACTCTTTTGAAAGCAAACAGGTAGGGTAAGGTCTCTTTTCAAAGAAGCAGAAAGACAAACAACACTCAAATATGCATACGCAATCTATTTTTCAATTTTTCTCTAAAACATGGAAAGATCTAATTTAAACTATTGATATTTTTTCCTTTGATGAGATGATGATGCAAAATAGACAAAAGCACAAAGGAATCCTGAAAGCTTGTGAGGCTAATCAGAGACCCAGTGACTTAAGCTCAATAAAAACAATGACCTAATCTCAACAATTTTTTTTTTCAGAGTGAAAAAAAGTCTTTGTCACACTTAATGAAAAATAGAAACAAGCTAACTGATCTAAGGGAATCTTTCTTTTTAGTACTATCCAATAACAGGAAGAGATCTAATCTAACCTAAAGCTTCCAAAAACTCCTTTCAGGATAATCAAACTTACAAGCAGTAATAAATGATGAATCTAATATAGCTTTTCAATTTCGACAAACAAGCTTCTTACACATAAAATTTTTATATTTCAATCACTCAAGTATTCACAAACAAGTCTAGACAAAGCTAACTGAACACACAAAAATCCAAAAATCACAAATTCTTTGCAAAATTTTGAAAAATCAAGGTCTGGAACAGGCCTATCTAGCACTGCGCTGAAGGGGTTATTAACAGAGCGGTTTTGAAGCAGAGCTGCCTCTTGCTCACTGAACTCAGGTGGTGGCACCGCCTATTTCTAACTGGATGTAGGTGATGGCACTGCTTGTTGGCCACAACATAAGTGTGGTTCCCTGTAACAATCCAGAACACAAGGAGAGAAAAAAAATCAAGTTAACAATTGCAAAAACTCTATAAAAACTGATGAACCAACAATAATATAGAGCATATAAAGTCGAGGTGACTCAGATCTGAAGAGATCTGAAGATTTCAAACCAAAACTTCACTAAATCAGATGTAGATCTGATTGAAAATATTGAAGGTTGGAGCTTGGATTCAGATAAGTGTTTCAGAAATTGAGGAAGATTAGATCAACTAAAGCTTGTATTCCCCAACAGAGTCATCAAATTTGTTTTCAGGAATATATCACCTTCTACAGATAGAAGTTGTTCCTCTAGTCTGGATGATTCAGATCCATAACAAATGAGCAACAACTAGGTAGAAGAATTTCCCTGGAAGCTATAGATGCCTGGAATAAAATATCTGATGAAAGACTTGCAAACCTGCAAAGGCACATCAAACATACAACAACGTCAAAGATACCAGAAAACTATCCATAGATCCATATTAGTGACTAAGGAATCCAATAATATATATGTGAGATTATAACACAATAGATATATGGGAAGGAAATCAACTTTGCATTAAAAGATGAATGAAAGAGCTTACAACCATTTTTCCTTAGTGTCGATGCACTCCTTCACAAGACTAACATCTCATCCTTGATAGCTCCAACTTACTCCTGTATGCTCTCTAATGGATTAGGCCAGGATGTTAATTCAGCGGCATAACTTTACTTCTTTCTTCTCCCCTCAACCAAGGAGTATGAGCCTAGTTTTATAGGGCTCAAAGGGATATAAATGGTTGAGAAATTGGTGGGTGAGGTAGCCATGAGATCCTCAAAGGACAGATCTCGAGCTTAACTGACCCAGGTGAGTAGCGATAAGGCTAGACACGAGGCTTTTGTTCTAGAAGCTTTGTGAAACCTCCTTTTTCACTTTTTATCCGGGGGCACCACTTATATTCCCTTATGACAAAGCGGTGAAGGGTGAGAACCACGCCAAAGACAAAGGTTAAGGGCAGTGGCACCACCTGGTTTCCACATAACTTGGGTGGTGCTGCATAAGGTACCACTTATCTTCGTGATGGTAAGAGCGATGCTGAAGTTTTGCATGTTAGGATCAACATCTAGAGCACTGTTTTTCACTTCAATTTTGGGATTGA
Organism: Pseudotsuga menziesii; assembly: GCA_001517045.1. Taxonomy (NCBI): domain Eukaryota; kingdom Viridiplantae; phylum Streptophyta; class Pinopsida; order Pinales; family Pinaceae; genus Pseudotsuga; species Pseudotsuga menziesii. The sequence goes on along the minus strand of LPNX010749773.1, from coordinate 344,547 downwards.
GGGTAAATAGAGGCATTAAGGATCTTATCACATGCTGGTAACAGGATTTGGGTGTAACAATGGATGTCTATTTTTTCAGTTTTCTATTGCCTCTAACGCGCCAAAATAGACCCTCAACTTTGTGCACTCACCCACAAGTATATGATTGATTTGACATAGGTACACATGCATCTTGGTACAGGTTGGTTTAGCTAAGCAAGATTGGCATAATTTTCCTTATGTGCAGTTGACTCAGATTGGATGACTTATATGATTAGTTGGTTTGACCCAGGTGCACTGAGACTAGTGTGCAGATTCAGATTGAATGAGTCAGATGATGTGAGCAACAGATTGATTGGTACATCTTGATTGGACAGGTTGATTGTATAGGTTGATGAGCAGTGTGATACAGTGGACAGTGATAAGTTGATGGGTATTGATCAGATGATGAGTAGTGGTTAGTAGTCGTAGTGGTGTCGTAGTGGTTCTGTAGTGTGGTACATATTGTGCAGTGTAGTAAAGGTGTTGATTAACACGTCTTCAGGATTAGTGCGGTCATGGTTCAACACTTTCTATCTTCATATCAAGGTGGCAAGACGAGGCAAGGAAATGGGGTTGTATCCTCCTTCCAGTTGGAGCCGAAGAACTAAGGAGTTGTAGCTTCCTTCTGGTTGTATCCTATAAATTATGGGTTTGTAGCCTCCTTCCAGTTGTAGCTGGAGAACTAAATTCATTGTAATAAGGGGGTTGTTTCCTCCTTTCAGTTATTTCTAGAAAACTATTATAAAGGATTCTATGGTTTTTCCCCTAGGACTTGGGTTTCCACGTAAAATATAGTGTTCTATGTTTTATGCTATGGTTTTGATGTGATGATGATGATAATAATGGTGTTGATTATATAATGATAATGCATAATATTGAATAAGTTGTTGATTGATAATAGAAGTGAAAAATTAATAGAAGTTGTGCACACCGATACACCCCCCACCCTCTCAGTATAATTGGTGTGTCCAACAATATGTGTGAAAGAATTTGATTTTGGAAACACAACTATTTGCACAAAATCAATTATTTATCCTCTTAGGCACTTTGCCCAATTCTTTTGTGATTATTTCAGTAAAATATTTTAAGACCAATGGATTTATTTTGGGGCATATAAAATCAATGCAATTAATTAAATTCAATTTGAAGATACAAACTTGTGAAACTATCTTAAGAGGTAGAGCACTACGTAATTTCCTCCATTTTTCCCCATTTCTCCATTGTTTGCAAATCTAAAACAGGGTTGAAAGTGATTAATTGATTGTTTATTCATTTTTTAGAATAAATTGATAGATAAGGTTGGTAGAATTACTTCAACTGTAATCAAATCCACTAGTGGACACCTATGTGAGCTCTAATTGCATGTGTGCTCTCCTTCTATCATTATCTAGAGCATGCAGATGTGTGGTTGTTGGGAGAAATGGGAGGTCACAAGCTCGTTTTTATTTTATTTTATAGAATGTCCTAAAAAACGTGCACATATTTTTTCTCTCTAAAATGTCAAATATGTGTTTTTAGTCACCATATCATATGCATGCTTCTTTATCCTAAATTGTATGTCCCGTGATGTGTTAGGCTCGCCCCCCTCCATTTATATTGTTAAGAAATGCACATGGCATTTTTTTTTCAAATGAGAAGTATTTTTTTGAAATATTCAATTGCATCTAAGAGATCCCTCAACTTCGTTCTATGGCCTATATGCTCGAAGTGTTTGATGCTAATCAAATTGCACACACTTATAGAACTCTTGTGCATATTCAATATATATATATATATATTAAGTCCAGGACAATATTGTTTTATATTTTTAATTTATTTGACCATATGTCAAATTTCTAAAAAACATAGGCCTCTTATTTTATTTGTAACCTTTGATTGGTTTAGCTATTTTGAAAACAAAAAATAACTTGCACAGGTACAAACAAAGACATACATGCTTTCAGGTTTCCATGGCAGCTAATATGCCATAATTGGATATAACATTACTTTGCACAAGCTCACATGTTCTTGTTGAGGAAATAAATTACTCTTTTGTGTGTTATATAATAGTCCATTACACTCGCTCCGTATTTTATTTTGCAAATGTTGAACTCTTCGTCCTAATAAAATTTGAACTTCTATGACAAATCAAAAGATCAAAACAAGCCCAACCCTTCCCTTTCAATTTCTCTATATCTTCCATCCAAATATGATTTGTACCCTCTATCAATCTATTTTCTAACATACAAATTACTTTACCATTAACATCTTTAATTAAAACTACACCTCCCATTTGTACAAATTTATAAGAATGATCCACAAATATGTTTGAGTTTATTACATATTGAAATTGTTTGAGTTTATTACATATTGAAATTGAAAAAAAATAATAAAAAATGAGAAATAATGAAAATCTTTTTTTAACCTCTATTCATTTCCCCCTCATAAAAAAAAATTATTACTACAAATTATGATAGGACAAATAATATTTACATACAACACATCCAAATCCAAATCCAAATGACCTTCCTCTACTATTATCGTTTAGATTCTACATAGGCTATTTATAAAATAAAGTATGTCATATATATATATCTATGCCTTCACACTATCCAAATGACCTTCCTGTACTATTATCCTTGAGATTCTACATAGGCTCTTTATAAAATAAAGTATGACATATATATCTATGCCTTCACACTACGAATCTTCGTAGCAAATAACTTGCCTTAATCATTAAACAGCATGCACCTTATACATGCAAATCATTAATATTCCACACACATCCTCTACTTCTTAATGTTTTTTATATTAATTTCCATGTTATCCTTGATCTCAAAAATAAATCCACATATAATACAGAGAAAACTAAAAGCTACCAATTACAACTCTATAACATAAAGTCACTAATCAAAATACTTGCTTCAATGAATACCAAAAAACTGATTTTTTTCGATTGAAAAAAACAAGGGTCACGAATCAAAATAGAATAGAGAGTTATTCAATATACGTAACAACATTCAATTACCTTGAACAAGATCATGTAGGTAAGCAGTGCGTAGCACCCATCTCTAAAACAAATTAACAAATAGCGGAGGATGGAGTGTGATTACACGTTTTAGTTTCTCAAATTGTGTGTAGCATCGATAATACTCTAAAATTGGAATGTTTTGTCGTGATCTTAACTCTAAAATTGCGATTTTTTGAAAATCATAATGTTTTCCAATGTACCAAGCAGAACATAAAGACATTAGTACCATAATGTACATAAGATCATACGGCGGAAGGGATTATTTGATCGTCTCTGTTTTCTCCGGATTCAGTGGCTTCATCGTTGGAAGCTGTTCTTGGCCTGTTTTCTCCGGATTCAGTGGCTTCATCGTTGGAAGTTGTTCTTGGCTTGTTTTCTCCGGATTCAGTGGCTACATCGTTGGAAGCTGTTCTTGGCTTGAGCATATACACTCCGATTGAATCCACGAGAGTTCCACTTGACCCAAAGAAACCTACAATCTTCCCTCCCTCTTCTGTCTCAAAATAAGTTCCGCTTTCCTGGCCGCATGGCCCATACTTCCCTTTATTCGTATGAAAAGTCAAAGATTTTATCACAACCCAAGATTCCGGCCAAGGTTTGTAGTTTCCGAAATGACCACTGATTTTGGTTATGATCTCCTCTGGGTAGTTTAAACTGTACTGCTCACATTCACAGGGAGTCAACAAAACAACGAAATCAATATAATTTTCTTTTTCTTTTTCTTTCTCTTTTAATGCATTGCTACTCTTAACAAATACAATACAATACATGTAAAGTGATTTACCTCCATTCTATCGCCAAATGCACCTAGATGTGGAATGCCGACTACACCTCCATGCGGGCCGCCAGAAAAAGATCTACCCGTCAAGCTTTCATCGCCGTCGAGACCATAATGCAGTTGAATTTTAGTTAACGCATATTGGTCTGCCGTGATGGTAATCCGCTTAACTCCTGAATATGTTCCATCCGTCCATTTACCTCCGCCATGGCCGCCGTATACTCGAGAGCAGTAGAACTCCTGTGGTAAAGAAAATGTTTAAGAGAAACAGGAATTTGGACGGTTTTCAAAATTATATCATTTAACTTGTGTTTTCAATTTTCTTTTCAACTTCTGTATAATCAAAAATAAATTATACTCCAAAACCAAATTCGATACTACATTTATATATAGAAAATATTCTTCATAAATAAATTATACTATATGTAGAAAATATTATTCAAATTCAATGCTGCATTTATTTTAGGTTTATGGTTTGTTGGATGTACTGTTGGGTTATAGTCCCATTCACGGAGAGTAATAAACACCCAGCAGTGCAGTAATTAATGCTGTCGCTGTGTGACACAGTAATTAATCCAACTGTTGCTGTGCCCCACAGCTGTAGCATTAATTGCTGCCTTGCCGGATGCTAATTGCTCTCCCTCATCCACCAGATTTGATCACACATTTTTAATTCTGTAAACTCCAATGTTGATTATCTTCCCAAGTTCCAACATAAATAATGGGGCATTAAACTTCAACCCCAACCTCTAGTTATCAATTAAATCTTATGCGTACTAATTACATTATGAAAAAACCATGTCCCATAAATGTTAATAATCATTAATCAATCATCAACATAAAAAATTGGGCATTAAATTTCAACCCCAGCCTCTAATCATCAATTAAATATCATGCATAACAATTACATTTTGGGAGGGTCATAACGGATTGAGGCCCATCCATACAGATTACATTATGGGATGGCAATGTCACATAAACACATAAATGTTAATCGAGTCTCATGCATACGAATTGCATTATGGAGGGCCATGCCACATAAACGTTAGTGCTGCAGAAGGGATTGAGGGATCAAATGTGTTAGTAACAATATCTTTCTATCACCTAGGCACTCCAAATGAGGAGTTGAAATAGTCACTAGAAAATCTCCATAAAATGAGTTAGGAAACATGCAAAATCAAATATTTGAATACTATACGAAGAATTTAAATAAACATGAGCCACATTTTAACTAGGAAATGTATAAGAAAAAGTAAAACAACTACTAAGAAATATAAGTAGACCAAAAACATGGTCTGAAAACTATGGTTAAATTCCAAAAGAAAATTGGACTAATAAGGGAAGAAAATAAAAAGACATGACAAAAACTAAAGTACAACTCTAGTACTAACATAGAGTAAAGAAAGTCAAAAGACAAAATTGAAGAGTTGTATAGCATACTCAAAGGTTTATCTAATATCACTAGACTTGAGGTTGAAGGGAATAATCTTGACAGAAATCTAGAAGGCATAATTACGAGGAATCCTAATCAATACAGAAGACATTTTAATCCTAAAATATAGAACCAAGAAAGGAGAAATGAAAATCCTCCTATAGAGCCCATGGTAATAGAAAATGATGTGGATCATGTAATAGATATGCCTACATATGAAGAATACATAGAGCCTCCCGAGGAAATTATTTGGATGCATGATGATAATGGTGTGATGCATATTAATAGGGAGGAGTATGAAATGTATTTACATCAATATGTATATCAAAATGAGTCAGAAAAAACATAAAATATATTTCCCAAGGCTTAGGAATTTCTCTGGAAATAAACCACAAAATATTACTCCTAAGCAAGTGTCTAAAGACGCTAAAACAATCAAAACAACTAATAGTTCATTCCCTTGAAAATACTCTTCCCTCACATTCCCCGGGAGTCAATTTTACACCTCCTACTGTCCAAAAGATGGCTAATGTCCCACATTCCCTAGGAGTCAAGTTTACACCTCGTGTTGTCCAAAAGAAAGCTGGTATTCCCAACCTAAAAAAAAAGACATAGAAAAAGAAAGAACTAGAGAAGTCCTCTCATCCTTTTGACCTTGAACATGAGCTTTATAAAATTAATATTTACATACCTCTTTTAGTGTAATAACCCTACTTGAATTTTTTTGGTGAAAAGTACAATTTGGGCAAATTCGAGCTTAATTAGTCATGACTCTAGGGGGTTCCAACTAACACCAAATGGTCCCGAATTTGAAATGAAATGGTATGGTGAATCTTAGTACATCCCAATATGACCTATTAAGACTTTGAATCTGACTTTAAGCCTCTGCAACTTGGTTTAGGATTAATTAAGAAAGTGTAAATTTCCTAGAAAAATGAGCTCAAATTCCCCCAAGGGGTGGAGGCCAAATTGACTTCCCAAGTCAAGTACAAACCTCCCAAATTTTAAAACAAAGTATTGGGATGAATATAAGAGATACATTTTTATCAATAATCATGGTTATTATCTTTGCAAATTGATTATAATTCGCAACATTCATTAGACAACTTTCACGGAAATTACTTAAGGGAAAATGGAATTACTACCTCAATTTTGACTCATGAAAAGTATATTGAATAGTTCAGATAATGGAATGATAAATAGAGACAATATACAACATATAAATTTCTTCCCCAATAAAATTAAACATAAGATAAATTCCTTCATACATATCTGATATACAACTCTTTCAAAATGGAAGCCAAATACATGAAAACTAGTGGTTTAATAGCATGGAAATGCAAGCTCTCCACATATGGATTACTTAGATTTTGAGTTACAAAGTATATTAACATGAAAGTATAGATCCATACATCATATACCAAATCTTGGGCATCAAATAGACTCATCCAAGCATAAGCACCACTCCAACAAGTGCGCCATCACATGAGAGTATGGGAAATGGTGAAGTAGGAATGAGAGAAGGAGGATACATATGGAATATCGAATTGTATGGACCTTAAACCTGAAACTAAAAAATCTTCATTCAGCTCCAATTAGAGGTATCAATTTCCTCTCCATAACCAACTTTGAAAGGAATCCAACTCCCTCAAAATATGTTCACAAGTAGGGAGAGTGAACACTCATCGTGAAATGGACAAGAAAAAGGTATCCAACTTTGCCAAAGGACATTTAACAAATGATCAAAATCCATTATCCTTCCTCGTGAAATCATTTTATTAACTTCATGAGGCCTCCTAAGTTCTAATTGCCCTCCATGGGCTTCCTCCAACTCATCTTAGTGATTTAGTAACTCTTATGACACTTGTCTTATTCTTCATGCTCCAGTTCTTTCCCCAATTTGAATGGTTGCCTCTAACTAACGAATGTTCCCTCTTGGTGGATATTTTTATCCTTTTCATGTCATACTTGTCACAAGTTTACAGTCAGGTCTGAATTTGTCATTTTTGTCATAAAATATTTCATCATTAGTTGTCATAGAGTGCATGGAATCTCCTTCCAAATGGCACACTTTGTCTTCTTAGTCTCTCCCTCTTCCACGGGAATTTCTACCATATAAAAACTAAATTTTTTTTTCTCATGATATGCTATGCGATAGCACATCACCCTCAAAGAACGTTACATTCCCCATGGATTCGAATTTGAATGAGGTTTATGCCAAGTGTATGGGGAAATCTAGCCTCCAAGTGTCTCCATGAACCAATGCCACATTATTTAATTAACATTTATTCTTTATGTGACCCAATTTAATGTGAATATGGTAAAATAAGGTCCTTTTGGGTCACATATCTCCCTTATTAAAAAAAATTATGCATCCACCTCAACATAGGGAACTAGTAGGTTTGTGAAACATTGTCTGCAAGTAGTCTAATTTGGATGGGGACATGACAGTCCTCCCCACCCAAGATTTTTTGTCCTCAAAGAATTTCAAGTTTGTATGCTACAAAAAAATTTCATCTTCCCTAGTGACTTCCTCACTAGGAAAAACCTTCCATTGTACCAAGTATCCCTTTATAGTTATGCTACTTAGCTAAATTTCTCTTGTCTTCACTATTCTTTCTAGAATGAGAATGAGTTGTCCTTCATCATCAAAGGGAGGTAACGTTTCTGAAACTGAAATATTCTTCTCTATCACCTTTTTAAGACATGAAACATGAAATACATTATAGACTTTACTTCCTTCTGGAAGTTCCAATTCATATACCACTTCTTTAACTTTTCGAACCACTTTGTAGGGACCATAAAACGTTGGTTTGATATTTTTTGAACCTTTTCCTTTTAAGGAGGTCTGTTTGTAATGCAAAAACCTCAAATACACCAAGTCATTCACTTGGAAATGTCTCTCCACTCTATGTTGATTTGAATATTGTTTTTGTTGGTTTTGGACAACCTGTAAGTTATCTTTCAAAATATCTTGAATTTATTCAATCAAATCCTTAGCGTTTGGAGCTCTACTATCACCAAAGATGTGGTCAATAAAAGTGGATGCACCATAACCATAAATTGCTTTGAAAGGAGACATGCCAATGGACATATAAAAAGTAGTATTTTAGCAAAACTCACCCAAATGTAACCATTTGATCCATGCTTTTTGCTTCCCACTAACATAGTTCCTCAAGTAACCTTCCAACCATTGATTCACCCTCTCTATTTGGCCATCAGTTTTTGGATGATATCTTATGCTAGGAGTGAATTTTGTTCCCACCATTTTGAGCAGTTCTTTCCAAAATGCACTCAAAATATTCTATCTCTATCACTAAGAATGCTCTTGGGAATCCCATGCAATTTGAAAAATTCTCTAAAGAATAGCTTAGCCACTTGTGTATCGGTGAAGGATATAGTAATAGAAAATAAATGATCAAATTTAGTGAGTCTATCCACTATTACAAATATGCAATCCTTAACAAGAACTTTGGGTAAACCAATGATGAAATTCGTGGAAATTCTCTCCCATTTTTGTTCTGTTATGGGAAAGGGATGCAAGAGACGAGATGGAAGATTGTGCTTGTTAACTCAAAAATCCCCCACATAGCTCTCAATGGCCTACACCACCCAAGGACACCATCTCACAACACTCATTTCACTCCATAAGACCTTCCATTTGACCCCCACACCTCCAAAAGAGCCCAAGGATGAATAAAAGGGATAAAAACCCCCAAAAAGAGCCCAAAATAGCCACCCATGAGCTAAAGCCCTAAAAAAGGGGCTAAAACCTTGAAAGGGGCTAAAGTTAGGGTGGAAGGGGCTAAATGCCCCAAAAAGGGGCTAAAGCCATGACCAAGGGCTTAAAACCCTAAAATCCCTTGGAAAAACTATAAAAGGAGGGTGGGGGGTCACTCTCAAAACACTCCTCACTTGCCTATTGTTATGCTACCTGTGGATGCTTTGAGACCTCTTGCTCTCAAACCAACCACTCTCCCTCTCCTCCATCTTCATCTCATCAAGCCATTGCTTCCCAACGAAGAGAGAGGTGCTCCCATGAGCTAGGGCATGGTGGCCCATTTCCACCTAAGTGAGGTATAATTTATTTTCATGGTTGTTTATTTGTTTTGTTTCCTAACCCTCATTTCTATTTGCAGGTTTTTCATTAACATTGTTTACAGGTTTCCTCCATTGTAGCTTAGGTTTATTTTGGAGGTTTTGGAGGCAGAACCCTAACCTACTATATGCAGAGGGGTTCAACAGTGCTTCATCTCCTCTCCTTTATTTTCTGTCATTAGCTCTTAGATGTAGTTTACAGTAGCTTCCATTTGCTTGTTCTTGCTTAGATTAGCTTAGTTTAATTCGTTGCTTTGTTTATGCCATATTTTTCATTCCATTTTTATCCTATTTTCTAAGAGTAGGAACCTACCCTTGTGCCCTGTAGGCACAAGGGAGCCATTCCTGCCCCTATAGTGAGGATAAATTCTCACTACAGCTTTGGCGACTCTGCTGGGTCGATCCCACAGGATCCCTGGGCCAAAAATTTCAAGTTTTCAAGTTTTTTCCATTTTACCCTAGTTTTTAGAAATCTTAGGTTAGATCTGTTTAAATCTGCTTTATTTCCTGTTTTACTTAGTGTCGAAGCCTCTGCTAGGCCAAGTCGAGTTAGACTGACCCCAGTACTAGTTACTGTTGGTCAGATCTGACCCTGCATCACCAAAAAACCCCTTTCCGGAGTAGGTCACTCTTATTGGGGGAAAAGTTGAGACTGGGGCACTCTTAATTGGCCAACAGGTACACCTAAGGTGCACTTAATCCTCAGACAGGCGCGACTTCATCCCAGAAGCTCAGGTTGCGGCTATTTTCGCATTCTATGTGACCCCCTCGCTCATTTCTGGAAAAATATCGCGACCCCCTCGCTGGATTTGGTCAGAAATGCGCGGCCTGTCACACAGAAGTTGTATTTAAGTTTAATTAATAGTAATTTTTAGTTTCAGAGGACTGTTAGTGCGGCCCAGTTGCCTATGTCCACCATTGCATGTCTCTTTCAATTCCAGTTTTTATTTTTTGCAAATCAATCCATGAATAATGTGTATATGCTAAATCAATCATTAAGGCTTAATAAAATCAACTAGTCTAACTAAAAGTAACTTAAAAATAACCATCTTGCTTCCCCCTTCCTCCTCTACCCAGTCATCACCCTTCGGGGTATTCTGGGATACGACGAAGGGTAAGCTCGTATAGATCTAGGCACTCCATGCTATTTTTCCCAAACCACTAAAACCAGGTGACCTGGAAGGTAGAGGGGGTAGAGAAGGAGGGCTTCTCACGGTGCTAAGCGTCCTCCCTGTTGACCAACCTAGCACTTGGGAGGTGACCCGAGGATCTACAGATGGGATTAGTCCCATTGTGTTGAGAGCCCAGCACCTTCTCTTGGTTGAAGAAGAATATCACTGAGAGGTAGACATTTAGTTAGGCCAACAATTCAAGGTTAATCACCATACTTGCTTACAAATTTATGTTTATGTTTGCATATAAAACCATTATATGAACTCTACCATGAATTCATAAACCATATTGCAAACCAAATACTAGAACAAACAAGCAAACCAACACACCATACCAAATAATTAACCCAACTCAGTTCATGACGCTGAGTAAGCCTTAAAATTTACCAAATTTACACTAAGTTCAATCAATTATGCAGTCTTTGAGGACATAAATCCCTGAATGCTTCAACTATGGGAATTACTTGGGCTTTGCCTAGAAACTCATTGTGAGGAGTACCATACGAACCCCAAAGTAGCTGGTCGCTGAGAGGAATTGCCAAGCGAAATGGGTAACAACCCCTTTCGATTGAGTAGAAGCACCCATGCGGAACAAGCCAAGCGCTATCTTCTGACATTCTTGGTGGCCGAGAGACCACCTTCATCCAATAGGAAGCCATTGAAATTGGGGTCCAAATCTCATACCCACCATTTTCATACACAAAAGCGAACACAATTGATCCTCCACGATATTCCTCATGCCTAAGAGGCGAACCACCACCATTTGGAACACTTGATCGACACCGTCGAAGCTGCTCTCAGCGATCTCCCACACCATCAGAGAGCCACATAGCCTCTAATTCTGATTCAGACCCATATCAGTCTGAACCAGACCTCCACACAGCACCATCAAGCCCCATGGCTAGTGCAAACCCGAATCCATTTTCTGGCCTAACCTTAGCAAGTGGACCCATGTCCACATCACAACCAGTCACCCACAACTTGGAAAGCGGTCCAAGCACAGTCATGTAGACTTTCATTAGCCAATTTCCACCACCCATAGTGACCAACCAAGCTGACCCAGCAGTAACACATGGGGGCAGTGGCCCCTCCACACACATGGTCCCTCCTGCCACACAGGGGGGCAGTGCACCGACCACCCACATTGACCCTACCACCATACATGGGGGAAATGCCCCCGCTACCCATACCATCCCACCCACAACACTTGGGGGCATTGGCCCATCCACCATGGTGCCACCACAAGCACCCCCAGCCATGCAGATGCATTATGCACCTGCAAACCCCACCCCCATTGCGGCCCCATCCCACATTAACTTGGGGTCAAATCTGCCCTTCATGGCTCATTTGAACTTGCCTGACTTGGCTATATTAACGAATGACCCCATCTACCACCAAGATTTTTGGCCACCCATGCCAACTAAGCTGCCATCAGACATCCCAAAGTTTGAAGGCAAAGCCAGGGAATGTCCCCAAAATCATGTAATGGCATTCCATCTATGGTGCTCATCCAACAGCATCGTAGATGACTCCATTAGGCTGAGGTTGTTCCAACGCACCCTTACAGGTGCCATATCCAAATGGTACATTGAGTTGCCACAAGCCAAGTACCCCGAATTCAACTCCCTAGCCTTTATTTTCCTACAGTATTTCCAAATCCCTGTCAGATATGACGAGCGGGTGGAGATCCTACTATCATGTCGCCAAAACACCGCCACTCACATCACTGATCATATTCACGAGTGGCGGCGGCGCCATAGCTTGTGTAAGATCCAACTTGATGACAAGATCTTCTTAGATTGGTTCCTCAAGACTTTGCTCCCACCCATCGCAAAGGATGTTGCATCCGAACGTCCCCAATCTGAAGAAGAGGCCATACTGAAGGCCCAACAATTTGACCTCATTTATGCCCAATCTAGATACTTGTACACTGTCATTCCAGATGCTCCCCATCCAAGTACCTCTTACCACGATGCACCGGGGGAATCCCATGCTGCGAATGGCATCACAGGGTCAGTCTCCCAACAACCATAGCCTCGACCGACACCACCTTCTGTGGCACTGAAACCAAGCAACACTGCTATTGTTGCTTACAAAAACCAAGCTCTGGACTATGCTAAAATGATGTCTCAGTCTGGAGCAACTACCTCTTATGCACAACCTGCACCATCACAGTAGGCTCAAGCCATGGCTTGGCCAACACAACAGTATGTGGGGCAAATTCCCACATTTGTGGCACAACCACCCCCACAAATATACTATGCACCACCAGTGCAACAAGTTCAAGCCCCTGCCCCCGCTCCACCTGCTCAGTTGGGATAAGTGTTCACACAACAAAACCGTCCCAACTAGCCTTCCCCCAACAATCAACAAGGGAAAGCTAGAAACAACAGGCCCAGCAACCAAGGCAATAACAAACCGCAGGGAGGCAGTCAGAAACCGAACTCTCCCAATAATGCCACGGCTAACCAGCCAGCCCAAACCCCCTCAAGACAAAATCCACCAAGACGCAACGCACCATTATGCACAAACCAACCTTGTACACTCTGTGATGGTTATCGGCATTACACATTTGAGTGTCCCCTCATGGATCGTGCTAAGCAAGCCATTCAAAATGAGGCTCAACAGGCCGCCAATGCCCCCACTCAAGCCCAACCCAGCCAGGCACCACAAGGACCCCCTCCCATGGTGCTTCAAAACCCACTACCAGTCCAAGGATTGGTGGCTACCACTCTCCCTCCCTAGGCCAATCCCAACGCTCCGGGGGCACCGCCCACAGCTGAAATAGGTGTTCACCACTTGATGACCATGACCACTGAAGAGGTCAACTTACATACTAGACAAAATCAGTACGGTACCACCACTGAACCTACTGACTCATCAGCACCATCCATGTCTAAGACAACTAACCTACCTCTCCAGTTACCCCCGTTCCCATGCTCCCCCATACGCAGAATCACCAATAATGCCACAGCTAGAGCTGCAGTCAACTATAGCATTGTGGATGATTTGGCCCAAACGCCAACTGCCATGTCCGCTCTTGAGGTACTTAAAATGTACCCAATGTAGTGGAAAGCCTTACTAGCCGCTCTAGGGGCAGTAGACCCCTCCGATTCCAAGCTAATCACATTTGACACAAAGAACGGAGAGCCATGCATGCCCTCCACTATTGCATTCCAAATCCTAGTATCCATCTGGAACTTGGTTGTGCACCGACGCATAGTGGATGAGGGGGCATCCACGTGCGTCATGTCTACCTTGGTTTGGCAGAAGCTTGCATCACCAATTCTGCAACCATCCTCCATGACTCTGCGGGATTATGATGGACACCCCACTAAATCCCAAGGAATCCTTCCCCATGTCCCCATCACATTAGCCGGGAAGACAGTCCTGATTGACATCGAAGTCGTCAACGTTCAACTGGACTACAACCTCCTCCTTGGAAGGAGTTACATGTACACCATGCGAGCCATCACGTCAACTGTCTTCCGCCTCATGATGTTCCCCCACTAAGGGAAGACTGTGACGGTTGACTAGCTCACATATCATGATCCGCAAGGGTTAACATCACCTGCCAATGTTATCCCTACCATCACCACCATTGAGCCGCAAGGGGCAACCACACACGCTAACATCATCCCTATAACCAACATTGTGGTTGAAAACACACCAGCTACCCCACCTTTGAATGTGGGCCCTGAGTTGTTTACCAATCCCACCATGATGACTCCTTTCCTGTTGGTGTCACCACCACCGACACAAAAGCAAACTATGGACTTGTGCATGGTCTCATCAAGAACCGCTGCACCCAAACAGCAACCGCAGCCGTAGCCCCAACCACAACCACAACATCGTCCGCAGTTGCAATGCCAATAGCAGCCACAACATCACCCACAACAACAACATTACGCACAGCCACAACCACAACCTCACCCCCACATGCAACCAACTAGGAGTTATGTGGGCTCATCTCCGATCCATACAATTCCCTTCCTCTTTCCCCCACCTGGTGTCATGGAAAATCCGGTCATGGCCACCTTAAGCCTACCCAACTTTACATTGGGGATCCCAGTGTGGTATCTAGATCCACCAGCTCAACCTGCAATGCCCTAGGTTGTGTTAACTCCGGTGCAACCTATTGTGGTTGAGTCCCACCCCCACCCAGTCTGCATAAGCCAACCACCGCACCCGCACCTACACCGCCCCAACCCAAAAGGGCTAGGGGAAAGAACACCCAAACCACCGCAAAACCACGACAAGTCCCACCTTGTGCCGTCTATGAACAACAGGGCCATCCAACTTAGAATTGCCCTGAAATCCCAGTGATCTGTGCGCATCTGGATGCCATGGATATGAATGAAAACATCCCCATGGTTGAACTCCTAACCATGCCACTAGTCAAGAACAAGTCATTAAGGACAAACCATGCTTGCACCCTTTGCAGCTTGTATGGACATTACTCCCACCATTGCCAAGACCTGCCCGAATTTCGAATGGATCTTGTTGACCTCCGTCACCATTCCCTTGAGTCTGAGATCACCTTGATCGAAGAAGTTCACCCACCACCTCCTTCGTCTGACACCATGTCCATTTACATGATGTCTAGTTCCCCCGACCAGCTCATTCCCATCTCCAATGATGGTCCATCAGACCTGTCACTTTGTTTCTTCAACAATGACGAAGAGATACTTGAAGCTCTGACCGCCCCGGAATACCCATGGAACGACATGCACCATCGCTCGTTCTTCCTACTGGAAGAGCTTGTGTAGCAGTCCGACCAGTTTTCCGTGGAGACCAAAGATTTCATCCATGGGAAGGTTGACTGGTTCAAGAACCCAAACCCAGCACCCAATGCCTTCGAAGAAGGGAACATGGTGAACATTTGGCCAACCATTAAGATCGACATCTCAACCAACTCTGAGATCGTTGAAGAAATCATGCTAGGGGCATCTTGCTCCCCAGAAGAGGTCAATGCCTACACCACTCTCTTCCAAGAATTCTACGACATCTTCACCTGGTCATACACTGAAATGCTTGGCTTGGATCCATCCATCGTGGAACACCACATCGACACATGGCCTGATGTGGCACCCATTCGCCATAAGCAATGACCCATCCATCCATCCAAAGTGGCTACAGTGAAAGCCGAGATAGAGAAGCTACGCACAGTCGGCTTCATTTATCCCATTGCATACACAACTTAGGCTTCTAATCATGTTCCTATGAATAAAAAACAGGGTACCATTCGTGTTTGCACATACTTCTGCAATCTTAATGGGGCATGTCCGAAAGACAACTTCCCCACACCTTTCATCAACCAGATCATTGATGCATGTGCTGGACATGAAGCCTTTTCCTTCATGGACGGTTTTTCTAGATATAACCAAATCCAAATCTAGAAAGAAGACTGTTATAAGACGACATTCACAACCCCATGGGGCACATTTGCATATCGAGTCATACCCTTTGGCCTAAAAAATGCTAGAGCCATCTTCTAGCATGCCATGACACATTACTTCCACGACCTCGTTCACATTATGTTGGTTTGTTTCGACAACCTCATTGCGCGGTCGCAGAAGCAAACACAACACATGGACGATTTGCAACAAGTCTTCATATGATGTCGCCAATACGGAATCCGCTTGAACCCATTCAAGTGTGTTTTCTGTGTCCCCACGGGCCGTCTACAAGGATTCATCATGTCACACAAAGGAATGACTGCTGATCCTTGGAAATTCCAAATGAATTTCCCTCTAACGTCACCCCTTTGAGTGATAACGTTACAACTTGTATTATAGTCTTTCCATTTTTTGTTTTACACATTTTTTCAAAATTGAGTCTTATGTATAATTTCCTCTCATTGCTTCAGATGGAGCACACCTCAAACCGGTATATGGGATTCGCATATGGAGCAAGCAGATGGTATCCAAACCTCGCCTCGGCTACATGGGTAATCTACTCCCCGTCGCATGAGTTGATCCACATCGACGAAATATACGTGGGCACCGCAACCAACAACCAGGTGGAATATGATGGTGTCAATGGCCTCTTGGTCGCCGCTCTTCAGATAGGTATTCACCATCTCGATGTCTTCTTAGACTCCCAGCTGCTTGTTTCTCAGTTGAAAAACCACTATCGAGTACGAGATCCCTGCCTCTTTAGAAAGTACCTGCTTACTAAATAGATGGTTAGAACATTTGAATCCATCACATTCACACATGTTCCCAGAAACCTCAATAGTGTTGCAGATCAAATGGCTAACGATATTCTAAATTGACACATCCACAACCGCATATAGGAAACATACAACCATAACATCATGCATAACTATGTCTAAAAATACACACACAATGTAATAATACATCACATAGACATTTGCATTCCACAACATCATAAAAAGACTCACATAATAAAAGCATAAAAGCACATCCACGTGTGTCAAAAATATATAGATAACTAGATAATTCGCATGTCCAAAACATGTCCAATACAAAATGAGAAGCCACATATGCTTTCTCAACATGATATACATAGCGACAGAAAAACTCCTAAGTGCACCAACGCACTAGGGGCAGCACCATCAGCTGCTAAGTCAAAAGTCACTTGGAACCTGTTCGAGATGCCTCTCACACCTCTGAGATCAAACTTTCATTTCCTTATGAGACCATTGTCTCATGTTTAATTAGTCAAATTTGGGACCATCTCCCACAAGTCACCTCGACTCGCAAGCCATGACCTAATGATGCAAGTGTCTACGGACCGGTACTCGTATCACACTTCCCGACCGCTACTCATGCAAGCTGTCAGGCTACCGCTCATTAAGGATTGTACTATACTTTTGTTTTTTGTATTTATAATTGTCTTTTTTCACCGCACCTTACACGGACATCTGGACCACCGTCCACAAAACCCTTTGTTTTTCTTCCATATATTTGACATAGAAGTATCCTCAGGCCACCACCTGGTTAGGAATGTAATTTCAGATTTTATTTTGTATTTTTAAAACATAGATTATCTTTTCTTTTTACTGCACCTTACGCGGACCTTTGGACCACTATCCACAAAATGATTTCTTTTGTTACATGTATTTGGCATATAAATTCCTCTAGACTTGTACTCACATCACATATAGTCAAGTTCGTCCACTGCAACACACACACACGCTCTCCTAACCTCTCTTCGAGAGCCACCTCGGTTTGCATGCCTATGTCGCACCATCTCACAAGCCTCTGCCGTGATATATCCCACACATGTATTGGTATGCTTGAGAACCTTACGCTCTTCCCATACTACACGGATGACCTTTGGACCTCTGTCCACCGTCTCGACATGGAGGCACCGCTCGTGCCACCGCAGTCGGTTGACCACATTGGAGTTTCGTTTAAGCTCTTTTCTGACTCCTTAAAACAATGAAAAGATCGCCGAGCACAGCTACTTCCTTTCCCACTCACTAAAGTATAGGAAATGGCATCTAAATCGTCTCATTTACCTCCATTTGTGGACCATGTTGACCGTTTCATGAAAAGGACCTCCTTGGCACACTCAATCCAAGATCGTTCCCCTTTGCATACTTTTGTGATTTCTTAGGAAGAGGGGCCGCACTTTATGAAAAATCTCACCACCGGTTTTCATTAATCTCTTTTCCAACCGTTTCAATAAGAAAAGATCACCAAGCAAACTTGGTTTCGTTCATGCTCGTAAAAGTATTTGAATGACCGTCCAGTCAGTATAGGTTTAACCTTTTCCAGCCTGATTGGACTACCAATGGTAAAGAAGTCTCTCATCCCCTCCAGGATGGGCGAGCTCTCCTATGTATACTTTTATCCTTTTTCAAGCACAAGAGACTACCAACGAAAAAGAGCCCCCACTGGAGTCTTCTTCATGCTTTCAGACTCTCTAAAATTGAAAGCACCATCGAGCACTTACCTTCTCGAGCTCGCCAAAAATCCACAAGATCATACCATAATGGTGTCCCTAGACACCACCCCACAGAAAACAGTTTGGCATCATCACCACATTGGGTCACCTTTTTTCAGAGTACTCTGTAATGTGTCTTCCTTAGATCCCATCAGTATCAAAAGTATCCACCTCCTCTAAGTATTTCCCATCTGCGGTGACATTCCCGGTATTATAGCTATGATCCCATTCCCAAGAATTAAGTTTCATTTGTTGCATGGTCCACCATGCCGTCATACTCTGAACAAAGGAAATTTGAGTCTCCCACTCCCGCCCTCCCCCTGTTCAGTTTTTTTCCTTCCCCCCCCCCCCCCCCAAATTCAGTGAGTCAGTCCACAGATTGCTTCACACCTTTCGGTTATCCCTCGCGCTCCTAGTCAAGGAAATATTATTGCCTTGACTAGGGGCAGATCTCCCTCTGTCGACGCCAACACAAATATTCTAGAGGATAGACCCAGAGGTCCTTGTACCTTGGTTTCATTAACTTCATTGATGAGTTCCTTGGACCACTTAAGAGGAGTCCTTAGTGCCTCTTG
>LPNX010749773.1:283991-325427 GCA_001517045.1 Pseudotsuga menziesii | reverse complement strand
AGCGGGGTCCGTCAAAAGTATGCCGAGTGGGTACTCGTTGGATGCGGAATTTAATTCTGCATCCAACGAGCTCTCCCGATCAAAATTTGAGTAAAAACATGGGGAGATATGTCAAAAATACAAACAAAAAGGTAGTTTTTTTCTTTTCTTCCTAAAAAATTAATAAATATTATTTTATTATTTTAACTATTATTTTATTAGCTCATTTTAGGAGGCCCATTTTGAGTTGAAATTTCCTCTAATGATGGTTGTTTCTCATGTGCTCGACTTCAACTCCATCATCGCACCATTGAGATTCATACAGGGTTTGTTCCACACAGTACTTGGTCGAAGACCTCGGATGTCACCTGACTCTAGCACATTGGTGAGTCCACTCGAGGGACCTAAACATATTATGTCCCTTATGATTTCCAGTTTGGGTTGGAGACAGTGACCTGAAGCCCCAGCAGTGCTTCAATATACCTTTATGATTGATGCAACATACTTGTACCATAGAGACTCTGACTCTCGATCAGCGAATCCATAAAGCTATGTATTGTTCTAGATCCAGCAGACCGTCAGTCATGAAGATATAGCATTCCATGAGAATGCCATGTATCCAATGTACTAGATTAGTATTGTATTCAGCCTCACATGAGAGGCAACCAGCATTGTAACGACGGTTGTATATGATCGGCTCTTGTATTTTAGAGCATAGATAAAATGATTCTTTTGACATTATCATGAGCATGGGGATGCCCTCCTCGTCCATATATATGCCCTCTTGTATCTCACCCATTGATGGGAACCAAATTAATACAAAAACCAAAAGCCACCATGCCCCAGCCCTGAAAGCGCCACCTCTCGACAGTAAATCCTATGATGCTCGTCGACCATACATTGAGTTCCTACCCTCACACATCAGGGGGCAATCTATTAACCCAAAAATCCCCACATAGCTCTCAATGGCCTACACCACCCAAGGACACCATCTCACAACACTCATTTCACTCCATAAGACCTTCCATTTGACCCCCACACCTCCAAAAGATCCCAAGGATGAAGAAAAGGGCTAAAAACCCAAAAAAAGAGCCCAAAATAGCCCCCCAGGAGCTAAAGTCCTCAAAAAGGGGCTAAAACCATGAAAGGGGCTAAAGTTAGGGCGGAAGGGGATAAAGGCCCAAAAAGGGGCTAAATCCATGACCAAGGGCTTAAAACCCTAAAATCCCTTGGAAAAACTATAAAAGGAGGGTGGGGGGTCACTCTTAAAACACTCCTCACTTGCCTATTGTTATGTTGCCCATGGATTCTTTGAGACGTCTTGCTCTCAAACCACCCACTCTCCCTCTCCTCCATCTGCATCTCATCAAGCCATTGCTTCCCAACCAAGAGAGAGGTGCTCCCATGAGCTAGGGCATGGTGGCCCATTTCCACCTAAGTGAGGTTAATTTCTTTTCATGGTTGTTTATTTGTTTTGTTTCCTAACCCTCATTTCTATTTGCACATTTTTCATTAGCATTGTTTTCAGGTTTTCTCCATTGTAGCTTAGGTTTATTTTGCAAGTTTTAGAGGCGGAACCCTAGCCTACTGTGTGCAGCGGGGTTCAACAGTGCTTCATCTCCTCTCCTTTATTTTCTATCATTAGCTATTGGATGTAGTTTACAGTAGCTGCCATTTGCTTGCTCTTGCTTAGATTAGCTTAGTTTAATTCACTACTTTGTTTATGCCATATTTTTCATTTCGTTTTTTTCCTGTTTTCTAAGAGTAGGAACCTACCCTTGTGCCCTATAGG
The DNA here is from genome assembly GCA_001517045.1 of Pseudotsuga menziesii. Taxonomy (NCBI): domain Eukaryota; kingdom Viridiplantae; phylum Streptophyta; class Pinopsida; order Pinales; family Pinaceae; genus Pseudotsuga; species Pseudotsuga menziesii. The sequence continues at coordinate 323,656 of LPNX010749773.1, read as the reverse complement.
CATAAGGGAGCCATTCCTGCTCCTGTAGAGAGGAGAAATTCTCACTACAGTTCTCTACTTTGTTTTTTTTACATGTTGGGAATTCATTTACATATTTCAGAACATCATTCTTCAACCCCTTCCAAGAGAATCTTTCTCTCAACATTCTATATGTTTTTAAGAAACCACAGTGGCCTGCCAAAGGAGAATCATGAGCACTCTTGAAATTATTTTGCTTCAAGCTCAAACCAAGGACCAAATATATTATATATTTATAGTATATTATTCCCTCCAACAACTTATACATATCATCATGGTTAGTCCCATCAAATATTTCACAAGAAAAATTATCCTTAGCATGTTCTACTTCTAATATAACTTTCCAATATTTTGCAACACCCATTTGAGAAATAAAGCGTCTTCTAGATAAGGCATATGTTACCACATTATTCTTTCCCTTTACATATTCAATACCAAATTCAAATGCTTGAACCTTACTCACCCACTTTTGTTTCCTTTCATTTATATATTTTTGAGTGAGGAAGTATCTTAGGCTATTATGGTCAATTTTGAGCACAAAATTGTTTCCCACCAAATATTGTCTAAACTTTATCAACGAATGCATGATAGATAACATTTCTTTGTAATAAATAGAGTAAAGATTCTCATGTGGTTATATATTCCTACTCTCAAAATATATTGTGTGTTTTCCTTTCTTTAGTACTGCTCCAATTCCCTCCCCCGATGCATCACACTCCAAGAAAAATCGGGTAATGCAAGAAAATGAAAATTACTCATTACCTCTTTCAATATTTGGAAATCCTTTTCATCCTCTTCGATCCATTGGAAAACATCTTTATTTTTCAAATAAGTGAGAAGTGAAGTGAGTTGGGAGAACCCCCTCACAAATTTCCTATAGTAGGGACAAAGCCCAAGGATGATTTACCAAAATATAGCAAACCCCCATAGGTGGCTAAAGCACTTACCAAATCAGTCAAGGACCTCATGAATTAGAAAAAACATGAGTGAGTTTTCAAGAGTGATGGAAAAACATGCTAATCCTGTAAAATGGAGATAAAGTCATGAAGGATGGGTTGGCAACAAAAGATACCAGTTTCCTAGTTAACTAGCTTTACCTTATCCATAGAAAAGAAGGATAAACAAGAATAAAGCAGAATCTGTTGTAGAGCACTATTACTAATTCTAGGAGTCAATAAAGTGGTCAAGATCAACCCAGAATCATAAATAAATAATTCCTCGAGTATGGATGGCATGTGTTGACTTTAAGGTGCAAGTCGATGCCAACTAATTTAGCTAGTGGGTAGATAATTAATCAAATCATGATTAATTATTTTATCCTAAGTTATGACTAGGTTTAATTTATTCCAACACCTACCCTTAAGTCTGAATTTATGATGGTGTGTTAAAAAATATAGGTGTATGTAGGGCCCAACAACAAGTCTATGGTCACTCTTTAACAATTATTATGTCCAAAAAGCCGAGGAAAGAGGCAAAACCACATGGGAAAAATCCTCCCTCAAGAAAGGACAAGGCACAAAATTTGAAATAATATGTCTTCAACAGATATTTATCTTCACTTGAATGAGATGAATAAACTACTTATGGATGAAATACTTGATGAAGAAATCGTGAACTCCATGATCACGCGCTAGAGTGTAGAACATGCAAGAAGGAAGAGGAGAGACTCCTGGTATCTCATCAATTAATGAAGTGGGAGCATTATCTAAATGTTTCTTGCTAGTGTAAAACTCTGATTTGCAAACGCAATCTGAAATGGAAAATACATATGTACATATTCCTTCCCAAAGAGTACAAGAATTAAGACAATTTATCACACACTCAATTCCCTGAATAGCTGCAAAATTGTGATGTGAATCACATGTCAATATTCCAATATGATGTAGCACCTTCCCAGATATGATATGAGGCTGATAAAACTATGATATATAAGAAAAATTAGCATATGTACCAAAAAATACAAAGTCTTCAGTGACTCCATGAGGATATAGGACTAGACTAGGAAAACTATGAGCAACTGGGGAAAAATGTAGGTGTAAAAATATGAATGATGGATGGTCTTGAGATTTGAACCATAAGTGTTTAGAACCGATCCAACCATGTTTAATATCATTCCAATGATGACTAAGGTCATGGATAACCAGCCATTGAAATATAGAGAGGACTTCAAACCATGTAAGATAAGTATCACTGCATAAGAGACCAATGAGGAATCAACTAGTGAGCTTGGCATTTGTATAGTCTTAGGATTATTCAGAGGTATGGTAGATGGTATGGATGGTGGTATGATTTGTGTCATGAGATGCTTATCAGCCTAAAAACATGCTTCTAAATCAGAATTATGGAGTGAGGAAGAGCTGCTCAAAGGAGGATTCTCAAAGAAAGGAACTGATATTTCTGATTCTGATATATCAGATACATAATAAAATTATTTAACTCTGGAATTCAAATCATAAGTTATATCACCTTGGAACTGCGCACTATGATAGTGTTCTGAGGAATCACACGCTTCTCTAGCTCATCTAGAACTTCGATCTTGTGCTTCTCAAGAAGTTGAGACATGATGTGCATCTTCCTTTTGAAACAATTATTATCTGAATCAAATCGCTTGCTTCAATAAGAACACTTGTATGTGCTCCCTTTCTTCTTAACTTTCTTCATTAAATCTTCATAAGAATTTTCATATTCAATTTCTGACTTTGGCTTCTTCTCTCTCACAATTTGCTTTTCTTTGGAATTGATATTCTTGCTTCCTTGAACCATGAGAGCATGATCCTTTCCCTTGGAAGATTCAAGGAAACACATATGGATCAATTTATATTTATCCTTTGTTAGTGAATCAAGAAAAGTACACAAAGAAAGCATTTTCCACTTAGGAACAACAAGCCTAGTAGCATGAAAAGTAGACACAAAAACTAAGTAATCAAGACCCAATTTAGAAAGAATGGAAAGGATTAACTGATCATCTTATTTCTCAATCCCACAATTTTTGAGATTTAAAACAAGTGACTTGAATTTGGTGAAGAAATACTCAAGTGAATCGAAATTGCTTGGACTCAGTGAGAATAACTCAATCTCCAATTGATGCGCTCTTAGCTCATCTTGAACTCCAAAGAGAAACTCCAATTGAGTCCACACTTGGTTTGGAGTGGTCAAACCATATAGATAAAAGAGTATATCAGGATAAATAGAAATTCAAAGCAATCCATAGGCTTCATCCAACCTATTATGCCACTTAGATTTCTCAATCACGACATTGGGCTCATTCTCCAAAGCTAGGGTAACTCTGTATTATCCCCTACTGCGCAATAGAATTCCAATTTTGGATTTCCATTCATGGTATTTGAAGGGAGTCAGAATTATTGATGAAGGAGAATCCATATTTCTGAATTGATGTGCTCAAGAAGAAACTCTCTTCAACCTGCAATAAAAACTAGGAGAAAATCTTGTAAGCTCTTCTTCAAAGAGGGATAGGAGACTGGATCCGCTCCTCAAATATATAGAATTTGATCAACCTTTTTTCTTTGATAACATGTATAAATAATAGCTTCAATTCTATGTGAAAATATGCTAAGAAGAAGCACAGAAAAAAGATCTTGCTACTAATAATTATAACAAGCATACACAGGAAAAGTAGAGAGAAGAAAAGAGGCTGAATCACATGAATGAAGAGATGAATATTGGAGTATATAATTCTTGAATAATGATGAATAATAGTGTAAATAAATAGTACATCCCTCATATGAAAATAGAGTTGTATAGGGACAACTCATAAAGCTCAAAAATGTTGACTTACCAAAATATAGCAAACCCCCATATGTGGCTAAAGCACTTCCCAAATCAGTCAAGGACCTCACGAATTAAAACAATCATGAGTGATTTGTCAAGAGTGATGAAAAAACATGCTAATCCTGGAAAATGGAGAGAAATTCATGAAGGATGGGTTGGAAACAAAAGATACCAGTTTCCTAGTTAACTAGCTTTACCTTATGCATGGAAAAGCAGGATAAAACAGAATAAAGCAGAATCTGTTGTAAAGCGTTGTTACTAATTATGGGAGTCAATAAAGTGGTCAAGATCAACCCAAAATCATAAATAAATCATTCATGGGGTATAGATGGCATGCTTTGAATTTAAGGTACAAGTGGATTCCAACTAATTTAGCTAGTGGTTAGTTAATTAATCAAATAATGATTAATTATTTTATCCTAAGATATGAATGGGTTTAATATATTCCAACATAAAATTGAATTATGTTACTCCAAAATTCTATATATGGTAACTTGATTCATTTGTAAAGTACTGGAAATTTATATGTATAGGTGCTCTGTCTAATTGTTGAGACGTGAGTAATTTTGTATTGTAATATCTTTTCCTGAGATTAAGGCTACAAAGTGCAATGGAGATGTTTTCCCTCTGTTTTTTAATATTGTTATCATGTTATGATATCCATGTAAAATTTCATGAGATGATGAATAAATTTAAAACAACAGATTTAGCTCCATGTCTAGTATTGGTGATGCTTATGTTTGATGAATGTTGAAATATCAGAGATTGAAAATATTTGTTTAAACTCTATTATTAAGTTTTGAAGCTTTATGAAGTGTAGTGACGCCTGAGTTTTATGCCTTAATGCTTTCATAAATGATTCGTTGCCTGAAAATAAAAGAATAACTCATGAAATTTCTTTCATTTTGTTCAAGAATTCTTGAGTTCTTTGAAAAAAAGATTGATGCATTCATTATTCCTTTAAATATTAAGAGATTCACCATGCAGGTGCCTCTTGAACCTATCTTCATTTACCTTCACATTTTCCTTTTTTTTGTCATGCTCTGTAAAATTCCTCTGTAAATCATTTTACAACTTCAAAATCATTCGTAATCCATTTTTGTTTACCATGGAACACAAAGAATCATTCATATCAAATTTACCTCAAGATGTAGCTGTAATATCTATAAATTTTGAGCCTCTGTCATGCTCGGGTGTATCCTGTTTTCAACCTTGGATTCCTTTCGGACTAACATGATGAATCATTTAGGATATCATGAACTTCACACAATCTTTAAGGTTAGAAAAATTTGGGCTATCAAGGGATGGGTTCATTCAGTTCGGATACACTAGAAATTCCCCCCTACAACAAGTCATGCATTTTGGACGGGTAAGGAAACACATACAAACAATAGGACTGAAATCAATCAAAACATACACTCAACTACAACTAATTCATATACTAAGGCAACATGAGATTTCAAGCTTTTCTCTATTAACTAAGAAAACAACATTTTTACATGTTTGTCTCTCTATTTCTCTATTGAAATCAGGTTTCATACATATATGCAAAATGTCCATGTTGTAGATTTGTTTTGGAAGTTTCCCGCATTGACTAAGCTACCTACCTCTATTTAAAACTATCAAATCTTTAGTACAAAGGTACATCAGGAAGGTAACTCATTTCAAAACTACATTGACTCAATTACTTTTGTCTGAGGGAAAAATTACTCTTTCTTACACTCCCCCTTGATTTCTACCATATACATTTCATGACTACTCATACCTAAATTATTCATTTGAAGCACAAATTTTTCTCTTGCAAATGTCTTAGTGAAAATATCAACCAGGTAGTCTTGAGCAGGGTATTTTTTAAGGATTCTAATATTATACTTAAGTATAGTATTCTAGGTGATTTTTTTGGATTGAAAAAAACATGTTTATAAATAAGTAGGTGAATATTAAATATGAAACTAAAATTAACATTGAAATGTGTAAATTTTGGTGAATATTATGATAAAAAACATATTCTATGTAAATATAGGTGATATTAGACACTTAAAATGACCAAATAGCAAATTGTTTTTTTTAAAACCCCAAAAATAGCCAATTGGTGAAATTTCGCCCCTAAAAATTACCGCGGTCTTGAGATTTACAAAATTCCAAACACATTTATCCATTGCTCACAATCTCTCTTATAAATGATACCTGGTATTAATATGCTTTCCTTTTTGATGGAATACATCATTTTTGAATGATTTTATGGATGAACTGTTGTCATAAAATATGTGTGTTGTTTCATCTTCTTTATGCTTAATATATTCTAATATCCTCCTCAACCATACATCATGACATGTTGTTGATGTTGCTGCTACATACTTTGTTTATGTTGAAGTTATTGTCACAATGGGATGCTTTTAGGATTCTTGTGAAATCAAACATGATCCAAGATGAAATGCATAACCTAAATTACTCTTCCTATCATCAATGCTTCTGACAAAAAGAATTGTCAGTGTATCCAACTAGAGAACAAGAGTTTTTGGGTGAGTACATGATATCAAAATTGGTTGTACCCACAATATACCTTAAAGTCCTTTTACCTACCTGCAAATCAAATTTTTTTGGAATTTCCATGAAATCCTAGAAATTAAACTTAGTGCATACATAGTTTCAAGTCCTCTATCTATTAAATACATCATGCTTCCAAAAAGTCTCTTATGCGAGGTGGTATCTATTTTTGTTCCTTGATCCTGCTTGCTTAATTTTATACATGTTACTACTAGACTATATGATGGCCTGGAAGTTGTCGTTCTAAACCTATTCAAAACATTTTTAGCATACTTATGTTGACATAAAAATATGTCATTATCTAATTGTTCAACTTTAATTCCTATAAGAAAATACTTCATTATTCCAAGATCTGTCATTTCAAATTCTATTTTCATGACTAATATGAAATTTTCCGTCATCAAATTTATTGTGTAGATCATGTCCTCCACATAAAGACATACAATCAATTTTTTTTTGTTAGAGAAATAATCTACCTGATTACCGTGATGATCTACCTAGGAGACATAATCATTTTCCTCGTGCTTATGTTCTATGGTATAACTTTGTATATACTTATCAATATTGGTCAAATAGGTGATTTTGGCTCATTAATTGCACTCTAGTTTTAATCATTTTGTCATCTAGGTGCCTGCAATAATTGCAAACCACTTCCATCTTTGACTAGGGGTGCTAGTGTGTGAATATGGTTGTTTTGTGGTCTTCTTGGGAATTTACTTGGCTCCTAGGGACTCTCCCACTCACCCATGCGCTCTCTCATGCTATCCTTACCTCATTTATTGATCCGGATTTATGCAAGAATGCTATAGAATACACAAATAGCCATAATGATATCCTAATGGTTAGGTTTGGTCATTCTATAGAAAAACCCCCATAGGTGGCTAAAGCACTTCCCAAATCTGTCAAGGACCTCATGAATTGGAAAAAGAATGAGTGAGTTTTCAAGGAGATGGAAAAAACATGATAATCCTAGAAAATTTAGAGAAAGTCATGAATGATGGGTTGGAAACAAAGGGACCCAGTTTCCTAGTTGACTAGTTTTACCTTATCCACAGAAAAGAAGGAAAAAGCAGAATAAAGCAGAATCTGCTGTAAATATCTGTATACTAATTCTAGATTGTCAAAAGGTGGTCTAGATCAACCCAGGATCTGAAATAAAGCATTCTTGGGATATAGATGGCATGTATTGGCTTTAAGGTGCAAGTGGATGCCAACTAATTAAGCTAGTGGGTGAATAATTAATCAAATAATGATTAATTATTTTATCTTAAGTTATGAGTGGGTTTAATATATTCCAAAAACCCCCTATAATTTTGACTTTATGATGGTATGTCAAAACATATTGATGCATATAGGGCCCAACAACAAGGCTATGGTCACCCTTTAACAATTATTATGTCCAAAAAAGTGAGGAAAGAGGAAAAACCACATGGGGAAAATCCTCCCTCAAGAAAGGACAAGGCACAAAATTTGAAATATGTCTTCAACATATCTTTATATTAACTTTGATGAGCTGAATTAACTACTTCTAGATGAAAGGCTTGCTGAAGAAATCGTAAACTCCATGATCATGCGCTAGAGTGTAAAAACTACAAGAATGAAGAGGACAGACTCCTTGTATCTCATCAACTGATGAAGTAGGAGCATTATCTGAATGATTCTTGCTTCTTTCAAAGTATGACATGCAAACATAAACTGAAATGGAAAACAGATATGTGCATACTCCTTCCCAAAGAGTACAAAAATTAAAACAATTTATTTCACACCCAATTCCTTGAATAGCTGCAAAATTGTGATGTGAATCACATGTCAATATTCCAATCTGATGTAGCACCTTTCCATATATGATATGAGGCTTATAAAACTCTGATATATCAGAAATATTAGCATATATAATAGCAAGGAAAAAGGCTTCAATGGCTCCATGAGGATATAGGGCTAGACTAGGAAAACTATGAGCAACTGGGGAAAACCGATAGGTGTAAAAATATGAATGATGGATGGGCATAAGATCTGAACTATAAGTGTTTAGAAAATATCCAAACATGTTTAATATCAGTCCAAATATGACTAAGGTCATGGATGACTAGCCACTGAAAGATAGGAAAGATAATATGACCAATGAGGAATCAACTAGTGAACTTGGGATTTGTATAGTCTTAGGGTTATTCAGAGGTATGGTAGATGGTCTGGATGGTGGTATGGTATGTGAAGCAACATGGAAATATGATTATAAATCAGAATCCAAAGGATCAAATATAATAATATCAGTAGACTCATGGGAATACATTGGTAATGAATCCTCTGTATGAAAGGAGGAAAGAATGAGATGTTCACAATCTTCAAGGAGGTTCTGAGTATTGATGCCAAGAACAAAGGAGGAGATGCTGAAGCACATGAGATGAAGTAAGGCAAGTGGTATGACACAAATAAGGCTTGATTTGGATAAGAAAACATCCTGGAAATAACTGGGTTGCGCACCATCAATGAGAGAGGTATGCACAAAGTGTGAAGCATCTGGAACATAGATCTCAGAATCTAAGATAGGAGATTTTGAGAACAATGAATGGGTGATAGGATAATCATCAATATAAATAGTAGTTTTATACCTAAATATCGTCATCAGCATGTGATAATACCCTAAACTTCAGTATTTTCCTCAATCCCAAACTGTGAGCAAGAACATTGGTCCAGACATCAAATTTGTGTATGAAAATCCAGCACCGCTTCTACCCTTTAGTCAAAAAGTGGTACCTTATTCAACACCGCCTGTAATGAATTGGAAATAAGCAGTGGCACTGCATTTCACAGTTAAGAAAGGTGTGGTTCTGCCTGTTGGGGCGCGGACCTTAACGGTCGTTAAATTTTGGTAACTCCACGGTTTTGGTGGAAGCTTGTAAGCGGAGTTGCGACTCAAAATAGTCTTAGGGGTGTCGGGGTTGGGTCAAAACCCCTCTTTTTGTAAATGTCCCATGATTTGCGGGTACCCATGGTTTAATCCCATGGTATTGTAATAGTGCACTTGTATAAATAAGGCACTTATGTAAAGGAGTCAAGTAGGGTTATAGTAGGTTCTATTATGATGATAAGTTGATTCGAAGGATCTAAGGCCTATTTTGGGTTAAGCTTAAGTCCCAGCTGTGTGCATGGACAACCTCTGTAGTTGAGTGCACAGAGGGTTTTTGTAAGAAAGGTTCTGTAACTGAGTGCATAGATCTGCAGCTAAGTGCACAGTTTTGGGTGATTGAGAAGATCTGTAGCTGGGTGCGCAGATCAGAACTGTGATTTTGTAAAAGAGTTGAATATAAACACAGTTCTGTGGATGTAGCCCCTACACTGGGGGTGAACCACGTATATCTTGTGTTGTGGTGGTTCTGTTATTTTTGTGCTATTATGTTTTTATGCTTTTGATAAGTAGGTGAATGCTAAAGTAAGATAACTGTTAAATATTAAATTTGCTATGAATTCCCAGTTAAGGGTTAAGCAAGAAACGTTCTTTTATCTAAACTGCGAAGCTATTTAAGTGAATGTCAAAGCTATTCATTGAATAATTATTAATACTAAAGGTACAGTAATATCCCTCTTCTGTGTGCAGAAACCTGATTCTACGGCACCCCATAGCTGTTTCGGGTGAGACTGCAACCTGTTCGCAGGTTGTTGCCGAAAGGGCCAACACTGTGGGTATTTTGTTGGTGCGAAGATAATAGTATAAAACTCAGGTCTGCCCTATGCCCAACAAATTGGTTTCGTTTCTGGTTGAACTCAGTATCTGCTCAAGAGGGATCTACGGCGTACCTAGAGGGATATATTTTGGAGGCCCTTAGTAAAAGAAATCGGTGATTGGATTGAAGATACCTATTTGAAATTTGTTGAACAAGGAAATAAGGATCCTTGTCGTAGCTCAGACGACTTCTTACAGAGGTACGTTTTTACTGATATTTATGAAAATTTCTTTGGTAGTATCCACATAGAATTGCACCAATGGTTATCCAGGTTGACAGAAAGAAAGACAAACTTCAAGGAAGATCATTTTCCAGACTGGACCCCAGCAAGAATTAATATATTGAAAAGGGTGAACAATGCGATATCACGAGCTATTGATTTCTGGACAACGCGAACCCTTGAAGCATTTGTGACAGAGTTCGCCATCGACACGAGTACTTCCTTCAGTGAAGCTGAACGACAGTTTTTCAAAGGACCAAGGGGTAAGTACTTGAATTCATTTAGTTTGAAAATTAAAATGCTCTTGGCTGAAAAAGGCATATTTCTTATAGAATCAGATTGCTAGATTTATTGCTACTAACCTATGTTTGGAAGTGAAAGTGACTTCGACGAGCAAAGTGGTTTGCTGCGAAATGATAAAAGATACAAGAGAAATCATGAATCCTATACCCTAGGCCAGAATACTGATTAGTCCCCATTAAGTCCAGAAGACCCATAAGAAACCCCTTCTGTTAGAAACCCTCCTATAACCCTGCAGCGAAGATCTGTTATCCCTGAGAACCCATCGCAGTCTAAAAGTAACCCTAGCCCGAGTATTCCTATCGCAGGCCAGTCTACCTCAACAAGTTTCCCTCCTCCTCCCCCTCCCTCCCCCCCTAGATCTGCTATGGCCCATATGAATGATGATATCAAACTCCTAGTCTTTAAAGGAACTGGATCAGAGGATCCAGAGCAGTTTTGGTTCTTATGTGAAGCTGTTTGGATTGCTAAGAATATTATGGACCAAGATATAAGAAGAGCACAGCTGGTCACTTCTTTCAGAGACTGGGCTTTGACCTGGTTTATGAAGTTTTCCAGTACTCAGAACCATGTCTTGGCTGATATTAAAACATCAATGATAAAAGAGTTCAAGAAGCCTAAATCAGAGTCATAGTGTATAACTGAACTGAAAGAGATTTAGCAGAGGCGAGGTGAATCAATTTGGGACTTTGATCAGAGGTTCAAAGTTCTGCTAGATCAAGTTAGCTTCACTATTGGACCAGAATAACATAAATAATGGTTCATTGCAGCATTATTACCTCATATCAGAACTCCACTCATGCAATAGAAGGTTGTTGATCAACAAGAGGCTTTGGAGATTGCCATGAAACTTGAGACAGCTCCTGTTGGAGATAATTGTAGAATAGCCCAAATACAAGCACAGTTAGCAGAAATGGCTTTGGAGCTTCATGACATGAAAAAAGAGAAATCCACCCGCGAAGAGGTTTGGTGTACACGATGCAAGACAGAAGGTCATGACAAAGAACATTGTCCTGCACTAAGGAATTATTTGAATACTGGCGCATCGAACTCGTTTAACCCTAATGTCCTGTATTGTGAGATCTGTAGAACAACTGGCCAGCATCGACCTGAAGATTGCTATCTGCTGCAGAGATATGTTCAAGTACCTAAGAATCCCTACTGCAAGTTCTGTAAGTTAGTTGGACACAACGAAGATGAATGTCACAGCTTTGACCTCATGAGAGAGTGAACCTATGATGCTTATAGGGTACAACCCGAGGCACAAGGCAATGATGGATATGGTTACACGAGGCACAAGGCAATGATGGATATGGTACAACCCGAGGCACAAGGTAGAGGTCGTGGTCGTGGTGGTATGCCTACAGGAGGTCGAGGCCAGGTTATTTGCTATAATTACAATCAGGTAGGACATCTATCTAGAGACTGTCGAAACCCAACTACGACATGTCGATATTGCAGAGTAGTCGATCATGTGATTGAGAAATGCCCACAGTTGATAGCCAAGATCCAAGAAAGAAATGGCACCCCTAGTCAGAATGTCCAGATGATTGTTGTAGAGAAAAGAGTTGTCCCAGCCATTAACGTTGTTACAAGAGTGGAGCTATGATGCAAGTGTAGAATAAGGAGAAACAGCCTGACGAGGCTTGGGTCCACAAGACCCTAGAGAAAGTTCCAGCCTTCGATGTTGGAAGAGAAAAAGAAACATTTATGGAAGCCAAAAAAGACTTTGCCGATTCGAAAACATCAGTAGCACCTGCGCAGCAGCATCAACAGCAGTTACAGTCTCAGCAAGCTTCGCCAGATCAAGTAAGTACAATGTCATCATTTTTACAGAGTTGTATGAAGCTCTTAAGGAATCAGAATGTTTTGAATGAGTTACAGAAAGTTATTGCATCCTGCGAACCTCAACGAAGCTCTGATAGGGGAAAAACTGTTAATAGAGTTAGAAGGACTGGAAGAGAAATGAGATTGCATGCTCAGATAGGAGATTATGACATGAATGATATCATTTTAGATCTAGGATCAGGAGTGAATTTCCTAACTAGGCAGACATGGGAACAAATGGGAAAACCTACCCTTGAATGGTCCCCTATACAGTTGAGATTATCCAATTAGTAGAAGATTGTGCCCTTGGGAATATTCCCTAGTGTACTAGTAGACATTGATTGAGTTAGTACCTTAGCAGACTTTGAATTCATTAAGATAATTGATGATAGCAACCCATATCCAGCCTTGCTAGGAATTGAATGGGAAATAGACAATTCTGCAGTAATAAACCTTAAGAGCAGACAAATGACTTTTGAAGGAAAAGGTTTGAGAGTCATAGTACCCTTGGACCCTTCTCAAGGAGAAAGGTACACAAAACCAGTAAGAGATGAAAACTAGGATGTTTTGAATCATATCTACAACATCACAGCTAAAGAAGAAGACTATGTTAACCCTACTATTGAGGGTATAATGGATTGGCAGTGTGACAGTTCTTGCATGACTGATTCAGATGAAGGCCTAGAGAATTGGCAAAATAGAATTTATGAGCTACATGGACATTGATGTGCCAGAATTACCAAGTCTCTCAGATGGCTTAGCTCACAAACAAGAGCCTTGCCTACCTTTGATGGCTTGACCGACCCAGGAGAATTTATTGTACAATTCTCAGAGCAAGTGCCAGATTCACAGAAAATGGAGACCCTAGATTCAGCATTCAGATCCATAGCTACCAGATGGTGGAATGGCCATATAAAGTATATTCATAGTTGGGAAGCTTGTCAGAAGTTCCTTCGCTTGAGATTCATGGATCAACCCCAGGAGGTGCGAAGCAGATTTGATGGTAAGACTAGCCCCTAGGAACATTTGGAGTAGTGCTACGAAGTATGGAAGCATGTCCCTCATGAAGAATGGGTACACAGGTTTGTGCACACTCTGGAACCTGTAGCAAAGAACTGGTATGCGGAGGTTGAACTTCACCATGGTACAGTAAGTTGGGATAGTCTTGTTGATAGTTTTGTGCTCACATTTTCTATTAATGAGGTTTGTCTTGCTTTGGATGCAGCTGTCAGGTTGATCCATACTAACATGTTTGATGATAAAGAAATAGCTGAGTACCAACCTGATTGGAAGGAACAAGAATCTAATGCAGTAGAATTTTATAACCTCACAATTGACGAGGATGATGACCCACGCAACATTAACATTCCTGAGTCAGAAGGACACTGCGACGTACATGGACCAGAAGTCGAAGCTCGAAGCTATGTCGAGGCTTGTGTTAGGATGTGTCGAAGCCAAATTTACTGGTTGTGTTGAAGAAGAAAAGTGTGTCGAAGCCTAAAATCCGAACGTTGGAAAAAAATCAGGTTTGGCGGCGCCGATACGATAACTACATTAACTGCCTGTCATGACGAGATTTTTGGAAATATGCCGCCGTTTTGAATATATCTCTATCAGATTTGGTGTCTTCAATGCACAGTTATTGCAGATTTGGTTGATGGATTCTTTAAGAAGACACCCAGGCCTGCGAATTTGCGTTATGCATTTTCTTGAGTTTTACAGTTCAGTCCATGTCAGTTGATCGCGAAGTCCAGGAATTATTGCGAGAATTCGAACAGAGGGGTCTGCAGAACCTTATGAGCAATCCACCTGCATCTGCACCCTGTGAAGAGACTCCCCCAGTGCCGAATCAACCAATGTAGACACGGTCAACCAAGAAGAAGTTTAAGCCAGAATTTCACTCTATGCGAAACGAAGATAGACACAAGCCATCAGGGAAGACAACGGAGGAGCCTGAGATGAATCCTGAAGGTTTTGAAGACTTCGGCGAGGATGAGAACGTTGCATCGTAGCGTCCACCTTATCTTTCGCCTGTTAAACTAGGAGTTCAGCCATCTCGGCAAACAGCCAAGTTCACATTACGCACCCCCTCGCTACCACCGGGTGTGCAGTTGGTTGGGACAATGACAGGGAAAATAGACCGGCTCAAGTACACCGATCACGATACAAATGATCGTGAGAAGTTTCCACAGTTCGTACCTGGGAAATACTTGCACTCTGTCCACTATCTAGAGACTAGAGCGACATTGCTAGAAGTAAAACAGTGGGCTACTGGCTTGAAGAAAGCTGGTTTGTTAAAAATGCTCAATGTTCCCCACTTTGGTGGTAGCACCCAGGTTACCGTGGTGGTCAATCAGCTATTGGAATTGGTGCATGATGGGCACCTATGGATAGGCAACTAGAAAATTGCCATTGATGGTGAGCTCATTCATAGGATCACAGGCTTGTCGAAGGAAGGGCCTGATCCAGGGATTGAATTTGTTTCAAAACACAAATATACGAAGCTGGCACAACAGATGAAGGACCGCTTTGGCCTGAAGAAAGGAAAGCGAGGATATCAAACCTCGACAATTCGGCACCTAAACATTCACTTCGCCGCAGAACTCTTAGCATGCAAGCTAATGCGGAAGTGCAGACTGCATGAAGTACCTTCCCTGATTGTCAGTATTGCTGTGAACTGTGCCGAAGGCTACAGTTACAAATGGGCAGAATACATTGCTAAGGAATTCCTTGAAGATGTCTGCGATGCACAGGAGAAAGGTAGACCCTTTCATTACTTATGGTTGATAGTGCTTATTGCACTAATAGGATGGAAAGAACCTACCGAGGCGCAGTTTGCTGATGTGCCTCCATACATGCGTGGCGTAGCAAGGTATGCCTCTCTTTGGGTCTCGCAGGATAAGGCCTCGCAGCAGATGACAAACTACGTGTTCACCTTTTATGCAATGAACATTTCCTATGAAATTCTGAAGACACCGCGGCTCAATAATGAGCTATTCTCTCAGTATGTGGGAGTGGCCAACTTCAAGGCCGACATGAACAATGTCTTCATCCACGCCCACGCAGATTATAAACATACATGCTGGAAGTTGCCATACATGGTAAATAAGGAAGACATCCTTGCAGTAGTTCAGCAGTCGTCGGTCGAATCGATGAAGGATGCAAGGACAAATCCCAACATTCCAGTCTCGCTAGTAACATATGTGGGCGCAGGTCCTAGTCAACTGCCGCAAAGTGACCCACCAGAGGATAGCGAAGAACAAAGTGAGTCACAGTAGAGCGAAGGTGACCATGGTGGAGATAGCGGAGGTGATGAAGAAGAAGAAGAATCGGCCAAGACCATCTCCGACCCCAACCACCCAGATAAGCGCAAGTCTCCAGAGGTAGAGGAAGTGACTAAGCCTCAGTCTAGAAATAAAGCGAAGGTGTTAAAGGATAAGAATATCGTCGAAGAGCCCACCGTGACAATGGAAGAGATTGATCAGGCTCTGACAAAGTATACAGAGGCATTAACCAAGAAATGGTCAGAGTTTGCAGCCACACAGCTTGATGCGCTCACTAGCGTAGCTCAGCGAGTTACAGAACTTAAGACGTTAGCAGAAAAATCAGCGACTGGCACTACAATAGGTAGTGCCCCAGTAAGCGTGCAGCCAGATACGAGACAATGGCCAGCCAGAAAAAATAGAGGGCAAGTACCAAGTGTAGCCCTTATAATAATTGATGCAGCATCTCGATCGTAGATGAGCATGACAGTTGAGATAGACTACGCCAAGTTGTCTATGCTAGAGATGCATCTTTGTCAGTTAGCAATCATGAACGAGATCCAGGAACGAGATAGTTACTCACAAAGGTAGTTGGAGAATACCTCAAAGCAGAGTGAGAGCCTCGCAGCGCAGTTGGAAGAAGCTGAGCAGAAGAAGAGGGAAGCAAAAAGCAAGCAGACCACACTGGCGCGAGTATTGGATGAGGCGTGTTGAAGTCTTCCTGATTTCAACATGCAGGCTGAAGAATAAATAGAGCGGAAGATAGTCAAGTTGAAAGACTATGCACAGCAGTCACAGAGCCAGATAGAGAAGATGAAAGTAGAGCATGAGGCTCAGATTGTGGAGCTTCAACTTTGCATCATTCCTGAGAGCCCACCAGAGGTCAGGGAGCAGCGCCACTGAGATATTCAGGCCTCAGCAACAAAGATCTCTGATCTTGTCAGCAGTGCAGAAAAACTGCTAAACGAAAGCGTCGAGGCTTGGGCAAACCTGCAGGACAATCCAAAAGTAGAAAAACTGCAAGAAACCATCAAGCAGCGACAGACAAAGCTAGATGCAGTGAAAGCGGAAATCAAGACTCTGCCTCCTATACAGAAGATGCTCAAGGTAAAGAAAAGCAATGAAATCCAGTAGGAAATTGAGTCATGTAGAACGAAAGCTACACTGTTGGAAAATTCTATGCATCCCCTTATCAATGAAGCCTTGGATTTGAGCACTGCTGCGGACAGCCAGCTCAAAGTTCCGAAGGAGTATGATGAAACAGAAAAAGGCCAGCGAAGAATCAGCAGCAGCATTGCAGGAGTTGGTGGAGAAGGAGAAAGAAACCGATGATATCATGTGCTACCTCAACAAATAATTTACTATCTTTGCCAACAATATTCTCCCACCGGACAAGCAGCAGAGTGTCCCGGGACGGGACACTGGTGAGTCTTAGGGGCCTGTTGGGGCGCAGACCTTAACGGTCCTTATATTTTGGTGACTCCGCGGTTTTGGTGGAAGCTTGTAAGTAGAGTTGCGACTCAAAATAGTCTTAGGGGTGTCGGGGTTGGGTCAAAGCCCCTCTTTTTGTAAATGTCCCATGATTTGCGGGTACCCATGGTTTAATCCCATGGTATTGTAATAGTGCACTTGTATAAATAAGGCACTTATGTAAAGGAGTCAAGTAGGGCTATAGTAGGTTCTATTATGATGATAAGTTGATGCGAAGGATCTAAGGCCTATTTTGGGTTAAGGTTAAGTCCCAGCTGTGTGCATGGACGACCTCTGTAGCTGAGTGTGCAGAGGGTTTTTGTAAGAAAGGTTCTACAGCTGAGTGCACAGATCTGCAGCTAAGTGCATAGTTTTGGGTGATTGAGAAGATCTGCAACTGAGTGCACAGATCGGAACTGTGATTTTGCAAAAGAGTTGAATATAAACACAGTTCTGTGGACGTAGCCCCTACACTGGGGGTGAACCATGTATATCTTGTGTTGTGGTGGTTCTGTTATTTTTGTGCTATTATGTTTTTATGCTTTTGATAAGTAGGTGAATGCTAAAGTAAGATAACTGTTAAATATTAAATTCGCTATGAATTCCCAGTTAAGGGTTAAGAAAGAAACGTTCTTTTATCTAAACTGTGAAGCTATTTAAGTGAATGTCGAATCTATTCATTGAATAATTATTAAGACTAAAGGTACAGTAATATCCCTCTTCTGCTTGCAGAAACCTGATTCTGCGGCACCCCATAGCTATTTTAGGTGAGACTGCAACCTGTTCGCAGGTTGTTGCCGAAAGGGCCAACGCTGTGGGTTTTTTTTGGTGTGAAGATAATAGTATAAAACTTGGGTCTGTACTAAGCCCAACACTGCCCAAAATCACTCTCATGGTGAACACAGAGCGGTGCCCTTGGTAAAAAGTGAAAAAGAGAAGGTTCCATGAAGCTTCTCAAAATAAGGCTTTGTGGCACCCTTATCCCTAATCACTAGGGTGAGTTGGGCTTGAGATCCCTCCTTGTAGGATCTCCTAGCCACGTCATCCATCAATTTCTCAACCATCCCCATCCATTGCAAGCCTATAAAAGCAAGCTCAATTCCCATGGTTGAGAGAGAAGTAATGTTATGTTGTTGCTTTGATATTTTGGCCTAAGTCATTCAGGAGAGCTTGAGGGAGCAAGTTGGAGTTGTAGAGGAAATGTTGTTGGTATTGTGAGAGAGCATATCAAAATTAAGGCATAGGTTGTAAACTCTTTCTTCATTTGATTATTATAAAATTGGTTCATTTCCCATATACTTGTTATGCTATAATATTACATGTTATTTTCAAATTCCTTAGTCATTGACATATATCTACAGATGATGTTCTGGTATCTTTGATCTCTTGTGTGTTTGATGTGTTTATGCAGGTGTTTCTTTGGAGACCCTTTTTCATAGTAGAATAACCACATCACTTCATCAAAGATTGCATTCCAGGTGTCTATGGTTTCTAGGGAAAGTCTTCCACCCTTATTGTGAACTATTTGGTCTGGATCTGAACCATTAAGACTAGAGGAACAACTTCTGTCCGCAGAAGGTGTAAATTTCCTTACAACAAATCTGGTGACTCTGTTGGGGAGAGCTTCAACTGATCTAATCTTCCTTAGTCTATTCACAACACTTGTCCGAAACCAAAAAATCATGTTCTTCATCAGTTCAAGCAAATCCACTAGTCTATCTAGTGGTGTTTGGTTTGGTATCTTCAGATCTATTTATATCTGAATTTTCTGACTCTCTGTACTCTTCAATACTGTTAATTTATGATTTAGAAGCCAGTTGCACAGTGTTCTAACTTTGTTTTTTCACCATTTTTTGTTTTTTGAGCATCTATAGGGAATCGCTCATGTGCAGTGGACAATAAGTAGTGCCACTGCCTTAACATAGTTAGAAGATAGTGGTTCCACCTCCTGAACGTATTTAGCAGGAAGCGGTACTCGTGCAGAACCGCTCTGTCAGTAACCATTTTGAAGTGGTTCCAGGTAGGTTTTCAAGACCTCTTTTTTGAAATTTTTTTTTTTGAAAATTTTGTGTGTTTTGGTTTTTAGTATTGAGTATCTGGGCTTGTCAAATAAATCTAAGTGCTTGAATCTTGAATTTTGTGTGGTGAAAGTCTGATTTTGTTTGAATCAAGAAGATAGGACAGTTTTCATTTTTTCATGATTTGCATGCTTGATTTTAAACATTTTTGGAACGGACTGCTGTTGAAAGATTAGCATCATCTAGATCTCAGTCTTGTTGCTAATTAGATCTGAAAAGAAAAACTTACTTGTTTAGTTACTTCTTTCATTTTTTCATTAAAAGTTAATGAAGGACTTCTTTTATCCTTAAAAAAAAAATTTCTTGTTGGGACTTGTTGATATCTTTTGTTTGAGAATGAAATTTTGGACCTCTGATTAGCCTGATAAGCTTTCATATCTCCAGCTTTCTTCTCTTTGTTTATATGCAAATCTCATCAAAAAGAAAAAATATTAATAGTTTTAAGATTAGATTTTTCTTGTTTTTGAAGAAAATTGAAAGATGGTTGTTTATGCTTTTCAATATGTGTTGTCTTTCTTTTTAGAAAAGAGATCTTCCCAACTTGCTTGTAGCTTGAGTAGGAGAATAATTTGTGTGATTTTTGCTTAGTTTTTGAAACCCTAGGTTAGGTTTTAGTGATGTTTCCAATCTGGTTGAGTTTCATTTGAGACAATCTAGAAGGAACCAAGGATTACCACCCGACTTTCTGCCTATAACAGGGGAAGGCCCAATGGAAGTCGTAAACTAAGGAGCTACAACTACTCCCCTTGTGGGGGATCATCCAGTCATAGAAAG
Source organism: Pseudotsuga menziesii (assembly GCA_001517045.1). Classification (NCBI taxonomy): domain Eukaryota; kingdom Viridiplantae; phylum Streptophyta; class Pinopsida; order Pinales; family Pinaceae; genus Pseudotsuga; species Pseudotsuga menziesii. The sequence goes on along the minus strand of LPNX010749773.1, from coordinate 303,648 downwards.
TGGAGACCAATTCACTTCTTATATTAATCAGCTCAACAGTCTCCTATGACTGACACTTCCTTTCATTCTCCAATGGAAGGTTGAACAGATGTTGTGAGTGAGTTTGAGTATGGTCTAGATGCTCCTTTTTGGAGGAATTCTATGGGACAATCAATTTCCTCATTCGGGGTTAGAACCTCTCCTGAAGATCCTCCTCCAAGTGAGGAGGAATACAGACAAATCCAAGCAGCTATTCAGCATGCACATGAATTTTAAGAGAGAATGAAAAGATTGGATACAATCTTGGCTACCCCCGTGCCTCATAAANTCATTTAAGCAATATGATCTTAGGATCTTATCTGAGAGAATAACATGCACAACAATAAACACAAGAGACAAGAGACACAAAGAATTTTCCTCAGGGAAATCATAAAGGAGAAAACCTCGCAACTTCCTCAGAGATAGAATGAGCACCAATAGCAAAAGTAAAACCCGAAAAACATAAAGATGATCTCCTACAGCAGTTGTCTCTTTCTTTGATCCCAGCCTCTTCTCTCTCACTCATGCACCCCAGATGAGTGAGTGAGTGTGTAATAAATAGAGAGTCTCACTCTCTATTTATATTCTTTTGTTCACTTAACCTTTAACTCAGTTATGTAGGCTTGATTAATCCTAACTCAGTTATGTAGGCTTGAGTAACCACAACTGGGGTACTAATGACTTGACTTACATTAACTCACCTAGGGCCGACTTCTCTAGGAGAGTCTAATAACCCTAGTGACACACAACTGTGGGGAATTTAACCCTTGAACAATAAGGAGGGTTACCCTCTATGACTTTACATGACTTGTTTATATTATTGATTCTCCCGATAGGAACATCGGGGTATTACATGACTCAATTACATTACAGGTACTTCCCAGAATAAACATCGGGGCACAATACATAAAATATACAAGTGAATACATTTTGAAGTTACAAATACATCAAAAATCCCTCTGAACTAGGAAGGTGTTCTCTCGACACAATTTATCAGCACAAGTCTTCTTCTCTGTATCATCTGGATCATCATCAAGTCATCTTCATCTTCAGGTCATCTTCATCGTCAAGTCATCTTCATCATCAAGTCATCTTCATTGTTAAGTCATCTTCATCAAGTCTGGATCATCATTGGATCATCATCATCATCATTGCTTCTACTATCTCAATCAAATGGTGCTATCTCTTCATTCTTCTCATCACAAGAAGTTCTACAGAGCCAACCCTTTTAATTGCTAGTTGTAGGCCTAGCCCCCAAGTAGGTATTTATCTTCTTCAGCACTTCTATCTAACCCAGTCAGAAAGGCCCGCCCAACACTTACATCTCAGCCATGGGATGAACACATGGACCATGTCAGAATGGCATGCCCAACACTCACATCTGACCATGGGATGAACACATCAACATGTCAAAAGGGCTCAACACTTATATCTTACCATGGGATGAACACATCAACCATGTAAGAAGGACTCAGCACTTATATCTTACCATGGGATGAACACATCAACCATGTAAGAAGGGATCTGCACTTATATTTGATCATGTGGAAAGAACACATCCCACAGTCACATCAGAATGGCTCTCAGTCCTAGACTGAAATTCCTGGTAACTGACCAGGTGCCTCCATTCTCCTAGAGAATTGCCTCCCAACACTTAAGCTAAGCTTCAGTACCAGACTGAAATTCCTGGTAACTAACCAGGTGCCTCCATTCTCCCAAATAATGTCCTCTTAGCATTTAAGCTGAGCTTCAGTCCCATACTGAAATTCCTAGTAACTGACCAGGTGCCCCCATTCTCCTAGAGAATGGACTCTCAACACTTAAGCTGAGCTTCAGTCCCAGACTAAAATTCCTGGTAACTGACTAGGTGCCTCCATTCTCCCATAGAATGGCCTCTCAAGACTTAAGTTGAGCTTCAGTCCAAGACTAAAATTCCTGGTAACTGAACAGGTGCCTCCATTCTCCCAGAGAATGGCCTTCAGCACTTATATCTGATCATGTGGGAACACATCCCATAGTCACCTCAGAATGGCTCAGCACTTACATTTGACCATGGAAGGAACCAATCCTCTCACCATGTCAGAAGGGCTCATAAACTCATCACCTCCCCTTGGAAGGAACCTCGATATGGAGAACAACAAGCTTCTCCCTAAAGTACTCAAACTTCACTCTCGCCATTTCTAGCATAGAATCACATCAGGGATGATTATGTCCAAGGATAACCTGCGAGCTTCACCAGGACCTATTACATCTAAGGACAACCTATAGGATCGTTTACGTCTGAGCAACCTACGAGCTTCACCAGGATTTATGCTCAGACAACCTATCTCACCGGATATGCTAGAACTCCATCTTTCAAGAGATCTCGATCTGCATCACATACTGCATCCACTTCCCCCCTCTGATCTCATACTGAAGCAACATCCTGAAGTGTTGTTCTTATCAATGGCACTACTTGCCCAATATGAATCCACATAACCCTCTAGTTTAATCTTCGGATTCGCTTCATACTTGATCCCATAATCAACTGTACCCTTTAGGTACCTCACTGCATATTTTTCAACCATCAAGTGAACATGTTTCAATGTGTTCAGAGCAAAGAAAATATATGGTCTCGTATTCATCAGGTACATCAAGGAACAAATCATATGATGATACATCATGGCATCAACCGACTTTGATGAAGCAACACTCACTAGCTTTAGGTTCGATGCCATAGGTGTGGTCATGGACTTGTAGTCCATCATCTTGAACCTCTTCAGGATCTCAACTGCATACTTCCCTTATCTGAGGGAGATTCTGCTACACCTCTATGCCTAGTGCATCATATCCAAGTTCTTCATCTCTAACTCAACAACAAGTCTCCTTCTTGCAAATTTAATGAGTTCCTATTTTCTATCAAGAACAAGTCATCAACATATAACAGGATCATCACTGGTCTTCCTCCTTCAACCTTGAAGAAAATGTTGGAATCTACTTTACTCTCAGTAAATCCTAGAGTCATCAGTAATCTTTCCATCCTATTGTACCATGTCAAACCTCAGGACCTTCTGCAGTCACTCCCTATGAAGCAAAGCATCATTCTCCCTCTGAAGTGAAGCATCATTCTCCCTCTGTCTTTCGTACTCTATGCATTGAAACATTCTATACTGGAGTGACAAGTAGCTTCCTCTGCTAATAATATTCTATGTATACATCTAGGGTCAATGGATACCAAGATCCTCTATCTTGAACCTTTTCAAAAGTTCTTCTTGCACCCATCTGTGAGCTTGTCATCCTCTATAGGCTTTCATCTTCAACTTGTAGAAAAGGTTAAGATCTTCATCACTCTAGGTGATCTTCAAGCTCCTCATGTATGTGTTATCCCATGGGTGTCTTCTAAGCTTGTACAAGGCCTTCTTTCATTTGCACACATGATTCTACATGTCATGTGTATTTCTAGTGGTTGCAAATGTCTCTTCATAGTCTATGCCTAATGCTAAGAATCTTGCCTTGCATCCCACGATGTTTCCATCTACTACATGATGGAACTACAAACTTCTCTTCAGGTATCGATACTGCATCCTAGACATCATTCTTCTTGAACTAGTACACTCCTTCCCTTTCTTCTTAGATACTTCTTGGAAGGTTGTTCATCAATGATGTCACTCAACAGTGTTACATAACTGCACTATGTTTGAAATCTCTTCTTTGAAAGTATCGTCATATTATTCTTCATCTTGGATTCTTTCTTGAACTATCGTCACTTGTTCTTCGGAACAAGTCTCATCCTTCTTTGCTTGTAGGTGATTGTACGTGATCTTTCCTACAAGTCAAATGCATTAGTTGTATGGTTAGAAACATTTCATAAGGCATATTCATAATGGAAAATTCTTATGCATAAATATATGATCATGCAACTATTTTAGCCAATACAACATTCATCCGTATCTCATGGAGACTTTTTTAGATGCCTTCCATCTCTACTAGGACAACATTGAGATTGTGCACTAATCCAATATGTCAACAGAGAGGTTTCATTCTAGATAAGTAGCAATGTAGAGTTGTATAGCACCATGAGCTACTTACCCATCACATACGTATTAGTAGTATATTGTCATTAATGCAAAAATTCTATCATGCATAATACATTAAATGAATATAAACAAATGCATAGCAAAACAATATCATGAAATGACAATTGAAAACTTAACTTTATTTGTTTCATGGGTAACTCCTTGAGACTTCCGCTTCATCACCTTCTTCATTCATGACATCATCATTTATTATCCAAATGCTCAAGATGGATAAGAGGATCTTCAAGAATTGAGTCCTTCATATTCCTCATCACTTGAGGGATCTTCTTTGGATGGTGAGAGCTTGATATTCAGTTGCTCCCATATTCTTTTCTCTTATTATGAGTCGAGCTTCTTCTTGTGTGTGGTCTTCCCAGAGTCTGCTGAAAGTAATCACTTCATTCTGGAACACATTCCTTGAATGAATGAATCCCATGATCCTAGGAGGCCATTCAAGGTAGTTATCACAACTTCTACGTTCTCCACTTTTTCTACTACGGCTTCAAGTTGTTCTTTGATTTGAGAGACCCTTGTAAAGTATGACTATATGGTCTCTGCATTCTGGATCTTCACATTCTTCAACTGGTTTCTTAAGGTCATCTTCCGGTTTATGTTCTTACCTTCAAATAGTTTGGTCAAGGAATCAAAGATCTATTTTAGTGTCTTTAGGGAAGACACTTGTGGTACAAGGTGATCCGTTATTGAATCAGCAATGATATTCTTGGCCTTGACCAATTTCTTCTTGTGTAAGGCTTTTAGCCTCATCTCCCTCTGGAACTGGAACCTCTCTACTTATGTAGGTGTCCAATTCATTTCCTTCAAGAACTAGTGAGATCATATACTTCCATGCTTGCAAGTTTTCAACTTCATCAATCTTATCATCAAGCTGATGTGATAGATCAGTTTGAAATGAGAACCTCAAATGAAAATAGCAAAATATTAGATCTTACCGATTTGAGGTGTCTGTCCTGGTTCCAGAGCTGGCTGATCTAGGGTTTGTCAGAGAAACCCTATTTTTAAAAACTTGAAATATTTCAGATATGATTGGATAGAAATATATACCTCTTCAAGGTGAGCTATCCAATCTACTCCTTTTCTGAAAATAGTGGAGGGAAGCTCTCGGAACAGGAAGCCCTAGTTTACCAATTTATTTTACAAAATTTCTTGATACTGTTTCTGCGGTATATCTGAAAGTAATACTCATCGATGTCTACAATTTTGTGCTATGGTATCCTCTTCTATCCTTGTTCCATCACCATAGGTTTCATCAGAATTGGTTTCACCAATTGGGACTTATGATCGTGTTCCCAAGGTGACCTGTTTCAGGAGTGTTCAACATAGCAAAGTTGTACGGACTGCCACATGTCACTGTTTCATCTTCAAGGTCTGAAACATATATCATAGAAGATGCAGTTCATTCCCTTTTTGTAAAATCTTGAGAAATTTCATTTGAACCTTCATATCCCGAGATATAGCAATTCTCCCTAGGTGTCCTGTTTAGGGATGAATCTTGAAATAGGCTGGATACCTAACTTGGAGGAATCATATCTCCTATAATATAGAGAATCTGATGCTAAAACTTGGACACACTGTACATAAAGATTTTATATTCTACCTATGAAATTTTCAGCCCTGGAGACATCTCCAATCCAAAGATATAGCAAAAGTAACAAAACTTATCAAGTTTAGTATTTGGGGCTTTTCCAGCCCGGGGTCAAACTAGGGTTTGACTTTCCCAGAGTTATACCCAACCAAAAATCTCAACCCAAGTCTCTAAACTTTTATTTTGATGAGGTGATAAATCTTATCCCAGGCTCACTCAAAAATTCTTCTTTTGTAAAAATCCCTAACTTCCCGCACCAAAAACTAAAAATGCCCAAAATCGAATTCTGCTTCGACAGAAAGATGCGCCCTTCAATGGAGAGTCATCCTAGCATACTTTTGCTAATGGATTGTGGAGAGAGACCCAAAAATTAAGAATCCCTAGCTTCTGCAATTGCACAATTTCTTCTTCTCAGGTTAAATCTGATACCATGTTATATTTTTATCATTTAAGCAATATGATCTTAGGATCCTATCTGAGAGAATAACATGCAAAACAATAAACACAAGAGACAAGAGACACAAAGAATTATCCTCAGGGAAACCATAAAGGAGAAAAATATGCAACTTCCTCAGAGATAGAATGAGCACCAATAGAAAAAATAAAACCCAAAAAACATAAAGATGATCTCCTACAGCAGTTGTCTCTTTCTTTGATCCCAGCTTCTTCTCTCTCACTCATGCACCCCAGATGAGTGAGTGTGTGTGTAATAAATAGAGAGTCTCGCTCTCTATTTATATTCTTTCATTCACTTAACATTTAACTCTGTTATGTAGGCTCGAGTAATCCTAACTCATTTATGTAGGCTCGAGTAACCACAACTAGGGTACCAATGACCCGACTTACATTAACTCACCTAGGGCTGACTTCTCTAGGAGAGTCTAATAACCCTAGTGCCCCACAACTATGGGGACTTTAACCCTTTAATAATAAGGAGGGTTACCCTCTATGACTTTACATGACTTGTTTACATTATTGATTCTCCCGATAGGAACATCGGGGTATGATAGGACTCAATTACATTAAGATACTTCCCGGAATAAACATCGGGGTACAACACATAAAATATACAAGTGAATACATTCCGAAGTTACAAATACATCAACAATAAAGACCCATTTCATGTACCCCATTTGTTAGACCCGTGGACTTTTGGTTATCAAACACTTGCTGAGATTAGGAGATGTATTGACAATAGTCCACTCCATGACCCCGGTCAAACATCCAATTCTGCCCCTGCAACTTTGAATTCTAGATCTATTTCTAGTCCTCCCATCCTTTCTACAACTGGGGGGGAACCTTCAATTCTAGTAGTGTTTGTACCTTCTAACGCCGAGGGGAAACCCCCGGTGTGACCTACGTTATCAGCTAGTGGAATTTCTCCTAGTAGTAGACAAACCTCTACTAGAGGATATTCCACAGTACATCTTCCTCCTACCCACACCAATGTGGTTAATCATCCATTGAGTTCAGGTAAACCCTTAGGGGTACAAACTGCAATTAACTAACCTTCTTGGGGTTATGGTTACCCAACAAATCAAGTACCTGTAGAAAATATGAATTATCAACCTACCCCTATAGGGGTACCTTACACTGGAATTCCATACCCTAGGAATGCATTCACCCCATGGGGGTAACCCAACTGGTTTTATATTCCAACGATAGGGGGAATACCTATTCATACCACTAGAGGAGTGGGAGGTCGTGGCGGTCCTCTTCCTAGTGTCCCTGGAGGTTCCGGGGGTCATGGTGGTCTGCCTCTTGGTGGTCCTAGAGGTCCTAGAGGTCCTCCTCTTGGTTTCCCTAGAGGTTCCAAGGGTCATGGTGGTCCTCCTCCTAGTGGTTTTCCTCCTAGTGGTCCTGGTGGTCCTAGCGGTCCTAGTAGCCCTCCTCCTGAAGGTCCTCTTCCTATTGTTCCCCCTCTTGGAGGACCTAGAGGACCTGGTGGCCCTGGAGGTCCTCCTCCTGGTGGTCCCGGTGGTGCCGGTGGTCCAGGTGGTCCTAGTGATCCTATCCCTGGAGTTCAACCCACTTCAGGTGGGTCTTCAGGAAGTTCATCATCGTATCAGCCATTTCAACAACCTATATATGAGTCAACACATGGCCCTACTGGTGGATACATTCCTTATCAATACTACTAGTATGTGGAACCCAATCATCCATTTCCTTTCCTAGCAACTTTGGACTTACCTGATTTGTCCAAGTTAATAAACGATACCGTCCGACACAACCCTTCATGGCCTACAATTCCAGTAAAATTGCCATCGGATATTCCCAAGTTTGATGGAAAGCAGGGAGATGATCCTAAAAACCATGTTATTACCTTCCATCTATGGTGTTATTTGAACTCCTTTATGGATGATTCTGTTCGATTAAGGCTCTTCCAGGACACACTCATCGGCACAGCTACAAAGTGGCACATTAAACTTCCACAACATTCGTTTGTGGATTTTAGCTCTCTGGAAACTATTTTTCTTACATACTTTCAGATACCCATTCATTATGAAATGGGTACAGATATTTTGAATTCACTTCGTCAGAACACCTCCATGCACATTTCTAACCATATCCATGAGTGGAGAAGTTGGAGAATTCTTATTAAAGCTCCTATCCTATACCAACTACTATCTGATTGGTTCATTAAGTCATTGTTGCCTCCTATCACCCGAGATGTGTCTATGGGCAGTGTTGTTACTAAAGAGCAGGCCATCAGTCATGCTCAGTATCTAGATTTGGTCTATTCCCAATCTGGAATGTTGTATGACCTTATCCCGTAAGCTCCTCATCCTAGCACGGACCCGGCAAAGCCACCTGTAGAGACACCTATTTATGGGGTTGTTGGTTCAATCCAACCTTCGTCAACAACTAAAACTACCAAGAAACCTATTGATTCTATTACCACTCCTTTAGATCATATAGTTTCAGCCGAGGTAAATGTCATTCAAAGTACACAAAACCCCAACAACAAGATAAAAGGTAAAGGTAAAAACAAAAAACCTAGAAACCAACAGGAGAATATCAAGACTGCAACTACAAAGAACAAGAACAAAGGGAAAAGAAAATCCAAGTACCCTTGCTTGTTATGTGGGGGTGATAATTTCACAAAGGATTTTCCTCGTCGTGAGGAGATCAGCAAATTTCTAAAAAGTAAACCTACTCCCGCGGTACTTACTGACCCTTTTCCATCTCAACAACAACTGATAGACGATATGTCTCACTAAGGAACTTCTGGCTCCATGGAATAAATTCAGATGATTTCTTTAGATACCATCAACTTAAACACTCGTAGTCAATCGTATGACAAACCTCTAGAAAAAAAAGATGATAATCCTCCTTCTGAAAAAGTACCATCCACTAGTACCCCACCCTCTTCGTCTAATGGCCCCCTGGTGATCTAAAAACGTAATCTTGATTTTATGTTACGACCCCCTAAGGCCACCCTCAGGAAGGTTTTATTCAATCCCAATGCCCGAGATGCCCAATTTTATAATGTTGTCGAAGATTTAGCTCAGGCACCTTGTGCGATGTCCACAATGCAGGTCCTCCAAAGTTGTCCAACGCAATGTAAAAACCTACTAACGTATTTGGGAGCATTAGACCCAGATAATTCCAATTTGATTCATTTTAATGTGGAGAACTACAAATCCAGAGTACCTCACCAACTTGCATTCCAAATTGCCTCTAGATTAGTTGGGAGAAAGGTCCACCGGACTGTTCTGGATGAAGGAGATTCAACTTCAATTTTGTCTATGGCATTCTTGAGCCATTGGTTCTCCTAAGCTTACCAAATTTCCTATGACGTTAAAATTTTTTGATGGACCAGGTTTCCAACCTCATGGTATGTTACCAGGTATTTAAGTCGAGCTTGGGGGAAATAATGTTTCCATATAGGTGGAAGTGGTGGATGCCTTGTTAGATTACAACCTCCTATTAGGGAGGAACTGGTTTTATGCTATGACTACAGTTGCATCAACAATTTTTTGAACCCTCCAGTTTCCTCACTTAGGAAAAATTGTGACTATCGATCAACTCAATTTTTGTTCACTCGATGTTTCCACCCCTACCGCAAATAATATACCGATGCTAGGTCACTCCCCTCCTCCTTATCATTTGATTGGGGTAGGCCCATGCTGAAAGATTCAACCCTCATGGGAGTGTTCCCTTCAACCTCTCCTAGCATGGAAACAACAACAGTGAACATGATCTCCACAACTGGTTATAGTACCATGGGGAAAGAATTTGTTGAGTCGTCCTCTTTGAGCCCCCATGAAGCAATATATGATGTTGTCCAATCCATTTCCAATGACCATATTGATGACCTTCATCTTGTGGCCTCAGATCCTTACCACCTGCCTTACTGGTTAGAACCTTCTCTTCCTACTTTGGATTATCTCTCCCAAAAATTTTCATCGGACGAGTCCATTATGGAGTTTATTCGTATAGTTGAACCTATATGGGAGGATCATCATCACCGATCCTTGTTCCTCCCTAACACCAGTTCTGCATATTTTGATCTTGTCTCTCTTTTTTGTACCCATATTGTCGACAATCCACAAACACCTGTATTGTTGTAAAATACTGAATCTACAGGAAATCTGTGCAACATTACTAAAACTACCCCCCTAGATATATCGGTCAAGCCTGGAACCATTGAGCACATTCACGTTGGGCAGAACTAGTCAATGAAAGAAACTGAAGCATATAGAGAATTATTCAAGGAATTCTGAGATATTTTTTCTTGGTCTTACGAAGAAATGTCTGGGATAGACCTGCTTATTATGGTCCATGAAATCAAAACCTATCCCACGGCTAGACCTGTCATGCAGAAATTGCGTCAAATCCAACCCGAAAATCCACGGCGATTAAAGCCAAAGTAGAGAAACTTCTGAAGGCGGGATTTTTTATTTTGTCCCCCTGACGGAATGTGTATCAAATATTGTCCCTATGAACAAAAATCAAGGCACCATTCGATTCTGGATCGACTTCTAAGACCTGAACAAATCTTGTCCCAAAGACAATTTTTCGACTCCGCATATCGATCAGATTATCGACAACTCTACTGGAAGTGCCATCTTCTCATTTATGGATGGATTTTCTGGCTACAATCAGATAGAGATATTTCCTACTGATCAGCACAAAACGACATCTATATGCTCGTGGGGAAACTTTGCCTATAGGAAGTTACCCTTTGGCCTCAAGAATGCCGGAGTTACATTCCAGCGTGTTATGTCCTATGCTTTTCACGATATTAAGAACATTGTGGAGCCATATCTTGATGATCTCCCTGCTCATTCACAATAGTGGGAAGACCACCCTAAGCATGTTAGAGATATTTTCCTGATATGCCATCATTATAAAATATGTCATAATCCTCATAAATGTGTTTTTTGCATTGAGACAGGACGTCTTTTTGGTTTTGTGGTTTCTAAGGATGGCATTCAGATTGATCCACTAAAGATTGTTGTTATATTATACCTACCTGCCCCAACAAACCTCATTAAACTCCAAAGTTTTCCAGGGAAGGCAAACTTTCTCCGTCGTTTCATTTTCAATTTCGCTAAGAAAATGCACGGTTATATGTGTCTCCTGAAGAAAGATACCCCTTTTTTCTAGGATGACCAAGCCCAATGAGCCTTAGATAATCTTAAGCACGCTCTGACTCATTCTCCCATGATTCACCCTCGGGATTATTCAAAGGATTTTCTCTTATATATTTCTACCTCCACTACTACTATTGGAATAGTTTTATCTCATGAGGATCCCAATGGTCAGGAGCACATGATATACTATGCCAGTAAGAATCTCATTGATTCTGAGACCCAATAATCACGTGTGGAAAATTTAGCATTGGCTACGGTCATTGTTGTTCATAAATTCTGTCATTACATCTTGCTTCACATGACCACGGTACTTGCAGATCAGAACCCTATGTACTACATCCTGACTCATCAAGTGCTAGGGGGGAAATGTTCTCGTTCGATCATCATTTTGCAGGAATTTGACCTTGAGTTTTCCAAGTCCACTTCAAATAAATCCTTGCTCTTTGCAGAGCTGATGTGCGACCTTCACTGTGCTTTGATGGATGTTGAGCCCAGTGATTCATTCTTGGATGAATTCCTGTTCTTAATAGGCACAACTGGCCCATGGTATGGATATTTAATCATTTATCTCCAAACTCAAATATTTCAGCCCCAAATGTCTCATGAGGATTGTCGCCATATCCGTCACCATGCAAAGTACTACCTTATCCTAAATGATACATTGTACAGGCATGGTATAGATTCCATTCTCCGACAATTCCTTACACATGAAGAGGTTGAACAAGTCCTTAATGATTTCCACTCTGGAGCATGTGCAAGTCATGTTTCTGGGATGGCTACGACCCAGAAGATCTTTCGCGTTGGCTATTTCTGGCCTTCAATCTTCAAAGACTGTCATGAGGTTGTTAAGAAATGCGCACCCTGCCAACATTTCTATCTGAAAAAGCACACCCACCCTGATCCATTACACCCCATCATTGCGGTTGGCCCTTTTTCAAAATGGGGTATTGACTTTATGCATTGTAATCATACCTCAACCGGGGGGCATTGTTACATCATAGTAGTCGTTGATTACTTCATGAAATGGGATGAGGCTATTCCTACATACGCATAGGATGGTAATACTACCGCCCTCTTTTTGTTTAATCACGTGATAGCTAGGTTCGGAGTCCCACAATCTATTTTCATTGACTACAGATCACATTTATGGAATCAGATGATGACCGAGTTGAGTACCAACTTGGGTTTTCGCCATGAAAACTCAACTCCTTACTATCCGTAGGCTAATGGTCAAGTTGAAGCCATTAACAAAGTTCTTAAAACTATGCTTTGAATAATGGTTGGAGATCATTAATCTAACTGGCACCTGACTCTCTTTTCTGCTCTTTGGGCTTACAGGATTTCGGTGAAAATAGTGATTGGTTTCACACCATTCCATTTAGTTTACAGACTAGAAGTTGCCCTACCTATCCAATGTCAAATTCCATCACTGAAACTTGCCATATAACTTCTACCAAACACTTCCACCGAGGAATAAATATTTCTATACCTGAATAACCTTGACGAAACTAGAAGAGATGTCACCTTAGCTAATGAGGCACATAAGAAACATGTCAAGGCCCAGTACGATAAAACTGTTCAACCTCGTGTTTTTAATGAAGGAGACCTAGTTCTGACCTATAATCAAAGACACTACAAACTAGGTAAAGGAAAGTTTGAGTCAATGTGGTATGGTCCCTTTGTCGCCAGCAAAGTTTTAGAGAAAGGATCTTATGAGCTCGTGGATTATGATGGATTACCCTTCAGGAAACCTCACAATGGGATATACCTGAAGATGTACTATGCTTAAAATCATTTTTTGTATGGTACCTTGTATATATGTACAGTTTTTACTTTTAGTGTGTTGTGTCTTGATTCAGTGTGGTTTTGAGTTCAGTGTCAAAATGGTTTATACTATGTTTTGGTTATGCAGATCAAATGTCTTTTTATGGCTTTGTTGATGGTGCTTATCATCATACCTTGAACCTTGCTTCAACTGCTTGGGTTCTCTATTCCCTGGTTCATGATTTAATCAATTCAAGAACGGTGTGCATTGGTCCCGCTACCAACAACATAGTCGAGTATCAAGCAGTAATAGGTCTATTGACTGAGGCTTCATCTCGAAATATTAATGACTTGGTAGTATTTATGGATTCATAATTAGTGGGTTGTCATTTAAACCATGTTTATGGCATCAGAAACCCTGTAATACTCTGTTTATTTCAGAGAGTGTGTTTATTGGAGAGGTCATTTGAATGTATCACATATAGGCATATCCCTAGGTGAAATAATACAGTTGTTGATTCATTGGATAACTACATCCTATACTGGTATATTTCCCATTCATAACTTATCAGACAAACATGGTTCATCGTAAAATAAATTGTAAATGACANTGGTAATAAGTCTGTATATATATATATATATATATATATATATATATATATATATAAGAGTGCTTTTTACAAAATGTGGTCACAAGACCTCATTTGAAGAACTGTGGATTTTAGGAAAATATATACAAAATCATATACAAAATCCTGAAGTTGTCTTAGCTTTCAGTAATACATCATGCAGGATATCACCTAATGATGTACATGATAACACATGATAGCCCATGCTACTCTACGTAGCAGTCAGCCAAAACAGCCTAGCACTCCTATAGTGTGCCTCTGGAATCTAATCAGGATATCATCAATAGTTTCTTCTGGTATGTATAGGGTTAACCTCTCCAGGTCTCCTCTAACTATTCTAGCTAGTCATCACCTTGGTGAACAAACTGAGCTCCCGCTCGCCTGTCCATCGGGGATGCTCCCCTTGGTCGTGCCGCACCAACATCTGCATGAGAAAATTTAGGTCTTGTTACTACTCATAAAAAACATAAAACATGAAAACACAAAAAACATAATCAACCTTTTAGAGTCTTGTTTCTTATCAATGTCCCCCCACTAGGCACCAGGTGGAAGTGGTAGATCAGGGTCACCCCTGAAGTCAGTACCTGCATCTGCGTAATCCTCAATCACGAGGATTTGGTCATCCAACCAATAGAAAAATCTAGCATTATACTTCACTTTAGGTATTCCACCTCCCATGTGAGACATAAGCTCTACCCACCTTAGCATACGAGGGTCTCTGACCCTCACCTCTGTAAACACCACTTGGGACCTCATGTGGGGCACCCGCTTGAAAAAGAAACAAGCTAAAAGGGATCCATAGCTAAACTGTTTCAATTCCCCTTGTCAACATTTAGTCATCTGGTCCTTGAAAACCGGAAGTAGTGCCTCTGTCTATTTGAAAATGGTAGGTGCCATAGCCTCTAGATCATACAGTAAATAAGCTCTGGATTCCTGGTGAGGCCCTTGGCTTCCTTCCATCCGCTGCATAATGAATAGAACAGTGCAAAGAGGAGAATCCATCACTGCCTTTATGGGGGTATTCTTCCCCAACATCCTAGTACCAGGTAAGTAGTGATGGTTTAGTAACTCTTGGGTGGTCACATCCCCTCCTCAGGAACCAGTCAATGAAATAGGAGCACCCTGTCTAGACAATCTTGTCAAAAATTAGATACCCTCTGCCTCTATGGTCAGAATATGAGCTCCCACCTCAAAGTATTGTTGTTCAGGGTTTCATATACGTAAAATATGCTCTAACAGGCGCTCATGGGATATCATATGTGGAGTATGAAAAAACTTAAAGAGACCACAACCTCTCAAAGCTGTAATACACCCTACATCTGCCTCAGCCAAGGCATTATCAATGTCATGTTGTTGTTCTTTCCATATGACCATTTTTTACCGGATAAAGCCTGCCAAAAACAATAAATGGGCTAGTTAAAACCATATCCAATCATCAAAAACTTTTATTTTGGATTACCCACTCAGTTTTGCAACCTCATGGCCAGCACTACCTGTCATCCATTTATACAAAGCGATGGCACCGCTTGAGTGAAACTGAATGTGGGCAGCTTTTATTAGGCACCGCCTATCCCGTAAGGGGCAGGAACAGTGCCTGCATTTCGGATTTAGGGCTTTCTCATAGACCCCTAAAACCCAAGAAAAAATAAAAGTGGAAGCAATGAAATGAAAGAATAGGTTCCTAGCATTTACCTGGCTCTGACGGTACTCGAAATGGACGGTAGATGCTCCTGTAATCTTCAGTTGAAGATCTAGCTCCAAAAGTCTCCCAAATGCTCTCACAAAATGGTAAATAGTAAAATGGATAGTTTTTTACTATTCAATTGGCTTTTAAATGAATTTTACGACTTTTTTCACATTATTATTAATGTTTTTTAATCATTTTTATATGAAAACATTCTTTAATATAGTTTATAAAGTCATTTATTTGAATATTTAGGGGACTAATGAACTTTTTAATTCTTCCAGGGATGAAAAGATAAATAGTAGTGTCTTTGGAGAAGTTTGTTTTTGGCTTTCTCACACTTCCAAAAAATGGAAAAATCCCCTGAGCGTTTGTTTCGATACTTTGGTCATGCTCTTAGAACTCAATATCAAAGTTCCGAGCCTGTTTCCAATTCTTTTTGGGTTCATAAAAAATTCTCATCATGAAAATAAACCTAATGGAGTCCCTTTAAACTCTTTTTGGACTCCTTAAATATGAAAAGATTGTCGAGTACTTGTCTTCTCCATACTCGTTAAAGTATTTGAGAGTCGTCTCTCCAATGGTAGTGTTAGAATATAATCCGCCGGGATTATATATTGTAAATAAATAAATTGTTATGTAGGAATATGAATAGTTGCATAGGAAGGTGAAAAGGCTGGTTCTCAACCGCCACATGAAATGTATAAATGTAAGATATGTCAATGGAATAGATATGAATCGGGAGTTATACCTATCAGTGGTATCAGAGCTTGGCTATTTGCCATAACTCCTGCCTGCTGCATTTCAGTCCTGCGAGTCTGCTCTTTCAGGCTGCTTTCCCATCGCCAGTCTGCCCTCTGCTCTTCCCTCCTGCCAGTGCATTCATTTTATGTGTTATTCTCTTGGAGACTTGTCTAACCCTAATTTGTAACCACGCTCTCTCTTCTTATCGTTCCATTCATCATTCTGTTGTGTATGTTGCGATCTGTGAGTGTATATATGTGTTTATATCTATGAGAGTATATGCTTTGAGGTATGCTTGCTACTGGAGTATATCTGCGCCACTCTGATTGATCTCTCCTACGTTGAAGACTTTGGAAGTGTAACCCTAAATTTACCCTAGACTACTGTTGTGTCCGTTGGGGATTTTGTAGATTTCTCTGTGGCGTGGAGGTGAGCTGCCCTCCTTGATGACAAGTTGAACGATGGAGGATTGACGTTATCAGCTATACCAGCGTTGGAGGAGTCATGGGAGCTTCCTACGTGGAGCTTCCTGTGTGGAGCTTCCTGCTGTATGGTGCATGGAGGTGCCTACCTGCTGAATTGTGAGAGTTTCCTGAGTACTATGCTGCGTTGAAGACTCTCACTGCGTTGGAGAAACAATACTATGAAGACATTCTCTTGCCAGCGTGCCATTATTATTGAAGACGTGAAGACTGTGTTGTGTTCATTAATGAGCTGTGATTGTGGAGACTGCGTATTGAAGAGGATATATGCTGCGTGGAGAAGAGAAAATCCTGCGTGGAGAAGAGACTCATGTTTTCTTCAACGGCGTGAAGTGTAGATTCAGTACCTTCTACAGCGTGGAGGTTGCTATCAATGTGGTGACTTTGGTCACTTCGCCCGAGATTGCAGCGTGGTATATTGTGACTGATAATCGAAGCTTTGGTATCCTCCGTTTCTCTGTTCAATCCCAGCGTTTTGAATGTTGTTCCCATTGCTGCTTCTGACGTCTTCACTGAGATTTCATGGTTTGTGGCTTTTGTTGTTGTGAGCTTGCTCTGATTTCGTGGTTTGTGGCTTTTGTTGTTGAGAGCCTGCGAGTTTTCTAAATACAACTGCTAGCTATTGATTACATTGTTGGTACTGGTGCGTTGGATATTGAAGGCATATTTAAAGTTGCTGCGACCTACATTTGATTGTGAAGTTGCTGTGACCTGCAAGAAAATTGTTGATAAATTGTTGAATACTGAGATTATGCAGCTGCGACTTGTCATCTCTGAGATCCGGTTGAGGAGTAAAGCTGTGCATTGAGTGGAGAAGCACAGTGATTGAAGACTGCATTGAGCTGACTGCGTGAAGCCTTGCTGTGTTGAGCTGACTGCGTGAAGCCTCACATGGAGATAGATAATAATTTTTTGATACAAAAACCCTAGTTTTTCTCGTGAAATGCATAAAACCTAATTTGTGCCCTAATTCCTGTGCTTGGCTTTTTCTGGGAAAGTCTGCAAATATTTTCATATGGTTGATGTGTATTGAAGATGCCCATGACTACTTTATTGAAGCTTTGAGTTAGAATGTATGTGAGTGCTGGGTTTTCTCCTTTCGATTTGAAGTTGTGCTTTGAGCTTGAGTGATAGATACAGCAGAATATTGTTGGTGTTTGTTGTAAATTGCTTCCATTTTCCTGAGCCTGAAGCTGAGTCTGCCTACACCTCTCTCATGGGATATATTGTGACCTGATATATATATATGCTGACTAATAGATGCTGACTGATATATTGTGACTGATATATGTATGCTACGTTGAAGAATAATGTATGCTGATTAGTGCACTAGTGGAAGTGTTGTGTGTAAAGAGTGCCATCTCTTGTGATCCATGTAGAGCAAAATCCTTGTGTTTCACACCATTACCAATTGCATAAAGACCCTGAAGGCTGTGAATTGGTACTGAATTTCTTCTCCCTGTATTGCTACGAATTGAAGCTGCGATACTGTCATTGTATCACTTTAAAACCTGAAGTTGAGATTGTAAATCACCTTGGCAGAGACTGTAGACCTGCAAGGTTATTATTTTTTCTATTTCTCTTTGTCATATCAAGTTCATTATTGTAAATTACACTAACAGTTGTAAATATGCAATCTTTGGCATCAATAGTTGGTGCCACTCTCTCGGGCAAAGATCATTCCAAAGGAGAAAGTAGCAAGAGAGGTAGAGGAAGAAGAAACTTCAGAGGCAGAGGGGGCAGAAACAACTTCACCAAAAGATCAGATTTGCAGTGCATGCATTGCGGAAAGACTGGGCACACATCAGATTAGTGTTGGGCTTCGTGGGACTCCATCAAAGACAAATATAACCAGAAGAAAGATGACCAAGATGCTATTAAATCTTCTGATTATTGTATTATTGCACATTGTAATCTTGGAATTAATGAAATGACTTCACTTTCATCTTACAAAGATTGTTGGCTGCTTGATACTAGTGCAACATCACACATGACATTTAGAAAAGACTGTTTTGAAGAACTTAATGAAACAATAGATGGCATAGTTTACTTTGCAGATAAGTCTAGTCTTAAACCAAAGGGAATGGGCACCATTCGACTGAAGATGCCTGGATTCCCTGATTTCTTGTTGAAGAATGTCCTTTATCTTCCAGAGTTGTAGAGAAGCCTGCTGTCCTTGGTGGAGTTTCGACAGCGAGTCCATTCCATCCACATGTTTGATGGAATCGTTGAAATAATAAATTCCTCTAACAACCAAGTCATCATGACTGGATACGAAGATGGGAAGCTGCTGAAACTAAAGGGTTCATCTGCAAGAGTTCAGAACTATGCCTACCTCTCTTAGCATGGAGAAGGTAATTTGTCATCTAGTTCATTGTGGCATGCAAGATTTGGTCATATAAATTATAACATTCTTCGTTTGTTGAGAAAGAATGGTGTATTTGGTTTTCCCACCATTCCCAAAGACAAGAACAAATGTGATGCATGTATATTAGGGAAACATAGTAAGCTGCCATTCCATGAATCTAATTTCAGAGCAAGTAGGAAATTAGAGTTAGTACATTCGGATTTGTGTGGCCCAATGCCAACTTCTTCTGAAAATGGGAATAAGTATTTTATGACATTTGTTGATGAATACTCAAGAATGTGTTGGATTTACTGCTTAAAGAAAAAATCAGAAGCATTTCAAACATTCAAAGACTTTCATGCATTGATAGAAAAACAAGCACAATAAAAAATTGGTACACTTCGTACTGATAATGGGAAAGAATACACTTCAAATGTTTTTGAAGATTATCTTCACCAAAATGGAATTGCACATCAGACTACCATTCCCTACAATACTCAACAAAATGGTGTAGCAGAAAGAATGAATAGAACCATAATGAATATGGTTCGCTCAATGATGTTTTTCAAGAATGTAAAACTAATGTTTTGGGGTGATGCAGTAAAATGTGCAGCATATTTGAGAAACAGAAATCCCTCAAATGCTCTTGATGACAAGACTCCACATGAAATGTGGTTTGGCCATCTCCCTTCAGTCAGGCATCTCAGAGTTTTTGGTTCCACCTGTTCTAC
>LPNX010749773.1:238055-283881 GCA_001517045.1 Pseudotsuga menziesii | reverse complement strand
AGTTGAGTGGAAAGAAGCTATGCAGAATGAGTATGATGCACTCATCAAGAATGGAACTTGGAAGCTGGTTGACCCTCCAGTTGGAACCAAACCAATTGGATGCAAGTGGGTGTACAAGAACAAATATAGATCAGATAGCTCACTTGACAAGCACAAAGCGAGGCTTGTAGCAAAAGGCTATGCACAGAAGGAAGGAATTGACTATGAAGAAACGTTCTCTCCTACAGCAAAATGGGCTACCATCCATACCTTACTCTCTTTAGCTACTAAAAAACGGTGGAAAGTTCATCAAATGGATGTGAAGACTACTTTCTTGAATGGAGACTTGAAAGAGAATGTCTTTATGTCTCAGCCAGAAGGCTTTGTTGTGAAAGGAAAAGAACAAAAGGTATGCAAACTTGTCAAATCCTTGTATGGCCTAAAACAAGCGCCTCACACATGGTATGAAAAGTTAACCGAGCATCTTTTGAAGCTAAATTTCGAACATTTTGATCTTGATGATGCAACACTGTTTATAAAGAAAGTTGGAAGATCTGTTATGTATCTTGTGGTGTACGTAGATGATCTTTTGATGAAAGGGAACAATGAGAGCTATATAGCATCCATAAAGAAAGATTTGAAAAAGATATTTGAAATGACAGATATGGGACATCTCCACTATTACTTAGGAATTGAAGTCACTCAACATCCTACGTACATATTCCTATCTCAGAAAAAATATGTTGGAGAACTACTAAACAAATTTTGCATGACAGAATGCAACCCTATCTCTACTCCAATGGAACATAAAATGAAGCTCACATCAAGCGAAGGAAAAGAATTTGAGGATGCGACCAAGTATCGACAACTTGTAGGGAGTCTTATCTACCTTACAACAATTAGACCAGATATTTCTTATGTTATTGGAATACTTTCAAGGTTCATGCATAAACCTTGTGAAGGACACTGGTCAGCTGCAAAGAGGGTTCTAAGATACTTGAAGGGGACTCAAGACGTTGGACTCAAGTACTCTAAAGTGGATGACTTCAAAATTATTGGGTACTCATATTCAGATTTTGATGGCGTTAAGGAGACAGGAGTATCAACTTCTGGATACACTATGAGTCTTGGATCAACAGCTGTCTCATGGAGATCACGCAAACAGTCAGTTCTGGCAGATTCAACAACAGAAGTAGAATATGTGGCTGCAGCTGAAGCAACGAAAGAAATAGTATGGCTCAGGAAGATACTTGAAGATTTGCAAGAAAAAAAAGAGAACTCCACTCCATTGTTGGTCGACAATACTTCTGCAATCAAGCTAGCTAAGAATCCTAGATTCCATGATCGAACCAAACACATCAACACAAAGTATCATTTGATTCGACATCATGTAGAGGCCAAGACAGTCCATCTTCGACATTGTTCCACAAATGATCAAGTTGCAGACATCTTCACCAAAGCGCTTGGACGAGAAAAGTTTGAAAGATTCAGAAACATGCTCGGACTTACGAACACCCCTTCGGATTAAGAGGGGGATTGTTAGAATATAATCCGCCGGGATTATATATTGTAAATAAATAAATTGTTATGTAGGAATATGAATAGTTGCATAGGAAGGTGAAAAGGATGGCTCTCAACCGCCACATGAAATGTATAAATGTATGATATGTCAATGGAATAGATACGAATCGGGAGTTATACCTATCAGGTAGGTTATCTCTTTTACGGTTCAGATAGACTATTTACGAAAAAGCAATGCTCCAGCCAATCATGACTGGAAGAGCTCTCTGGGGTATTATTTTATACTTTTTCAGGCCCTAGAGACTAAATTTTACGAAAAAGGACCCTTTGGAGTTTCTTCTGTCTTCGTTCAGACTCTCTAAACATGAACAATGCTGAGTTTTCTTTCATTAGGAACGAACCCCTCCTTTCTTAGGTTCGTAAAACATATGAGAATGGACTTGTCTTTGGATGAGCTACATCGAGTGTTTGTTACCCTCTTTGAGCTCGTAAAAATGAAAAGAGGCACTCATCAATCATGATGGGGAAATTAAGGGAAGGGAATCAATTCATTTTTACAAATAAAATGGTAGTTTGTTGTCACCTTTGAACATGGCACTTGACTACATTTCATTCATTCAATTGGTTAAATCATGTCTCTGATTCGATCCACTTTCATGAGTCATGTCACTCCTTTGATTCTTTCAAAGAATGCATCGTCCATTGTCATATTGGGTTCCACCTCATTGAGGCAATGCTGCCAAGTCTTTTGTAATTCTGCCCAATGTTCAAAGGGAAGTTAGAAGTTTACCTATGCAATTAAAACAACCTTTGTGTCAGTACCTCTTGAGTCAGTCCGATGGTTACATTATCTACTACATTCTAGCACTGTGTTCTGAGTTTCGTGTCGTCGATGTGAGATTCATCATGGCCCTCCTTCAATGAGACCATTCCTATCAACATCAGCTCATCATCCAAGAATTAGTCTTAGAAACAAGTTTAGTACCTTGAGATATGTATGCCCTAATGATAGATTCTCTCGCTCTCGACATAGTTTTACATCATTGACCTTTGATCAAGATATTTGACTAAGTGTTCGACATCAAATCATCTATTCACATTCAGTATTTTGTACTAGGGTACCTTAGGAACCATTGACATCAATGGTGATCTCCCTCGTACTTGTTAATGTTTCACATCATTGACCGGTAATCAAGTGGTTTTTACCATGTTCGACTTTAGATCATTGTAATGACATGGATAGAATCGCACCTTGTGGAAGACGATACGAAGACCCTCGGTATCTATTGGAAAACACTCATAGTTTTCTTCCTTAGGTTGCAATGGAGTATATTGTGTGAAGTACCAGCATGGATCCACATTTGTATGGTCGTGGCTATGCTCAAATTTGCGTCTATATGAAATTTATATACATTGTATGTCTGATATCTATGTCCAATTTTGAGTCCTCTATCACATGAATCTACGCTGTATTCTAGTATCCCTGGTTGTTTATCTCTCTCATGGATCTTCCTTGTATTGGTATGCAGCCATGATGAAGACACATTTTTCTCATGAGTCAAAAAGTATTGATGTATTGCAGATGCCTAGTTGATGAACTCTGATTAAGCTGATTCTTGCCTCGAAGTGATAACTTGCTCTTTCAAATCTCTTGCCTATCGTATCCCTCTAGCCTCATGCTTTCGGGAGGATTTTGTTATACATAAATCTCATCATCAGCATGTGATAATACCCTAAACATTAGTATTGTCCTCAATCCCAAACTGTGAAGCAAGAACATTGGTTCATACATCAAATTTGTGTATGAAAATCCAGCACCACTTTGGTCCTTTAGTCAAAAAGCGGTGCCTTCTTCAACATCGCCTGCAATGCATTGGAAATAAGTGATTTCACCATCTTTCCTGGTTAATCAAGGCGTGGTTCTACCCAGAACCGCTCTGTCATGATGAACAAAGAGTGGTGCCCTTGTTAATGTGAAAAAGAGAAGGTTCCACGAAGCTTCTTGAAAGAAGGCTCCGTGGCACTCTTATCCCTAATCACTAGGGTCAGTTGGGCTCAAGATCCCTCCTTGTAGGATCTCCTATCCACCTCAACCATCAATTTATCAACCATCCCTACCCATTGCAAGCCTATAAAAACAAGCTCAATTCCCATGATTGAGAGAGGAGTAATGTTATGTTGTTGTTTTGATATTCTAGCCTAAGTCATTCAAGAGAGCTTGAGGGAGCAAGTTGGAGCTGTAGAGGACAAGTTTCTGGTCTTGTGAGAGAGCCTATCAATACTAAGGCATAGGTGTTAAACTCTTTCTTCATTTGATTAATATGAAGTACGTTGGTTCCTTTCCCATATACTTGTCATGCTATAATCTTACATGTTATTGTCAAATTCCTTAGTCATTGACATAGATATATAGATGATGTTCTGGTATCTTTGATCTCTTGTGTGTTTGATTTGTTTATGCAGGTGTTTCTTTGGAGACCTTTTGTCATAGTAGAAGAACCAAAGCACTTCATCAAATATTGCATTCCAGGTGTCTATGGTTTCTAGGGAATGTCTTCCAGCCTTATTGTGAACTATTTGTTCTGGATTTGAACCATTCATATCAGAGGAATAGCTTCTATCCGCAGAAGGTGTAAATTTCCTTACAACAACCAGTTCCATATGTTAATTATTTTTCATCATTAGTATCACAAGAAGAAAAAACACCTTCAAGAGACACAGAAAAAGTTGGCTCCTCAATATTTGCTTCTTCATTGAAAGAGGAAGCATTCAAATCAAGGAGAGTAGAAGCAACATGAACTATATGAGAAAATTCTTTATCATGATCACCTTCATCAAATAATATAGAGGCCAAGAAATCTTGAGAGAGAGAACAAGAGGAGATGTTGGGTTCGCTCCATGGTTCATCTTCTATTTCCTGCAAACCAAAAGCTTTGTTCAAATTCTTCCAAGGCTCAAATGGATACTCAACAGAATCTATGAGATGATGTACATTTGGATACATTCCCAAACACATAATTCCATAAGCTCTATCACAATTATTTATCTAATCAATCTTTTATTCATAAGATTCACGTTCGCTCAATGCACCAATGGAGACATAAAAGAGACATTGCCTCTTCAAGTATGCACTCATCTTTGGATTCCAATCAACATAGTTGAAAGGAGCATTAGAGGAAATTTCAACTCAAAATGGGCCTCCTAAAATGAACTAATAAAATAATAGTTAAAATAATAAAATAATATTTATTAATTTTGGAGGAAGAAAAGAAAAAAACTACTTTTTTGTTTGTATTTTTGACATATCTTCCTGTATTTTTACTCAAATTTCGACCGGGAGAGCTCGTTGGATGTGGAATTAAATTCCGCATCCAACGAGTACCCACTCGGCATACTTTTGATGGAACTCACTACCCCAAAAACAAGAAATACCTGAAAAAATGGAATGATGATGTCATCATTACGTTTTTCAGGTATTTCTTGTTTTTGGGGTAGCGGGGTCTGTCAAAAGTATGCCAAGTGGGTACTCGTTGGATGCGGAATTTAATTCCGCATCCAACAAGCTCTCCCAATTGAAATTTGAGTAAAAACACAGGGAGATATGTCAAAAATACAAACAAAAAAAAGTAGTTTTTTTTATGATACCTATCTCCAAATTTATATTAAAAAAGTGTTTAAGACCTATACAGTATTTCAAATTTAAAGCAATTTCATTGGCTAACACATTATGACATGGAATTTGAATAAAAGTTAAAAGGCCCATTTTGAGTTGAAATTTCTTCTAATGATAGTAGAGAAATTTTGAATCCATATTGAAGTTGTTGATATGCTCTAGGAGATACTCTCTGCAACCTACAAAAAAAAACTAGGAGAAAATCTTGTAAGCTAGACAATCTCTTCTTCAGAGAGGGATAGCAGACTGGATGTGCTCCTCAACTCTGTAGAACTTGATCAACCTTGTTGCTCTGATACCATGTAGAAATAATAGATCAATGCTATGAGAAATGATGCTAAGAAGAAGCACAAGAAATAGATCTTGCTACTAAGAATTCTCACAAGAATACACGGGAAAAATAGAGAGAAGAAAAGAGACGGAATCACATGAATGAAGAGATGAATATTGGTGTGTATCATTTCATTGAATAATGATGAATAATAGTGTACATAAATAGTACATCATGTTATCACCAAAAGATGCACCTTGACTGCGTAAGGAGCATGGCTAGTGAATCTTTAAAATTGGTTTAAAGGGTAACTAAGTTGATAGAGTGCTGGAGGTATAACAGTACAAATCTTAGGTTGGGTTTAAAGATCAAATAGCAAGAAATGTATCATTGTAAAATACAATAATAGGAAAGACTACGAGCATGAATTTATAAAGAATGAATCTGGTTCTGCAACAGGACATTTAAAGGTAATTGCACATCATTATAAGAATCTTGTAATGGATTATCAAGATCACACACAAGATAAAATCATAACTAGATACAATTCATGTATAAAAGCAAAACAGGCTCATGATTATAATCATTTCAGAGCATCCATCCTACATAAAGAAAAACAGAGTGCATACATGCCCTACCAATACCATCTCATCCCTCGGCTGGAAATCCCCCCTTTTTACATTGAAAAATTATAATTTAAATAATAAAAACCTTAACAACTATAACTCTCTTCTCGGAGCTAAATCCTATAAAAAACAATATCGAACAAATTGCATATCTGGGTTTGTTTCTTTGGTAATTCTTCTGACTTCCACATGTTCATTGGGTGCCCTGGAACTGATTATGTTATTAGATTGATAATATTCTTTGAATGCTGGAACTGAAAATGTGAAGTCAATAGCTGATTTGTCTCATCAAATATCAAATGGTGCTTTGTAACTCTACCACCAGCCATCAAATGCTTAAATGATGCCCAAAAATACTCTGATTAAATCACTAAAAATCTGGAGTTGATTGCTGATGCTAATTTTTGAAACCTATAGTCTGCCACTTGTTCCTCCTTTCACGGCCTGAACATATTGAGCTCGATCTTCCGAAAATGCTCTTCCACAAAATATTATTTATTCAATCGATGCTCTAACCTATGTAATAGGCTTAATCCAATCCTTCAAACTTGATGAACTTGATCCTTGATATTTATATGCTACTATTAATGAAATTGCAGACCTCAAATATATCAAATGTATCAAATATGTAATAAAATCATGACTCCCAAAACTCTACTAGATCGCTATTATTCAAGGTGTTCACCTGAATTTCCAAATTGGCAATGTGCCAATCTACCATGCGAGCTTGTACACGTTTACAAAGTAAAAGCGTTGTTGGGAAATTCCTTCATAGAAAATGGCAGAGCAGGTTTTATTTAGTGATCTATTGTCTTGGAGATTATATTTGGTGAATGAAAACTTTACATCCTAACATAAGAGGAATACTGAAATACGTAATCCAAAAATGCACAGATAAACGCTACCATAACATTAAGAAGAGACGTTGTATTCCACAGTGCATAAACAGAGATGTTACATTCCACTGGCATTCCTTTGTCACCTGCATACTTTGATGTTGTCATTTAATTTTGGATAAATGAATCATTTACATCCACAAAACTTAACTTAAGACCTGTGAACTCAGTCTCAAGAAATTTTGAACCTGTAGCTCAAGCTTATAGGGCTTCAAACATTTGTACTAATCTTCCCATCTTTCTTCATATAAATGCAATCGGGTAGCACCATCATTTCTTACATTTTTCAATGCAAGCTCAATTTCATTTACAACCTTGATCTTGAATATGTCAATCGCAAAGAGGGTTGCAATTAAGCAAACAATGATATTCATTGAACTAATGAGCAAGCACATGGCAGTAAAGTCATGAGAGTCTCAACATGCTACCAAAATCCAAAATTGTGTAGGAACGATATGGAACCAACACATCCCTCATAGGAAAATCGAGTTGTATGGAGACAATTCATAAAGCTCAAAAGGGTTGACTTACCAAAATATAGAAAACCCCCATAGGTGGCTAAAGCACTTCCCAAATCTGTCAAGGACCTCACGAATTGGCAAAAGCATGAGTGAGTTGTCAAGGAGATGGAAAAAACATGCTAATCCTAGAAAATGGAGAGAAATTCATGAAGGATGGGTTGGAAACAAAGGGACCCATTTTTCTAGTTGACTAGCTTTACCTTATCCACAGCAAAGCAGGAAAAAGTAGAATCTACTGTAAAGATATGTATACTAATTCTAGATGGTCAAAAGGTGGTTAAAATCAACCCAGAATGAGAAATAAAGCATTCCTGGAATATAGATGGAATGTATTAACTTTGCAAGTGGATGCCAACTAATTAAGCAAGTGGGTGAATAATTAATCAAATAATGATTAATTATTTTATCCTAATTTATGAGTGGGTTTAATATATTCCAACAAGGAGAAACGTATTAATATTATAGATTGTGCAAGAGGATGGGAGCGCAAGCAAGGAAGTGGTAAGCCTGAGCATGCATCGAGTGCATGGATAAAGCCCATTTATGATATCTCTATTTTTTATTTACCTTTTGATATATCAAAATCTGAAGCCTCCATCCCTTCCTTGGAAGAAACCCGAATCAGTTTACCAAAGCTTCCTACCAAAACTAGTAATTTTTTGCTAGTTTCTGATGAGTCTTCTGAAAGCTCTTTCCCAATCCAATTATGAAGGTGATATACATCCTATGATAGTCATAGACTCATTTCTCCAACCATTTCATTACCAAATTACCCGACAACCCTCGGTCGAGTTGATACGATACAATTAAGGAATTAGAATCCACTGCGGGGGGCCTTCCGGCTCGCTATTGTGCTATGTAATGTGAAAATCTGTCCAGTCTCATTGTAATAATATGAACACAGGCCTTTTACACCATGTAGAGGTGGTGGAGATCAATTCGATCTCAATCGGTGCATCATACAATAAGTTCATATACGTATTTCTCTTCATTTACGTGACGGATACGTAGAGAGATGTAATGCGAAGAGCTGGGTAACTTCAGTTGTACGGTGTGGATGGATTATGCTTGATCATTTTTCGGGGATATGTGGTGGAAATTATAGGATGGCTTACTTCTTCTATTTCTGATTGCTAGTAATTGGGCGGGTAGGAAATGGATTCATTGTTATAATTATGATTGTGGATGAAAACACATTTTGACTATGTAGATGCTGAGCCACCCTTAATGTTGATGAGGATTGGATTTATGTATGATCTATTTCATTAATGAGGATTGTTTAGTTCGTTCATAATGCTAGTAATTGAAACATTCCATAATTTCTCTCATGGATGGGCATATGTGGAAGTACGCTACGATGATATGGAGAAACATGTGGTTTCTGAACCAATTGAGATGACCCAAGAATTCTGCTATTTTTATTTTGCTAGTCCTTGGGAACAAATGGTGCATAGTGATGGATTGGATAATGAACAATATAGGGTGGGAAAATAGATAGGAAATGATAGAATGAACCCATCCACCAAGCCCTTCTACTTTTGAACCGGCATAGACACACACATCTAGGCTCGGAAACTGACTCCACTTTGCATATCAACTGGGCAACCATAGGAGCAAGCAACGGCAAAGGTGTTGCCCTATTTATTGGATTTACTCCACACATAGGAGGCACAAGAAGGAATAAGGTATGGTGAAGTGGTGCACCAACCCTCCTTTGATTGTATTCTATTTCCAGTGGAGATTACTCGGGTGGAAAAAAATTATGGCAACTATAGTTGGGAAACTGGTATGTTTTTAAGGTAAATAGTTGGGAGTACAAGGTAGAGCTAGCGTACGTGGGTAAATACTTGAATCCCCCTCTTTACCCTTTCTATAGTGGGGGAATTAAGTATAGCAATTGAAGAAGAAATAGATTGGTTCAAGTCCTATCCATACCCAGTATCAGATGACGGAGTTGTTGGATCATCGAGCATTGGCAATACTTCTTTAGTATGCCCAGGCGATGGACTCGCAACACTTAAGTCAAAAACTCCATAGCTTCTTTCATCTCATCCCGTGACCTATAGTTATCTATCACTTTGGGACCAGCTTTTCTTGGAATTACGACAGGGAGAGTACATGGTGCTAAAATTGTTAGTTGAGTCCACCTCCATTTTTTGACAGGGATTTTTACCCCTCCCTACAAACCCCTTTCTAACTTGTAATTAACAAGGTCATTTACTTGGTCCTTCGAACCCTTCTTGTGGTTCAAGTTGGCTAGGGGGAATCCTTGGTTCTTTAGGAGCTCATCCACCTTGTTATTGTCCCCTTGCTCCTCTATCATATCCAAATATACAAAGGAAGGGACCTCAGTAAGTGGTTTCTTCTTTTTTTATGAGATTCTATCATCTTAACACATCTACAAAAGGAAATTCCTTTTTATAAACTGAAGAAGAGGGGCCTCCATGGTAGGAACCCCCGTCATCGCCACACTCGATCTTATGGGGCTCACTCTAGGGATACTTGTTTAGTACCTATCCTCCCCTACCCTGAAACTTCCCCATTACCAGCCACACACTTTCTTTTCAAACCCACCCCCCCACTGATGACCCTGAAAACAACTCCATAACCTAAATTCCCAGCTCAGCCACGGCAAACCAGTAGGGAAAAAATAAATTTAGGGGCACCAAAACCCCTGGGGCCTATCGTATCTACCCCAAGCATCGTTCACATTCAGATTACACCTCCTTGCACCTTATGTTATGCCAATGGCCATGCCACCAACCTTTTGTAGTTTGCTTCACCACACAGCTTTTAGCATGCAAGCTTGTTCCTTAGAGTTTCGATAAACATATCCTACTTAGAGTAAATTATTACTATCCACTTTACAACAACACACACTAAGATAGCAAGGAACAAAAAACTATACTCCCACTATAAGCAATTGACTCCTATATAACTATTATAGCTCCTCTTCTAAAGGAATAAATAATATCTCTTGTTAAAGAAAAATTAGGTCTTTCTTTTATAACTATAGCTCTTGAAGGAGGGATTTTGAATAACATAATGTAGATCATCTTTAAGGAATATACTACTACTACTACTACTACTCTTAATTAGTTAACTCCTAACACTAAACACACTAAGCAATAGACTAATTACTCATTACTGGTTACTCCTAACACACAGGCTTTAGATGGATATTACTTTTATCCACTTATACCTTATAAATAATAAGGAATCAATAGGAGTGCTGATATAACCTCCCCAACTAATTATTACTTGGTATAAACAACTTATACTTAGCTTATGGTCAACTAAAGGAACCTTTAATGCTATAAATCTAGGAAGAACCTTATTACTCTAATCTAACTAATTTATAACAAATAGCATTTAATGAATCAAACCACTCACAACAATCAACGATAGATAAGACTAGGCTTTAACATAAAAACACCCTGGGAACCTTGCCCGATGTGGACAAGCGATTTTGTACCTTCAACACAGCTTTATTTAGGGTTGCTACCAATAATCAAATAGCCCTTACTGCGATATCAAAGAAATCAACGATTTGACCATGGCCCACTATCCTGACCTTAAACTCGTCTACAATGGTCCTTACATCTCCTTTTTTCTATAAAATCACCCATACCTTGGCAACACTGACTGGCTATCTAAAGTAATAAATAATATATATGGCTGGTGAGGTTAAGCTTGTCCCCCCCGAAAAGAGAAATAGGGATACCCCTTGAAGCGGCTGAAGGCAAGAAGTTGGGGATTACTAAGTTGGGTAAGGGACTAACTAGAGGCACGGAGTGGGTGGGAGTAAGTAAACATAAGTTAAGGCAGGGATCTCAAGGTAGGTCCTCCTTTCTAGAAATGATGTCTGAATGAATCACAAGTATCTGGGTTAAGCCCAGCCCAAACAATAGTAATAGTGTTACCCAGTAGAATCATTCATAGCAGTGTTCTGTAAGCTGTTTGGCTAATATAAGGCGTATAGTAGGTATAGGGAAGTAGTAGGTTGATCCGGTGTGGTGTTTATAAAAGAAATTAGAAACAATGTCTCCTAAGCGCTTCATGAATTTCGCAGTATAGGTAGAATAGGTCTAGTAATTAAGGTGGGTAGGTCCTCCCTCCATCATTGAGTAACATCAACGAATAACATAATCCTAGGGGTGGGTAAATGACATTAGCACCAAATTCAAAATTAATAGACCTCATAGGAAATTGTCCAAGACATACTGGAAAATAACCACCATACTTGGAAGCTATGCGTGACTCTGGAAATTATATTGCATGAGGAAAAGGACACTTCCCCCGTTCAAGTTAAGTAGTTGGAAAATATCAAAATTTCCTAGTTTCCAATGCTATGTCACTTGTATATATTTCTCTTATGTAATGTATGTATTTCATTGGTTGGACAACCATATCATTGGCCTTCATGGGACTTATGGTCCATATGTCTGGAATTTCTTTTACCACCCATGGTTCAAATCTCAAGTCTCCAGACTTTCCAGGTTTGCTCAATTGTAATTGTGATCTAGTTACCCACTCTTCTCTCTCTATGGACCCATTCGCTCATGGATACACCAAACCTCTAATGTTTTCTATTGTATATGACATATATTCTGATATTTCATAGCCTCATGAGATTTATTACGGAGTTATGAATGTGCTTCATCAAATTGTGAAGAAGATTCATGGTTTCATTCATGATATGTCAACTACACATGAATCAATTTTTGTTGAATCTTTTGATGTTATTTAGGAAATATTTTACAAAGGTATCTTTTCCATGCTTGATTATGCTATTAGATTAGAGTATGCTTGCGAAAAAATAAATTCTTATGATTCCCCTCCATCATCAGATAATGACCATCAAAGAGCTTCTCCACGTGATCTTTGTCTACATTACTTTGATGCATTGATGCATGATCTTATTATCCACAACACCTTCACTAAGTACATCACCAAGAAGTTGTTCTTTCAACTCATTCAATTGAAGAAGAGGACCTGTTGAATAATTTTTTGTTCATCTCTATTATATCTATTTTTTAGTGGAGGTTTTGTCCCATAAGGTTTTTCTCCTTACCTCGATTACATGGATTAATAATAAGAATGTTGTAAAAGGTGACTTGTGCCTTAGTTTTCAAGGCCTTAATAAATCATTTTGGTATAATTTGTACTAAGTTAGGCTTAAGGGGGAGTGTTAGAGAAATAATATACCTTAGTACCATGATGATATACCTAGGAGACATAATCATTTTCCTTATTCTTATGTTCTATGCTCTAACTTAGGCGATACTTATCAATACTGGTCAAATAGGTGATTCTGGCTCATTAATTGATAGTTGAGGCACTCTACTTTGATCATTTTGTCATCTAGGCGCCTGTATTAATTGTAAACCACTTTCATCTTTGACTAGGGGCGCTAGTGTGTGAATGTGGTTGTTTTTTGGTCTTCTTGGGAATTTATTTAGCTCCTAGGGACTCTCCCACTCACCCATGTGATCTCCCATGCTATCCTTCCCTCATTTATGACCCAGGAATGGTTCTTACATGTTCACACATGGTTTCGTGACTGTTTGGTTAGGTTTGGTATCCTATTGGTCAACCTAAAGGGGTTTAGGGGTCAAATCCTAACCTGACACTTGTATGCATTCACTTGGCCTCCAAAGGCTCAATAAGTTTCCCCAATGTATTATAAATATGTACTAGACACATATACAATATGTATTGTAATAATATCATCACTTATTTGCACCATTCTCATGTGCTATTTCAATTATTTTCAGTCTCTTTTGTTGTTCTCTTGCATATTTTGTCAAACACTTTGATTGTGAATATTGTTCTAGCTCCTAGATCTGACTAAGAAGAAATTGTCACATTTGTTGATCTCTTTTGGTTTATAATGTGGGTTCACATTTTCTTCTGCAAAACCCATTACTAATTAAGTATGAGTCAATTCTTCCATACCAAGCTCTTAGCACTTGTTTGAAACCATATAGCGCCTTTTTCAAATTGTAATATTTATGCTCTTGATTTTTTATTTTATACCCAGGTGGTTGATCAATGTACACTTATTCTTCCAAAATCCCATATAGGAATGTTACTTTGGCATCGAATTGATATACTTGCCATTTGTTTTGAGATGTTAATGCCAACACTATTCTAATGGTGTCTAACCTTGCCACTAGAGAAAAGGTTTCACCATAATCAGTACCAGGATGTTGTGCAAATCCTTTTGCAACAAGCCTTGCCTTATGCTTATCTAATTCTCCTTTTTCATTGAATTTGGTTTTATAAATCCATTTAACTCGTGTGTTGTCCTTTCCTTTTGCCATATCTACAACATCCCAAGTGTCATTTTTTTAAATTGCCACAATTTCTTCATTCATTTCTTGAATCGATTATCTTCTTTAATAGCCTCTTCAAAATGTGCAGGCTCACATGAAAATAATGCAAAATGTGCTTCCATATCTATTTCATCATCTTGATAATAAATTTCTCTTAAGCTTCTAGTATTTTTATTTCTCAATGAAGCTATTGTAGGGTCTGACTCACTACTAGAGTAAGGATTGTGAGCTTGTTGTTCTCCATGTCTTGAAGTTTCACCTTGAACCTATAACCTTGGTAATCTGGATTGATATCCTTGTTGTCTTGTTGATTGCAGTTGATCTTCCACTTGTAGTAATGGTGTTGAATTTCCAACTATAGTTGATTGTTCACCTTGACCATTCCAAGCTTTTGATTCTTTAAATTAAACATATTTTCTTACTATAAAATTATTGGCAACTAGATTGTACAACCGTTAGGTTTTTGAGTGCTCGTTGTACCCTGTAAAATGCATTTTTCACTTTTATCATTTGACTTTCTTCTTAGTTATTCAGAAATATGTACAAAATCTACACAACCACGTACTTTGAAATGTGAAACACTAGACTTGTGTCCACTCCATGATTCCTTAGAAAATTTGTTTTTGACACTTTTTATATGTGATTTATTAAATATATATACTGAACATGCAACTACTTCACACCAAAATTCACTGTGAAGCTGTTTTTTTTAGCATACTTCTAGTCATATTCATTATGGTTTTGTTTTTCCTTTTTGTTATCCCAGTTTGCCGAGGAGTATATCCAGATGTAAATTATCTTCTAATGCCATGATTTCTACAATAATTTTCATTCTTTGAAATCATACTCACCTCCTCTGTTAGAACTCAAAACTTAGATGTGAAGTCCACTTTGTTTTTCTGCTAAATCCTTAAAGTCCCTAAACTTGGCAAATGTTTCATATTTGTGTTTTAGGAAATATAGCAAAGCCTTCTTATTGAAATCATCAATAAAAGTTAGCAATCAAAAGTGTTCCCCTAAGGATTTTGTTTGCATGGAACAACATAAATAGGTATGCACTAGATCCAATGGTACCCTTGCTCTGTAGGATGCACTAGCTGGAAAACTATCATTGTGTTGTTTCCCCATTATGAATCTCTTGCATGAACTATCTAGTTCATGTATTACTGACAAAAATTTAACCATTTGCTTATATTGTAATAAATTCAATCCACCAAAGTGCAAATGACCAAATCTCAAATGCCATAATCAAGACTCAACTAGAGTTGTGACAATGTGTACACATGAGTTTAACTAGTTGACATTTCTTAGTATTAAAGGAAACATCCTATTCTTGGTCTTTTATATTCTGACAATGAGCCTTCTACTAGGAAATTTATCTAGGATTGTACACACCTTATTCTTAAAAATGACTTTATGACCATGTTCAATGAGTTGACCAACACTTAATAGATTGTGCTTTAGATCATGGACTAGATAGACATTAGACATACTATTCTTCTCATTTTTCTAGGTTAGAAAACTGAATGTCCCTTTAACAACTACATTGACAACTTTATCATCACTTAGTATGACATCAAACTCAACTGAGTTATCTAAGTTTACAAACAAACTTTTTTCTCTTGTCATATGGTTACTACATCCACTGTTTAACAACAAAATGTCTTTATTACATTCTTGAGCTTCATGGTAGCTTAAGAACATGGTTTTTGAGGTACTTTTAGATGTATTAGAAACATTGGATCTATTTTGTTTAAGTATGCCTACTTTTTCCTATATTCATTGGCTAAATGACCAAATATTTTGCAATAATAAAATTGAATTTTAGATTTGGCATATCTCCTATTTTGTTGATAGCCTTTACTTCTCCCCCTTGAGCTTAGAGGATGTTACTGTGGCTTGCTTTCATGTCCCACACATTGCGTGTTCTGTGTGTGTGTGTGTGTGTGTGTGTGTGTGTGAATCAAAGTTGTTATAACTACCCCTGCCTCTGTCATTTCTTCCTCTTCCTCTATTGATAAAATCTTGTTGAAAATATGTTCAAGTGAGTTGTCTTCCATGTTAATTCTTGATTCATGGGTCAATAATTATCCCATCAATTCATATATTGAGTATGTTGAAAAATCCTTAGATTATTTAATGGCAACTACTACCATACCAAATTTCTTAGTAAGACTCCTCAAAACCTTTTGTACAAACTTCTCATATGTTATGTCTTCTCCATGAAATCTTAGCTCATTGACCACTACCATTACCTTGGTCATAAAATGGTCTATTGTCTCATATTCTTTAATTTTTGGAGTTTCAAATTCTCTTCGAATATTTTACAATAGGACAAGATAGGCCATCTCCAGAATATCCTAGGCTTCCTTTTCAGTTTTAGCATTTGTTATTTTTGGAAAATTTGAATCATTTGCTCCCTACCGAATTAACCATAGTGCTTTGCCTTCTCTCTTTCTCTATTCATTTAGTTGTGCTCTTTGTGCATTTGTCATGGTCTGAATTGTTGCGTGATCTAGTTTCATGAGCCCAACTTCAATTTTTTCCCAACATTCCTAAAACTATAGGAATAATTTTATTCTAGCTGACCAAAACTCATAATTATTCCGTATTAAAACAGGTCCTTGAGATTGACTGAGGTTGCTGCTAGTTGCCATTTTTTAAAAGACACTCTAATACTTTGTTTTATCTAACTGGAAGTTTAAAATCTCAAATGTATTTTATAAACAAAATGACTCATGAAAGACATGTTTCCCATCAAAATCCAACAATACTTACTTCCAAACCAACCTGATTCTTTCCATCCCCTCCATCCCCTCCTTTTAATCACTATTTCTTTTAAAAAGATGTGTTTGCTTTTAAATTTTCACTTCCCTTTTCTTAATCTCCACATAAAATAAGGCTTTCTTAAATCTTAAACTCCTTTTATCTTATCTTCTTACCTTCTATGATGTTCAGACTTATTTTTATGACTTTCTCTTATTTTTTTAAATAAATTAAAAAATTCCCTTAAAAAAAATTGGGACACCACTTCTTCTATTACTTAGGGTTTAATGGCATACCTTTGTCATCTCCTATTTTTAATTAATCACCTTCACACGAGACTCACTGAACTTGGTCAATTTTTAATGCATTCATATCACAACGGCTTGTCAAATTACATCCTATAATTACAATGGATGAAACTCCTTGAGGGATGTCAGCTACTCTTAGGAAGTAACTCTTAGAGGCCTCTCTTGAACCTGCAATTTGCTCTAATTGGAAGAACCATGATTAATGCTAATAATATGTTTTGATACTATTTTGTTGGATAGGGAGGGGAACACATACAAACACCATTGACTCAAATTAATCACAACATACACAAAGCTACAACTTATTCAAATATTGAGGCAATTGTTTATGTATGTTGCATTTTCAATTGTTATCTTGGAAATTGGCATCATTTTGTTAATCCAAGCTGGGCATTAGCTTTCCTCCACTATGAGGGATTTTTTCTATTGGGGTTTTGGTTAGTTCTCTATTATCATTTCTAGTTATCCTCTAACTATTATGTCACCTTTGTTGTAGGTGTATTTTGGTTTGTGGTATGGATGATAATCATCATGCTTGTCATAGGTACATCCACTAATTAGGGAGGTTTGTGAGACATTTGCAAGACCTTATTAAAGGCAATGACATCTCCTTTTTTTCAATTACAACTTAGACTTGTGATCTTGAGGGACTAGAAGTTTCTCAAAACACACTAATCATGAACATATAGTTGCAATGTAAAAGACAAATTATTCAGGATCTGAAAGAGGAATATACTTAGTTGAAGATTGTGTGCCACCAAAAGGTTATTCAATCTATTTTAGGATGATGTTGGATGATGCGGTTTTTATTCAAGAAACAATGTGCAATAATGCTAAGGCTTGTGAGATCTTTTTAATAATCTTACTAAGTTGAAGACAAGCATTGCCAAAAGTATCTTATAGATTTTTCCTCCACTTGGAAAATCCTACACATGTTACTAAACCTTCTTGAAAAAAGGATTTGATCCTAATTTTTGATACAATGAAAGTCTATACACAAGTCTAACACATATTTAACCCATACATTAACACATATTTAACCCATACATTGATTCATCAAAAGTACCCCTTTCCTGTGTCATAAGCTAGACCATCCAAAATGAGACACTATTGGCCATGGTTCAAGAACTTAGTATACACCCATCCTCTATTATTTCAAACAACCTCTGTGTGGCCTACTTCTTAATGGGACAATTTCACTTTACATATATGGTATACTGGAAGTGAAAGAAACCCTATAAAAAAAAATTTAGTATTTCAAGATGAAATTTAGACTTTCTCATGCGGATCATAAAAGTAAAATCTAGATAAAAAGGATCTAATCAATTCCCATTAGATTGGGAGGGAGCATTTAAATGCCTAGTCTAAGTTGAACTAACCCCAGAATGCCTCACTTGTTGGCAAGGGGTTTTGGGTAAGCTAGTTGCGCAACATCGCGGATGGCGTGCAAGCTTAGAAGACATCGTACAAGGCAAAGATAGCGCGCAAGACAGAAAATAGATTAATTATGAATATTTTGTGTCACTCTCTGTACTTTTGACCACATTTTGTGGATATTGGTCATTAGTCAGTTAGGAGTTAGTTAGAAATTGTCCAAGTGGACCATGAATGTAAATGTGCAAGCCTATAAGTAGATGAATAATTGTAAAATAAAATATAGATCTAGTGTGTGAGATCACAAAGAAGATCAAGCTGTAAACTATGAAATATCTGTTAGGAATTTGCAGTTGATTGTGCGGGATTAATATAATGAGAAGGACATTGATATAAATTACTGTCGATGTTATCTTTTTATCTCTTTCATGATTTTTTGTTGTGCAAATCCAATGATGAAGTGACTATGTGACATGGATCTATGATGCAATGTTTACTACTTATGAATGATGTCATAGTATTAGATCTATTTATGCAATTAGTATGGTTATTCCTATGATAGTTGAATGATGCGATCTGAATAATGATGTGAATGAATATATATGATAGATAGAAAAATGAATTGGCGATGCCCATATTACTCTTCTTTTTTGCGGAAACTTGGTTCCTTCAGCCCTCCCTTAAACATCTCGGGTGAGACTTCATCCGCTCTGCGGGTGATGCTGAATAGGGTAAAACCTGTCTGGGTCGATGCTCAGCAATTTGGGTGTTGACAAAGTGGGAACCCCTATCCACTGCGTTTTTTTGGTGGGATTTGCACCAACGAATGGTTTTGTTGCATTGGGTGTCGACAGAGTGGGAAACCCTGTCGACTAGGTTTTGTTGGTGAGATTTGCGTCAACAAATGGTTTCATCTATGGGACCTATTTGCAGATGAGATGAGGGTATGTGGCATACGACGTGATCATAAATTCAAGATTGGATGTGGCATCTGACGTGACCAGAAATTCAATATTGGTTTGATTAGAAGCTGCGAGAATTCGCTGAAGCCGAAAATCAAAACCCTGGACTAACGATGGACAAGTGGTTGGCGAGATACATACATGACAATCCTCACGAGTAATTTTTCAGTGAGTTCCCCATAATACTGTATGAGTGGTTGGCATAGTTGACATACAAGAAGACAAATTTCCAAGGAGGAGAACCAACATCCTGGACCCCTAAATTGATCCAGGAGCTACAAGAAACTGACAACAGAGTGTCACGAGCTATTGAGATCTGTCTGGATAGTATCCTAGAAGGATATATCACTGAGTTTGTAGTCGACACTACCAAGTCCTATAGCAAACAAGAAAGGGAATTTTCCAACGGACCCAGAGGTAGGTTCTTATTGTCTCTACAGTTATCAATTAAAATGCTTGTCTGCGAAAAGGGTATATTGAAGATGCACCTAGAGTAGTAGAATTCTGGTGTGCAAAGGTGGTGGATACCATGACTAAAGGGGGGAGACGAATGGGAAGATAAGGTATAGATGGGTGCAAGTTTCGACGAGATTATGAGGGAAGCCGAGGAAGAAATTGGTTGTATGAGGGGAGGAGCAAGGTTTCGACAAGAGAAGAGGCAGAGGACAGGAGAAGGTCCTACTATGATTGAAACACAAAACTGTGAAGGAAAACCACACATGATGAAGATAACCTATAATGATGAAGAGGACAACAAGACCCAGACTATGCCCAGGACAATAGTAAGATAAAACACTAGAAACAACATACCCACGCCTCCGTGCACTACTTCAAACTCGGGGAGAAACACAAATTCCATGTCAACTTTCCTGACGTGTCAACAACATTCTAGTAGTAGGTCAATATTTGCAGGAAGAAGGCCCAGGATGGAGGGTGACGACACAAAGTTACCTTTGTTTCATGGGAATGGGACTGACGATCCTAAGTAGTATTGGTTTCTCCGTGAGGTAGTATGGACTGTTAGATAGGCCACAAATGATGATGTCAAGAAGGGACAATTGGAAACTACTCTGCGGGGTCGTGCGCTATATTGGTACATGAAATTTATATAGGTTCCTATGGGGACCCTTGCAAAAACATTGGATGAAGTTAAGAGGGGACTGATCGAATAATTCCTGAAACCTAAGTCTGAGGTGCAATACATCACTGAGTTAAAAGATATTAAGCAGTTTCCTAATGAAATAGTTTGGGACTTTGATTAAATATTTAAGACGTTGATGGCACGTGTCAGGTTTGATATGATCTATGTTCAGCATAAAGAGTGGTTTATCGCAGCCTTGGTACCTCATATCCAAAAACCACTGATGTAGCAGAATATTATGACACAGAGCGAGGCTCTAGAGATTGCAATGAATTTAGAAGATTCACCTATTGGAGAGAATGCAGCTGGTATGAACCAAATTCAGGCACAAATGGAAAACTTGACACTGCAATTGCAAGACATTAAGAAAGGGAAAGAGAACCGTGGAGATATTTGGTGCACTCGTTTTCATGCAGATGGACACACTAATGATACCTTCCCTACCTTCTGGACTTATATGCTATTTGAGGTGCTGAACCCACTAATTTTCGGTAGGGTAACATGGTGTCGCATACGTCAAGTCTATTGGCACCGACACGAAGAGCGTAGCTACATGCAGAAGATA
Organism: Pseudotsuga menziesii; assembly: GCA_001517045.1. Classification (NCBI taxonomy): domain Eukaryota; kingdom Viridiplantae; phylum Streptophyta; class Pinopsida; order Pinales; family Pinaceae; genus Pseudotsuga; species Pseudotsuga menziesii. The sequence continues at coordinate 262,940 of LPNX010749773.1, read as the reverse complement.
GTGTCAAAGCCAGCCAACCTATATTTTTCATTTTTTCGATTGGTGGGGCATGAAGATAAATACTATCATGCATATGATTTGCTTCAGGACAGAACATATAACTCATACTTTGTGAAGGGCGAAGATCATCGTGCAGTACAAAAACCACACCCACAGCCTCAGGTGGTAAAATATCGACTATAACCGTAGTATACACCACCACCACAGATGCAATTTATATCATCAAAGCTGCAACCATAGTTTACACCACAGCCACAATTTCCAGTGCAGCCATAGTACAATCAAATGGTGATACCTCAGCCACAGCCACAGTATGTTCAAGCTGTGCACCAAGTTCAGCAGCAGCTGAATCCCCCATTGCAATAGACAGCTTAGCCGCAGTATCAGCAGCAAGGAGGATTCTGAGGAAGAGGCAGAGGATTTGGAAGAGGAGGAGGGCGCGGTCATGGCTCAGTTCAGTGTTACAATTGTGGCGTATTTGGACATTATCAGAGAGATTTCCCACACTTGCAATGTTCATGTACTTGCTATATTTCCATTGATCATAATATTGAGAACTACCCACATCTAATCACAAGATGGCAGGCTAGGAATGTTCCTCAGCTACAGAATCATAATCAATTGCATAACCAAAATCAGCTACAAAACCAGAACCAGTTGCAAAATCAGGTCTAGAATCAAGTTCCACTCTAGAATCAGATTGTGAATCAACCTATGAACCCTTCGTTGAACTAGAATCCGTCGTTGACCCAGAATCCGCCGATGAACCAGAATCAAGGGCTGATGGTTGCGATGATCTCAGCAGAAACCAGAACAATATATGTTGACGTTTCTTTTGTCACCCGAGCAGGAGCCACAACCGGAGAGGATGGGCCCCACCTGCAGATTCGATTCGATTGACAGAAGAAGGTGTCGTTTGATATTGCAACAGAAAAGGAGACATTTTTTGGAGCCCGAGATGCAATCGAAAGAAATCTTGGTAAGTCACATGTCTATGAAATGCCTTCTGCTTTTGATTCTTCACTGGAGGCAGGACCATCGCGACAGCATGGTACCTTGCAACACTTCTTTGAGATTTTCTTATCACTAGCAAGATATCCCACTTCTCTAACCGATATTGAAAATTTGTCGCACCCTCGGATAAGGAACGGAATGATTCCACAGTGAACTCTTTAGACAAGAAAAAGACAGGTAAGAAGATGTGTATGAACATTCAGATTGGGTACTATGAAGTTGATTCAGTCATCTTGGATCTGAGATCTTATGTGAATATCCTAACAAAGAAGACCTGGAAGAAGATGGGGAGGTCGACATTGGGTTGGTCCCCTGTGCAATTGAAATTGGATAATCAAGCTATAGTGAAACCAATCGGACAGGTGTCGAACTTGGTTATGGACGTTGAAGGTATGAAAACTTGTGCCAAATTTGATGTGATTGAAGCTGTTAATGGAGAAGGTTCCTATGCTGTACTGCAGGGGATTGGATGGGCCAATGATAGTATAGTAGTCATTAACTTCAAGAAGCAGATGATAACTATTGAGAACCAAGACATTAGAGTCATCACTCCTATGGATCCTAACAAAGGACGAATGTACATTGAACCAGTAAAGGATGAAGTTGTCAAGTGATGGGATCACCCTTACAACATCTCTGAAGATTATATCCACCCAATTGTTGATGAAGCAATCGGTTGGCGCAACGCTAGTTCTACGTCTTCTGATTTTGAGGATGTGTTAGAAAATTGGCAAAACTACATGCATGAGGTATCATTCTAGAAATGTGGTTTGATCACGCAGTCATTGTGTCATGTCGCAACTTAGATTGTAGAATTACCAGTTTATGAAGGGATACCTGAACTTTCAACATTATTAATGGAATTTGAAGAAAAGGTTTAGGAATCACAGCGATTGTTGGCGATGGAGGAAGTACTGAAGCCTACTCTGGCACGCTGGTGGGCGACTCATAAAAAGACAATTACTGGATGGGCGCGGTGTCAACGATTGATGATAGTTCTCTTTGGCGACACAGAAGTGTATCATGCTGGAAATTATGAGGGGTGGAATGACCCTAGCGGTCACATGATGGAATGCCAAGCCTTGTGGGCATCACGACCAAAATATGAATGGGTCCATGCCTTTATTCACACCTTGGATGAAATTCCAAGATTTTGGTATATAGAAACAGAGTTGCATAGAGAAACAACCACATGGGAGGAGCTGACAGTTTGATTTGCGCGGACATTTAGCTTCACAAATTCCAATCCTGATGTCCATAATGCACTACAGATTATCTGCAATGTGGTATTAAAAGTTGTACCGGTTGCATATCTTGTGGATCCACATACACATTTCCACATGCAGCTGATGATGGAATGCTATAACGTATCTGGTGAACCTGACGATAATGACGAGCTCCGAAATATCAATATTCTAGAAACAAAAGGGAGTAGGGATGTCGCAGCACCCGATATCCAGCCACTGAACATCATAAACGGTTAACATTGGTACGAAAGAGAACCCAAAATTTGCAAGTGTTGGGGACTATTGGGACAAGGCCCACTATGGAAATAATCACAGACTTACTACATGAATTTCAAGATCTTTTTTGACTAAATTATATGAAATGAAAGGCATACTGGGTGACTTGGGAGAGATGAAGATCCCACTAAAACTAGATGTGAAACCAGTAAGGAAGAGGCTGTATTGCTTGAATCCATGATTCAAGGAGAGGGTTAAAGCTGAGTTGGATAGGATGTTGGATGATGGAATAATTGAGCTAGTTGAAGAATCATAATGGATCAATCCCATGGTGGTCCAATACAAGTGAACAGATGAAGTCTGGATCTGTGTTGACTTAAGAAAACTGAATGTTTCCTATATGCATGATCTGTTTCTGACACCATTCACAGATGAAGTGCTCGAAGGAGTAGGTGGTCAGGAGATGTACTCTTTTACAGATGGATTTTATGGTTATCACCATATAAGAATCACCAAGGAAGATCGACATAAAACAACATTTTTCATTGAGTGGAGCTACTTCCAATACACAATAATGCCTTTTGGGCTGAACAATGCGCCTGCAATCTTTTCCTGAGTTGTTGTCGCAGCATTTAAATATTTCATTCCGAAGTTCCTAAATGTATATATGGATGATTGGACAGTGTATGGTCTAATCAAAGATCATTTGGAAAACCTATGACTGATGCTAGAGCGGTGTCAATAGCATTAGATTGTGCTAAAATCCAAGAAGTGTATTTTTTGTGCACCATTTGGAATTCTGTTGGGTCACATTGTTTGCAAGCAAGGATTGTTAGTTGACTATACGAAGATAGCGCTTATTTTAAGCTTGCCACAACCAACGAATATCAAGATGCTTAGAGCGACACTAGGACACATCGGGTACTATCGCAAATTCATTAGAGGCTATGTTGCCATCACTGCTCCTATGGAGAAACTGTTGAAGAAATATTTTGCATTTGTATGGAGTCCGAAATGCCAAGAAAGCTTTGAAACCATGAAGTCCAAGATGGCTTTGACGTCAATACTTGTGTTTCCTGACTAGAACAAGGAGTTCCATGTTCATGTTGATGCATCTTCTATTGCACTAGGAGTAGTGCTCGCGCAGGCAAGAGAAGGAGATATTGATCACCCGATTGATTTTCCTAGTCACAAGTTGTCATTTGTTGAGAAGAACTATACAACCACAAAGCCCGAAGCTCTGGCGATGGTATATGCGCTGCAGAAATTTAGGCATTACCTTTTAGGCAGTCACTTCAAGATGTTTACTGACCATTCCTCTTTGAAATATCTAGTCAATAGTCCTGTCTTGGGGGGAAAGATATGCCGCTGGTTACTTCTCTTTCAAGAGTTTGATTTTGAAATAATTGTGAAGACGAGTCGCTTGAATGCTGGCCCCGATCATTTATCCAGGATTGAGATAGGTGAAGAGCCAACAAACATTGACGAGGGACCGTCGGATGCGCAGCTATTTAGATTCGATGTCGCAGATGATTTTTATGGCCAAGTAATTCAGTTTTTGGCGACATGAGTCACGCTAACAGATTTTTCAACAAGTCAAAAGAAGTAGTTGGTAGTTAAGGCCTTGGACTTCCAGTTGATTGTTGGGAAGCTATACAAGCTTGGATCTGATGAAATATTACGACGACGTGTCCTACAACATGAACAAGGGTAGATCTTAGCAGACTCTCATGCAGGAATCCTCGAGGGAAAATGTGGTGGGTGTGCAACGACAAGGAAGGTGCTTCACGCAGGTCTCTAGTGGCCTACATTACAAAATGATGTGACAGATTATGTGCAGACCCGCGACGTCTGTGAATGCACTGGGAGACCATCGTGACGAGATGAGATGCCGCTACTGCCACATGTAATTTTGCAACCTTTTGATAAATGGGATGTGTATTTTGTGGGATCAATCAACCCATTGGGGAAAAGAACTGGTGCATTGTACATAATCATAGCAACAGACTACTTGAAAAGATGGGCGGAGGTTGCACCAATTGTGGACTTCACCGCTGCGACAGCAGCAATATTTCTATTTGATAACATTGTGACAAGGTTCGGATGCCCAAGGATACTGATGAGTGACCAGGGTAGTCATTTCATCAACTACATAGTAAGTGCGCTAACAGAGGAATTGCAATTACAACATAAGAAAAATACCCCATATCATCCGCAGGAAAATGGGATGGTGGAGGTGTTCAACAAGATCTTGGAGCATGCACTTACAAAGGTATGTAATGCTAACCGAGATGACTGGGATTTGAAAATTCCAGCAGTACTGTGGGCATATCGCACCACTTGTAAAAGATTGATGGGACATACACTGTTTAGATTGGTATATGGGAAAGAGGCAGTTATGCCTATGGAATACATTGTTCCTAATATGTGCATTGCAACAACGACAGGCATGGATGATGAAGCCACGCTAAAGGAGCACGTATCTTAGTTGATATAGCTTGAAGAAGACCGTTTCAATGTGGGTTTCCATCAGTGCGTTGAGAAGGACTGACAAAAGACTCGGCATCATCACCACATAAATAACAAGCAATTTCAACAAGAAGATTTGGTGTTGCTATACGACAGCAAGTTCATGAAGCATCCAGGTAAGTTACAGATGCACTGGTTAGGTCCATATCTTGTTAATTCTATTACTTCTAGGGGGGCAGTGCCACTACAACAATTATATGGAGTGATGTTGCCAAAACTGGTGAATGGTAGCCGACTAAAGCCCTATAGGAATGGGCCAAAATTGCACAATGCTTAAGGTGCTACCCACAAGAAAAAAAAAACATAGGAAGGATGAAAGGAAGAGATGACGCACCAGAAGAGAGGAGTTGTGCAAGTGTAGGAGTCATTATCGCAATTAGGAACCTTTGTCACACCTGCTAGAGGGTTGCGATGTAGTCAAATAAATAATAAATGAAGCACAGTTAAGACATTTAACTGACGACGCTTGTTGAAGCAACGCTTATTGATGGCGAATCCGACCGTTGGGTTGACAAAATCAACGACGGATTCGAGTAGTTAATGCAGGATTTGGTCATGATGATCGTGACTTATTTGGTAATGATTAGGAGGGATTGAACCGATGCTATAAGAAGGTGGTCGAAGCATATTGGAAGAACCACTGTGCTAATACAACTTATGAAGAGTGTTGAAGCAAACTTTGAATCTTAGAGTTGTTGAGTGTAGTGAGCGAGTTGGAGAGTGTAGACGAGCATCCGTCACAACTGCAGTGAAGTGTTGCAAGATGCAGAGTAACCCTGACGCAGTAGAGATTTTGAGTGAGAGACACTCACCCATTTTACCAGTCACTATTATTGAGGAGGTTTCTAGTATGTTGGTCGAGTCATCGTCAGTGCTGAAGAGGAAGTAGAAGGGCTAGAAGCTGAACCCTCAAACACCACAGAAGCGACAGACGTGCACATCAATCAAGGCACAAGGTGAAGGAACTGCACAGATGGGGCCATCAAGCTCCAGGGCTATTGAATCTACTAGATGAATGGGTGTCTTGGTCCATGACATTCCAAAGTTACGTCGCTCCCACCTGACCTAGTGCGCAGCCTTGATGGCTAACCAAGAGCCAAAAATATCAGCCTAGGATGTTTCCATTGCAGAGGGGGATGGTGTGCAAGACGGACATTGTCCCTACCTTGATGAAGATGAAGTATGACGACCATGACTTGTTGGCGCTACAAGATGTCGCCAATGAGCAGTATGAATCTTTTCTTTCGGTCCCAGGCAGACCTATCATGTGCATCCCACAGCCGTGGGCGTAAGGATTGGATAAATCGATACTGCTAGGACTCATTAACATGCCACACTTTGGGCGGCTAAACGAGGAAAATGCTTGCGTTAAGCAAGTGTTGGCCTACTATCATGGAGGGATGATGTGGCTAGATATGCCAGTTGTCATTATAGTCGATTTGATCTTAGTTATTATAGGGTTACCAAAGGATGGACTAGACCCATTGCAATATTTCAAGGGCCGAGACAATGATAAATAGATCACTGCAACGTTAAAACAGAGGTTTGAATTACAACGCAATGGAAGGGCCTACCAGATAGATAGTATCAATGAGCGTGCAGTTTGCATTAGGGCACAAATTCTCGCCAGCAAAATTGTCGGGAAGAATCGCCCCATCCAGTGCACTTCAAGGGTGATTACATGTGCCCAACAATGCGTAGAAGGGGTACAAATGAATTGGTTCATTTTCTTGCTGAACCAGTTGAATGAGGACGCAGTAGCATTTCAGGATGGAGAATGGTCGTTCACATACATCTGGATACTAATCCTCATTGCACTAGTGGCATGGATGGAGTCAGTGGATTACCAAGGTATGGACATAGAAGATGTCAAGGTTTGCAAGGGAGCATGGTATCAAAATCTTTGGTGGGTTGAGGAGCCCACACAACAAGAAGACTACACAATTCATTTTTGGGTTTATTGGGAGGTGCTGCAGGTAGCAGCAGTGAAAGTACCCCGTCTATTAGATGAAGCTGCAGTTAAGTATCAATGGATTGTGCGGTTTTCTATTGGGTTGCACACCATTCATATCCAAGAGTGGCGTGACCCTGACAAACAATAGACTCGATGCCCTACAAAGTGACAAATTTAGAGCTGGAGGCGCAAGTTTAGGATTGGCCAGTAGAATGGCGCGAACTAGTCAACACTGATGAACTATCAACAGGACCACCTTTGGACACTCCTGAGGATCTGATGCGCAAAGAGAAGAGTCACTACGACTCTGATGGAGATTCATCGACGATGACCCCTAGCAACCCGAAGGAAACGCACATCCTCACGGAAATAAGGATCAGCGCATGGAGCAGGAGGCAAGCAGCAGCACTAGATCCACCATGGAAGTGTAGCTACAATGAATTATAAAGGCCGTCACAGACTCGTCGGATACTGCAGCTAAGGAAATGAGGAATTCAGCCTAGGAAGGCTTCCTTGAGGTACGCACTAAGTTGGATTCTATTTATGTTGTTCTAAGAAGAGCACCAAAGAGTGCCACTAAGCAGGACACAATGTCAATCAGCACTGAGCCGTGGGTCAGGAATGTTCAGATTCCTCCAACTGCAATTGACACTAGACAGGAGGACGTGAATTCCTCACTACAGCAGCTACAGAACATTGCGGTGGATGTCAACAAGTTGTCCACACATACCTTACTACACATGCAGCAGGTTGCTAACTAGGAGTTGGCTGATCTACAAAAGGATATCGACGACCAATAATTGCGGTCACAAGCGAAAGAGGAGGCATTGCACAAATAAGTGGAGGAATTACACTGCACACATGCCACATTGACGACTACCAAAGAGCAGGAAATTGCGGCACTCAAGAAGGCACAAGAGGAGCTCAAGGTGAAGACGATGGAAGAAATCACCAAACTGAAGAAGGATACTGACCTCTTGGTTATTGAGAAGGCGCAACTATTTTCTAGCCACGAAGAAGTGAAAGAGGTTATTACATAGGCGTGTCAGCACATCCCGGAAAGCACCGCAGAGATGGATGCAGTAGCAAAGGTGAAACGACTCGGAGCCATTATTGTGTAACTACAACAGGATGGTTCTCATCTTACTGATTTGGTCTACCCCGATACGCCACCATAGCATTTTGTGAAATAGAAGAGCGCCATTGAGGAGATTGCGACACAGTTCGATGAAATGGAGCAGGACACAAAGAATATTGTTGAGGTGACAACACAATTTGGGGCAGTGTCATCCAAGAAGAATAGCTTGAGAAACTGACTAAGAAGCTGTAGGAAGCCAAGGGACAGTTGGCCACATTAAAAACAACATTGCAAAATATGCCACCAATTGTCCAGATCACCTGGTCAACAGAACTCAGGGAACTACAACAACATGTAGGCAAGGCGCAGGAGAGGCATCGAAAGCGCATGGACCAGCTTGATGAGTTCCAAGAAATCTCAGTTGTCAGTAAAATCAGTCACTGCACTACAGGATGCTAAGGATGGGAAGAAGGAAGTAAATGCAAAGCTAGTTGAGAATTGGATAAAGCAAGATCTGCTCGGAAGCCAAGATCTTGCTGAGAAGGTCAGAACATAGGTCTTAGAAATCATGTAGCAGTATGAATACTTCAAGGTCAAAACCAACGCATACACCATGTCCAATTGACGTGGCTCGACGGCGAGCCATAGGATTGTGTTGGGGGCCTGTTTGCAAGGGGTTTTGGGTAAGCTAGTTGCACATCATCGCAGATATTGTGCAAGCTTGAAAGTCATCGTGCAAGGAAAAGATAGTGTGCAAGACAGAAAATAGATTAATTATGAATATTTTGTGTCACTTTTGTACTTTTGACCACATTTTTTGGATATTGGTCATTAGTTAGTTAGGAGTTAGTTAGAAATTGTCCAAGTGGACCATGAATGTAAAGGCGCAAGCCTATGAGTAGATGAAGAATTGTAAATGAAAATATAGATCTAGTGTGTGAGATCACAGAGAAGATCAAGTTCTAGACTGTGAACTATTTGTTTGGAATTTGCATTTGATTGCGCATGGTTAATATAATGAGAAGGAGATTGATATGAATTACTGTCTTGTTGTTATATTTTTATCTCTTTCATGTTTTTTGTGCTGTGCAAATCTAATGATGAAGTGACTGTGTGACATGGATCTATGATGCAATATTTACTGCTTATGAATGGTGTCATAGTATTAGATCTATTTGCGCAATTAGCATGGTTATTCCTGTGATAGTTGAATGTTGTGATCTGAATAATGATGCGAATAACTAGATCCGATAGATAGACAAATGAATTGTCAATGCCCATAGTCCTCTTGTTTTCTGTGGAAACTTTCTTTCGTCAGCCCTCCCTTGAACATCTCGGGTGAGACTTCATCCTCTTTGCGGGTGTTGCTAGACAGGGTAAAACCTGTCTGGGTCGATACTCAGGGATATCGCGACGAGTTTGGTGTCAACAGAGTGGGAACCCCTGTCGACTAGGTTTTGTTGGTGGGATTTTCGCCAACATCACTCATCTCACATCGAAGCAAACCCCGATTCGTACCCTGTAGGTAGAAGAACTGAGGGATGACTTGAATCAACTCACGGTTGTAAACCCCTAAGTAGCTTTGGGGATCACCTCACTTGGACAAGTTCAACATAGGTATGTGATTCCTGACATGACATACTTCAGTAAAAAAAAGCCATTTATGTAATGAGACGGATTCATCAAACCCACCCAAATTAGGTTTGGAAGAGGAAATTGTATATCCTCCCTAAGATGACATGTACATGAACACTAAGGAAGTAAACCCTCAAGACAAGGGTGAGGATGATGCGATAAGTAAATTTTGTTCTATGTTTTGTAAATGTCTAATGCTTGTGGAAACATCTTTTAATGCAAATTATAAACCATGTCTTTTAAAAAAACAAATATTGAACCCAAAACTTTTAGTTATTTCCATTGTAGAAATGAATTTATCAAGGTAAGCACTCAAGAAAGCAACTCCACTCTTAAAAACAAATTATAAAAATGGTAAAAGATTTATTCTTTATACTGGTTGGAATAATAACTATTTGGAGCTTTGTTCTTTAAAATAGTTGAAATAATAACAAAAATAGAATAATTTCAAGTCACTTTCTTGATACTTAAAATTAAATAATTAAACTCTTTAAAAATTATAATTCCAAACCTTTTTTCTCATTTAAGTGTTTTAAGTATATGAATTACCAATAACAAAGCTGATCAGATCTCATGTCTCTTCCTGATATCATCATACAACTATATAACTTGAATATTTTTTGCTAAAGAGCCATGCATAAACAACCTTTCTATCCACTTCAATAAATTAACATACCAAAATAAAATCAAGCTTTGTTCTTTTCTATATTAGTTAGAATAATAACAATATGAAGCTTTCTTTTCTGTACTTTCTTTTGGAATAAAATAGTCCCATATTGCAACGATAATTATTGTTATTAAAGTCACTTTATATTTCGAAGTTCATAATTATTTTTTTTCAGGTCAGTTTCACTCACTTCATATTTCGGAGTTATTTGCTTCCGCATATACATTCCGATTGAGTACAGTCGAGTTCCACAATCTCCAAAGACACCAACAATCTTCGCTTCCTTCCCTTTCGTTTGTGTCTCAAAAGAAGTTCCCTCCTCTTTCCCACAAGGTCCAAGTTTCCGTTGATTCGTATGAAAAGTCAAAGATGTGATCAGAACCCCAGATATTCCAAGATAACCACTGATTTTCGTTACAATCTCCTCTGGGTAGTTTAAATTGTACTGCATGCACAGCTCAACAAAACCACTAAATCAATACATTAATTAATTGCCCGTAAAATACATCGCACTTGGAGCCTTCTTATCTAATTGCCCGGCCCATGCTGTGACTCACCTCTATTACTTCGCCGACTTCACTTCCACGACGACGGCCGGCAAAAATTCTATCGGTCAAGTTTGCGTTGCCTTCCAGGCCATAATATATTTGAACTGAAGTTAACGACTCATCATCCGCTGTCAGGGAGATTCGTCTAATTCCTGAGTATGTCCCATCATCATAATAATTGCCCCCAGGGCCGCCGTATAGTTCAGAGCAGCAAAACTCCTGTTATTCAGAAAACATTAAATTTTATTGAAAAATAAAACGAAATTCAAAGCAAAACAAAATATCATAGAAGGCCATATGTCCAAGTTTTAGTTAGAAATAAATAATTAATTTCGATGTATCAGATGTGTAGTTTGTGGAAAGTTTGCTCTAATATATACTATGTAATGCATTCAATAAAAGATTTATTGGTACTAGTTATTGATTCATTATTTTTCTTATTCTTACTTCTCTATTATTTTCGGTGTTTAGGGTGATTCACTAGAATCATATCTGGATTTTTAAGTGTTTATATCCTGGATGTTGTTTGGATGTTGTTTAAGTGGGTAACTTTATTTTTTTTTAGTGAAACAGTTAGGTTTAAGATTTCCACTCATTAAGTATATTGATTCTTGAAACTTCTTAACAGTAGAATGTAAAAGACATTCAGATTAAATAAGTACCAGCATAGATCCATCTAAAAGAAGATTTATTAAGCATCTAGAAAAATTAAATCTCCAGAAAATGGCCTTTTCGCTGCACCCTTACACTCATAAATACAAAATTCATACATCTCCTGTTTCCATCAATATCCCAACTTTTGAAAACGTAGATTATCCCAATCCACCCTTCTCATTTTATTTATAAGTCACTATTTTATTCCCTCAATCGCTCATAGCCCTGAGACTCGTTATCGCTCAGCATACATCTCACCTGGACATATAGTCACCCTTATATTGAGGCTAACCTAGGCAACCCAACCAAATGATGGGGAACTTCTTTATATAGATGGTCTACATGGACTCTCATAATGCAATCATTTTTTTATGGAGGAAATGTTGAGAAAATGTGTATCAATACTTATGGTTTTAGTTTATCTAATTTATATTGTTTTAAAAATATTCAATCCTAAATAATTTAAATAGACATGTTAGTTTATTCAACGAAAATAGAACAAAGTAATTATCTGAAAACATAGCATAAGGCAATCTTATCTAATCCATGAGTTAAAAAAATAACGAAAGTGAGAGGATTTGTGCGAGAAACGAGAGCGGGTATTTGAAACGGGTTTGCTGCAGCGTAATGAGAATGTAACCAACAAAAAATAAAAAATGACCCACCGATGTACTCTTAATCTGTTCCACGACACGTTTAACAATCTTCTCCACGAGCAAACCCTCGTCACTGATTGTTCACAACAAAATAAAGACACGGAGTTAGAACGTACGTCTACAGAACCAAATACCATAAAGGCTACGGATAAAACTTATGATTATATGTAGAGAGTTCTCACCCGTTGAAGGGCGCTGCACTGAGGTCCATCCCACTTATATATGAAACTTCACTAAGAGCGTCTCTCCACTTCTGAATAGTGGCGGGGTCATGCCTTCTCTTATTTTCAAAGATTCGCAGGGCTTCAGCGTAGACTCCTTTGTTCCAGCGAAGCGCAGCAGGCTCAACATGGTAAAACACAGGAATAATCGTACCCTTTGACTCCAACATGTAGACGACCTCATTGAGACACCATTCTGATCCTGCATATCCAGGTGAAAAAATGGCCACATGCACGGAGGCTGTTTTTATAGCGTCTTTTATTTGAGATCCAAAATTGCTCCCCGGTCGTAATTCCGGTTGGTCCAGAAAGACTTTCAATCCAGCATGTGCAGAACAGAGTCGATGGTACAGATGGCTGGCAAAAGTTTTCTTGACATCAGGCCCGCGGTGACTGATGAACACATGGTAAAATTTGTTGGGAGATGCAGCGGTGGAGGGGGAAGCAACCGTATCGGCCATTGGGATGTCTATAAAATGAAAGAATTGCATTAAATTGTGTACTTTCCAATGCGTTTGCTACTATTTTAAATGCAGTTAGTGTGTCAAACTTAATGTACATTATTTTTTATTATTATTACTACTTGAATGATGGGAGTTAATATATATTATTTATGGAGTAAACTACTTAACCGACTATTTGTACCAATAAGTGCAAATGGTCCCGCGAATAGGTCAATCTATTTATTATTATTATGGAGTAATCTATTTATTAGATTACTCCGTCCACCAACCCGTTAACGATCGGGTCTTCCGGCACATCCATCCAGCGACTCAGCGAGTATCATTGGAGGTCCCACATGATTCTGGGCCCATCCCGTCGCCGCCTGGACGTCCCTAGCAATAACTCACCACCCCCACCCAGGGTTGGTGACTACTCCATTCTCCTGACTCTGCTTCGATCCAAGTTCCAACCATACTCTTAATCCTTGTGATGCTTTTATTGATAGTTTCCTGTACGCTGGCTCAGATGCTAAGTCTTTCTGGGGTGAATGAAATTCTCTCTGTAATATGGTAATTTGACAAAGAAAGACACATAATCTCTGGCAGCCATGTGATGTAGGAGGAAAAAACATTTAATGAAGCTGAGTTATCAAAATTAGCGCAAGTTTTTGGCTTTAAATCAGAGGAATTGGGAGACCTCATTGATGATTGCACTTTTACGTTTGAGCAGGCAGCAATCCATTCTGTTTCCACTACTTTTTCATGTCTCTGCAATTGACTTCAACGGGCAGTATTTTTTTTTAGCAACAAATCCCCATAACCCTAGTTGATCTTCTTAGAAATGGTTAATTTGAACTGTTGAGATTTTGATATTTTAATTAGAATTCATTTAAGTGTCCATACCCCTGGTTGGGATCGATTTTGTGTCTTTTTGTATTGTTTTATAGTGTTTTTTTGATGAATTTTTCACCTTCGATGCTAACATGTATGCCTCTTCTACATAACAAATTTTGTGCAGACTTATATCATCCCAATTTGCAATTTTGAGAAGATTCACATATGTTGAAACTTGTTGGTCTTCATCACCCTCTTGTTGAGCATATGTGAAAATTTCGTGAAATTCTTCTTAATGCCTTTTCAATACTCTCTTCATGGCTATCCATCCACTTCTCTCTATTTCTGCTCTCTTTCTCAGTTGCAAGTTAAAATCTTTGCTGTCTTTACCAACCCCTCTTAGTTCGCTCCCAGAGTTTTTCAACCTTGCTCTGATACCAAATGGTGTGGTTTGGGGTATAATGGGACCAAATCCATCTTTTCTCAAACTTTACAGTCTATGCACAAGGGTCTACAACTTACAGATTAAAACAGAAATAGTCTATGCACAAGGGTCTACAACTTACAGATTAAAACAGAAATTATCCACCGTAAATTGAATGGATATTCAACCACATAACCAAATCCCAGTCCCGGGGAACAGTGCCACTCATTCTCGTAAACAGAAATGCAAAGACATACAAATCTATAGACATGCCTCAATGCTCTACTCCGGCTCCATGACAGACTCTACAAGGCTTTATGATGGACTCTACAACTCTATGTTTCTCGTGGCTGGCTAAACTGACTCAATGACAACAACCCTATTAATTCATTTCGCTGACTAGCTTCCCAGCTTCTCCGAACTCTTCGTTTTCCTCATGCATCTCTTCATGTCTAATCTGGCTCGTCAGTGTTTTTTTATAACTCTCCAGAGCCATTCCTATTGTTTCAGCTTCTACAATGAGCTTTGAGTATCCTTCGGTGTGTTTTTCTGTCGTGTGTTCGTCGTTCTCACCAAGTGGTGTTGTTCGTCGTTCTCGCCAAATGGTCTTTATTGTGGTGCTTCTACTGCAGTCCGGTTGAAGTCAACATTCCATATGTTCTTTTTCTTTTTTCCTATCACACACTTTCCGTCTCTGTGCCTAAACTGCATACTACACTTCTGGTTGTGCCTTTAGTTAAAAATCTGCTGGGCACTTTGCTTTTCTTTCACTATCATATTGTCGGGCTTGCCTAGTGTTGTCTTGGACTTAACTGCTTCAAGGATGCTCCTCCATCACAACTTACATGATTTGTACTTTGTTTGCAGTGCTTAAACTTATTAGTTTTAAAAGCATTCTATTGCTACTCCATATGATCTCTACACAATTTCCTTTAATGCAAGAGACCAAGTTTTAAAAGAATGATGTTTCTTTTCCTTGTTTGAAATGGTTTGTTCCTTATATGTCTTCATTTCCAATTTCCTTGCACCTTGCATTCCATATTTCATAAAATTCCTGTCTTTGAATCTTTTGGCGTTGCAATTGATGTGCTGAAGTTTTGAAGCTCTGAAATTTTGTTCTAGTTTAAAACCTATTTGTTTCCCATGCAACTAATTTCTGTGTTTGAAAGCCTCCGTGATTTTTCTTTTTCAGATATGCAATTCCTAAGTGCATGTTAATGATTCCTTTCTATTTGTACCTTGCAGCTGTCTCTCAGTTTCCCATAGACATTTTATGGATGGTCTGATTCTTCCTCAATTTGGATTTTGAAGATCTATCTGCAATGCTATTGGAAGCTATTTTCGGAGTTTTGGTGCTTTTAACGGAATCTAAATTTGGATTTTAAAGATCCAACTGTAATGCCAATTAAAGCTAATTTTGGAGTTTCGATGCTTTAACGATCTCTAAATTTGGATTTTGAAGATCTAACTGCAATGCCAATTGAAACTATTTTCAGACTTTTGATGCTTTCATAGGATCTAGATTTAACCTCTTAAAGGTATATGTTCTAATATTTTCAGCACAGTTCCAAGAGTTCTGGGCATGTCCTGCAAATATTCAAATGTCTTTAATTAGATGTACTATACCTTTCTTGGGTTTTAAGTATTTAATGTACTGTATTGGATTTACACATATTTTCCCCAAAGTATTGTTGGAAAAATGTAATTAATTCACAAATCTGGATTTGATCTCCAGCCGACAGAGTCTGAACAACCCACAATCTTGTCTGTCAGTTTGACAAGAAGGAAAAGTCAACAAGTAGGCAACATAACTGAGTCGAATTTATTTCAGAAGTTAAGTTGTTAGGTAGATAGTTATTGCACTGTTTAATGCAAAGTAAGTCGGCAAGTAAGTCGGTTCATGCTGTAGCAATCTTCAGGTTGTCTATAAAGAGAAGAAGCATTTTATAATTTAGTTTACAGACAGGAAAAGATACAAGCAGAGGAACTCAGGGTGAGAAAGTGAAGTCGAAGCTCAAGCTTCTGTGCATTTGATTTAGCCGAAGAGCTGAAGCTCTATAGACAGACGAGTTTGTAACAGACAAGTTTGTATTACTTTGTATTTCCGTATAGTTAATATATGAAATATTTTGTGGTTGAATTCATGATTATTTGGCTGCTCATATTTCGAGATTTACTTCTGTAAATGTCTTTTACAATTACTGATAAGTAAAAGAACAAGAACCCATAAAAATCTCACCAAGTGAAAGTTCCAGGTTCTTTGTTCGACTCAAATATTCCTACATATTTGGGCATATGTTTTTGTTATAAGTTATTTGGATTTGTAAAAGTGAGTAGTTTACTTCATTTTACTCACAAGTAGAATCATTTGTAAATTCTTAAGTCTTTAGACTAAGAATCATATTCTGCAAAAAATCTAGTAGCATCAAGCATCAACTTGATCGCATCAACGCGCAGATAAGCTGATCGCATCAAGCATTAACTTGATTGCATCAACGCGCAGATAAGCTGATCGCATCAAGCATCAACTTGATCGCATCAACGCGCAGATAAGTTGATCGCATCGCAGCTATCAACCTGATAGCATGAACAAAGTTGATCGCAGGAATCAACAGGATCGCATTAAAAAAAGGTTGGTCGCAGTAAAAAGGGTGGTCCCAGTAAAAGGTGGTCAGTTAAAAAGTGAAAATTATAATTTTTTAAATATTGACTGAGCCCTAAACCCAAGTTTAGTTGGCTCGGTTTTGGCTATCAAGTATTATGATTGAATGCTCTTGAAGATGAGCTTCTCAGTAACTTGGAGCTCTTGAAGAGCCAGCTTTGGTGTTGCTTCAGACAACATTTAAGCTGTAGAAACCTGTAAAAGATCAAGGACCCGTCCATATGTCTTTTTTAAGAATGGATTTCAGTTGGTGGTTAATCGATGTTTCTGGACCAAAGGAGATTATGCGAAGTCCTGTGAGGCAGGTTCATCACTAGGAAATATGTCTGACTATGTCGGTAACTCTTTTCCTGACTTTTACGTTGTCCTAAAGATATCCTTTAGATAGCCTTCAGGAGAAGGCCAGCGGCAATAGACTGCCCTGAATATTTCCCACGGGCAACATTCAGAAGCAGATCAGCTGGAATAGAGTTATAGACTATTTATACTGAAAAGGAGAGATTCTTGTCATTATTTCAAAATGAGTGTCGCACTATTGGACAATTTACAATATAGCTTTGTTGTATGATATACATGGACATGGTGGCTGCTAAAATCCATTGTTTTCGTTTTGCAGGGATACATTCAATCCTTGGAAGCATCTCTACAAGAAGAGATGTCTGATCATGCTCCACTTTATGGAGCTGGTTTGGAAGCTCTTTCGATGAGTGAATGAATTGGATACAATTATCACTATACATGAAAAGGGGCTTAGACAAGTCCGCACTATTCAACAACAGCGGAATGGAGGAAATGATATGTTACTAATAAACTTGGATCCGATTCCCACCCACTTGAGAGAATGAACTGGAAGGAAAAGTGATTTAAAATACAGTGCTACATCATTGCTTCAGAAATAGAGTAGCGTAGGAGGCTATGCATGTTGTGTTTGTTTTCATGCTAATTGAATCTGAAAACGCTGAAAAGACTTTTAAAATAACTGGTTATATTCAAAAACCATTAAAGCCAAGTATGTAACAGACCTCTTTTAATGAAGCTGTGGAAAAGCTTAAACCAAAACCTGGTTACAGCAAAAATGGCCACTCACTGCAGCAGTAGCAACAACGCCATCGATATAATTTACGGAAATGGGATTGTCAAGATGGGCAGAATATGAAGGAGAGTAGTCTGGTTCAAAGCCGAGATGGATCGATGATACTCGCTGACCCTCCGTGATACTAGCGGGATGGATGTGCCGGAGCACGGATCGTTAACGGTGTCGGTTGACGAAGCGTTAGACTACTTCTTATTATATTACTGGATTACTGGGAGAAGCGCTTTTATTTTATTGCGTTTTGACGTTTTAAAGATGTGCATTCTTTTAATTAAAAAAACAAGAGCCACTAGCAGGCAATGTCCTGAGTTATTGCAGATTAGAATTTTTAAAATTTGCAAAATAAACATTTGAGTTATGAATAAATTGCACCATGGGTGATAGACTTCAGACTTTCTGGAAAATAAACATTTGAATTGTATGTAGAGAGTTGTCAACCGTTAAAGGGTCGTGCACTGAGGTTGGACCCACTTATATCTGAGTGTTGAACCCACTTATAGACTTTCTGCAAAATAAACATTTGAATTATATGTAGAGAGTTGTCACCCGTTAGCTGAAAGAATATTTAGTTTGATAATGAATTCACCCTCATGTCAATTTTGCAGACCCAAATGCCCTTCATATTAAAGAATTTGAAATTGAATAGTGTTCTATCCCTTTCGTAACACTTTCGTTGGAAGAATCTCATAGGCATCTTGAAAGAATCTTGAAGTTGAAAGTCCAACAATTTTTTTTTTTCAAATGTTGTCATCGCATTCGTCATTTTTTTAAAATGTGGTCATCGCATTCGTTTAAAAGTCCAACAATTTTTTATTTTTATTTTTTAAATGTGGTCATCGCATTCGTCATTTTTTAAAAGGTGGTCATCGCATTCGTCATTATCCGTTATCGCATTCGTCATTCTGCTGTCATTTGATTAAAGGCATACCTCGTTACCTGTTTTATTTGGAGCTCTCTTGATCACTGAGGATTTTTTATAATTCTGATCAAGGACGAAGTCGAAAGGGCTACTAAGTTGAAACTTAGCATTACTTTTTTCTCTATTTGTCTCCATCAATTAGGCAGACACTCATATACCACCTGAGAAATCATGGGTTATATCTGAAAAATATTGGTATCCCACCTGATCAATAAGCGTACCACCTGATCAATGAGTTACCACCTGAAAAACCGAGGTTTCCCATCCTTTGGTAAGGCCCCGACTGAAGGTCGGGAACAACCAGCAGCAGAGCAAGAAACAGAAAGGAGAAACTACATTTTCACTTAACCACCAATTGAACCTACAAGATCTAACAATGTTTTTGGACATTTTAAAAATTTCTTTGAAGATTTATGACCAAAAAAACTGGTAAAAACCAACCAGAAACATATATGTAAAAAAGAATTCCATTTTCAACCTTTCCTAGTATATTTTAAGCATAACGTCCCCTTTTACATGAAGGGAATGCCTCGGCATGACCCAACTCAACTAAGCTGTTATTGCATGCATTCTAATTGGTTATATAGCCACGCAGGATAAGTTACGACACTAATAAATTTTAAAGCTATAAAACGATATTTATATTTTCTATAGAGTTATCGTGCTTTAAGTAATAGTACGTTGAGATCCAACAAAAATCCAAGTTTAGTATCACAAACGCTAGGTTATTTATGTATTCATTATTAGTTATGATATTTCAATTATTAGTTATACATATAAACTAACATATTTTAAATATATTTTTATAAAATATAAATTTTTATTATAATAAAAATGAAAATTACATAATAAAATAAATCATTATTTATTTATAAATATAAAATTAAAAAAAAAACAAAGTACTGAAAATACTTACTATTTATAAACATAAAATCAAAATCAAAATACCTAAATTATTAGAACATGATGAAAACTACATTTTGTAGAATATTGGTTATGTCAAAAAATATTATTACTTTTAAGTTTAAAGAGAAATTGTACTGTGAGAAAAATTTGTCATTAATCCTAATTTGAAAGATCAAAAGTATTTCTGGGTAGTAACTAGGTATGAGTTTCATAGTATTTTTTACAATACAAACCTTTATAACCTCCTAACTTGCTATATCTATAGTGAGCTTGGAAAACTTCTTCAAAACACAAAAACAATATTTTAAAGTAAGCCAAGTATT
The DNA here is from genome assembly GCA_001517045.1 of Pseudotsuga menziesii. Taxonomy (NCBI): domain Eukaryota; kingdom Viridiplantae; phylum Streptophyta; class Pinopsida; order Pinales; family Pinaceae; genus Pseudotsuga; species Pseudotsuga menziesii. The sequence continues at coordinate 242,917 of LPNX010749773.1, read as the reverse complement.
ATCCTTATTAAACTTAATCATCATAATCATTTAAAATGAAATAAAAAAACTAAAACTTAAGAAATGATTAAAATTTATATACATATTTAACATAAATACTAAACCCAATACTTTGAGATGGAATGATAAAACTTTATAATACTTTGTTGACAAAGTTACAGTATTCATTAGAATTGAATCTTTACATTTAGAAATTGTATTATAATTAAAATTTAAAATGCCTACGCATATAAATTATAAATTATAGTGAATTTATAATTTTATTTAAATAAAAAATTGATAAATATTTATATATATATATTTATGGTAAATATATACATTTAAATTTAAATTGTATAATTATTAAAAAATTAAATAAAAACAGTTTTATAATTAATTATTCATTAATTTAAAATAATATAAATTATATTTTATAATTTTATAATATTTAATAATTAAAATATATATTATAATTTAATTTTAACATAATATAAAGATGATTATAATTTTAGAATATTTATATTTTAATATAATATTTCCTAAAAGTTAAATTTTATAATATTTCTTAAAAGTAAAATTTTGTCCTAGGATTTGGTTTGTTGGCAACTCCACCTTTTGTTAAGACGTCCTCCTGGTGCGACCATGCAGCGAGTGGTGAGCTGGGGTTGGGTTGAATAGGCTGCCCTGGGTTATAGTGGTAATGACATGAATAGACCCACTGTCACGCTAGTGCAAAATCTGTGGGATATTAATTCTCCTTATGGAAAAAATTGCAGAGGCCGAAGATAAAATCCTGATTTACACTGTATCCAAAATTAAGCCTCAGATTCGCTATATTCTGGGAGATATGATTCCTCCAAGTTAGGGTTCTAGCCTCTTCCAGAATTCATCCCTAAACAGGACACCTGGGGATAAGTGTTGTAGCGTGGGCTACAAAGGTCTAAATAGAATTCCTAAAGATGTTCCAGAAAAAGAACGGACTTTACTTTTTTTAGTCCGAATTTCAGAACCTGAAGATGAACCAGTGACACATGGCATGCCGTACAACTTCACTATTCTGAACAGTCCTGTAACAGGTCACCTTGGGAAAATGATCATAAATCCCAATTGGTGAAACCAATTCTGATGAAACCTATGGTGTTGGATCAGGAATATGTGAGGTTATCTTTGTGCGAAATTTCAGACATAGAGGAGTAGTAATTTCGGAGATATCACAGAAACAGTAACAGGCATGTCTGCAGAAGAAATTGGAAAACTAGGGCCTCCTGTTCCAGGAGCTTCCCTCCACTGTTTTCAGAAAAGGAGTACATTGGACAACTCCATTTGAAGAGATATGTCTTTTTATCCAATCATATCTGAAATATTCCAAGTTTTGAAAATTAGTGTTTCTCTGACAAACCCTAGACAGCCAGCTCTGGAAGCAGGATGAACACCTCAAATCAGTAAGATATAATCTTTTGCTATTTGCATTTGAGGTTTTCATTTCAAAGTGATCTATCACATCAGCTTGATGATAATCTTGGTGAAGTTTATAACTTCCAAGCATGAAAGTATTTGATCTCTCTGAAGAAAATGAATTAGACACCTACATGAGTAGAGAGGTTCCAGTTCTAGAGGAAGATGAGCCTCAAATCCTTACACCAAAAGAACTTGATCAAGGCCAAGAAGATCATTGTTGATTCAACCACAAATCAACTTGTACCACAAGTGTATTCCCTAAAGACACCAAAGATGTTTGATTCCTTGATCAAGCTATTTGAAGATAAGAACTTAAATCAAAATATGGATTTGAGAAAACAGCTGAAGAATGTGAAGATCCAGAATGCAGAACATCTTGAAGCAATAAAAGAAGAAGCAGAGAATGCAAAAGTGGTGATAGCCACCTTGAATGGTCTCCCGGGATCATAGAATTCATTCATTCAAGGAATGTGTGCCAGAATGATGTAATTACTTTCAACAATATCTGGGAAGAAGAATAAGAAAAAGCTCGTCTCATAAGAAGAGAAAAAGAAAGATGGGAGCAATTGAAGATCAAGCTCTCACCATTCAAAGAAGATCCCTCAAGCGATGAGGGTTATGAAGAACTCAATTCTTGAAGAACCTCTTATCCATTTTATCATTTGGATAAGAAATGATGATGTCATGAATGAAGAAGATGATGAAGTAGAAGGATCAAGAAGGAGTCTACCCACGAAACAAATAAATATAAGTATTCAATTGTCATTTCATGATATTGTTTTGTTATGCATTTGTTTATATTCAGTTGATGTATTATGCATGATAGATTGTTTGCATTAATACTACTAATATGCATGTGATGGGTAAGTAGCTCATGGTGCTATACAACTCTCCATTGCTACTTATCTAGAATGAAACCTCTTTGCTGACATGCTGGATTAGTGCATAATCTCAATGATGTCATGGTAGATATGGATGAATGTTGTATTGACTAAACAATTGCATGATGCATAAGAATTTTTCGTTATGCATATGTTTTATGAAATAGTTCTAACCATGCAACTGGTGCATTCGAATTGTAGGAAAGGTCCTGTACAACCTCCTACAAGAAAACAAGGATGAGACTTGTTCCAAAGAACAAGTGATGACAATTCAAGATTCACTCCAATAAACATGAATCTGAAGCTCCCAGGGTCAGAGACACCATGACGGAAGAAAGAGCTTCAGAGAGCCATAGATCCACCTCGGAGGATGAAGACCACCATGGGTACGAGAGATAACTCAAGATGAAGAAAAGAATGCTATGAAAGAAGATATGATCAAAGAATAACATTTGATCATGGGGAATGATGTATATGATATGATTTCGAGACATAACAAGAAGCACATAGTATCTTCCATATGGATATACAAGAATAAGTGTACAAAGAAAGGTTCATGATTTGCCTCAGAAAGAATAGACTATGACATGACATACTCTATTGACCTGTATACATCAAGCATAGAACCACCTATACAGAATAAAGAGGGAAGATGATACTCCACTTTAGGGGGAGTGACTACAGAAGATATCTGAGTTTGACATGGTACGACCTGATGGACAGCTTCCTGATGGATCGAGACTTTACCAAGAGTAAATTGGGTTCCAACCTTCAAGGTTGAATGCAGAAGACTAGGATATGTTGATGACCTGACAAGACGAACTCATGGAAGATGTTGTGATGAAATAATACTAGAATGATGTTTGGGATATAGTACTCAAACCAGAAAACAAAAATGTGGTATCTTCCAAATGGAAAGCAAGAAGAAACTAGCAGAAGAATTTGAGATAAAAGACCTTGGGTTAATGCATTATTCCTAGGTCTGGAAGTATGGAAAAGTTTAGAAGGAATATTTCTCAACCATGGAAATTATGCGGTAGAGATATTAAAGAGATTCAATATGTTGGAATGCAAATTCATGGCCACACCCATGGACTCCAACTTGAAGCTGTTAGCTGATGACTCATCAGAGTTAGTGGATGTGACTCATTACGGACAGATCATTGGGTCATTGATGTACTTAACAAATTCCATACCAGACATTTGTTTTGCAGTGAACACCTTAAGTCAATATCTTGTTCAGCCAAGACGGGTTCACCTAGTAGCTGTAAAACATGTGATGAGATATCTAAAAGGGACTATAGACTTTGGTTTATACTATGATGGTAGCCCTGAGTATAGATTATATGGCTACACAGATGTAGATTGGGATGGAAGTATCTCAGACAGGAAAAGCACATCAGGTAGATGCTTTTGGGTTTTCTATGAGTTCATGGTTTAGCAGAAAACAGTCCAGTGTTTAGGCTTAGCATGGCTGAAGCAGAATACATAGCATATTTCTCTACTAAGTTGTGAAGTCATATGGCTTCGAAAGCTGATATCAGGTCTCTTTGACCTGAAAATGGATACTACAATGATTCTATGTGATAACTAGAGTTGTGATGATAGAGAAACTTGTGTTCCGTCATAACACATAGAAATTCAGTATTTCTACATACGAGATAAGATGCAGATGATGATGTTTCAGTATTTCTATACTGAAGATATAGATGATGATGCATTCTGTATTCACATACTAGAGATACAGATGGTGATAGTTCAGTATTCACATACTGAAGATGTAGATGATGATGGTTTGGATGAAGCCTCTGTCTCGAGTAAAGTTCGAACACTTTCGAGACAAGCTTGGTGTTTTTCGGAAAGACCTTCCTCGAAAGGGGGAGTAGTGATGTTGCAGTGGGATTGTATCATCCCTGGGCATCTACCCTAAAGTGATCCGGTGACCTTGGTCCTTTAGTATGAAGAGGGATTGTATCATCCTGGGACATATGTCCAGAAGTGATCCAGTGAACTTCAGTCATCGAGAAGGTGGTAGGATTGTATCATCCTTGGACTTCGGTTCAGAACGGATCCGATGAACTTCGGTCATCAAGAAGGTGGTAGGATTGTATCATCCTTGGACTTTGGTTCAAAACGGATCCGGTGAACTTCGGTCATCGAGAAGGTGGTAGGATTGTATCATCCTTGGACTTCGGTTCAGAACGGATCCGGTGAACATCAGTCATCGAGAAGGTGGTAGGATTGTATCATCCTTGGAATTCGGTTCAAAATGTATCCGGTGAACTTCGGTCATCGAGAAGGTGGTAGGATTGTATCATCCTTGAACTTCGGTTCAGAACGGATCCGGTGAACTTTGGTCATCTAGAAGGTGGTAAGATTGTATCATCCTTGGACTTCGGTTTAGAATGGATCCGGTGAACTTTGGTCATCGAGAAGGTGGTAGGATTGTATCATCCTTTAACTTCAGTTCAGAACGGATCTGGTGAACTTTGGTCATCGAGAAGGTGGTAGGATTGTATCATCCTTGAACTTCAGTTCAAAACG
>LPNX010749773.1:197717-238005 GCA_001517045.1 Pseudotsuga menziesii | reverse complement strand
AATTCCTAGAGGAAGGATTGTCTGAGTTCCACATCTATGTTGATCCCATAATTCCGAAAGGAAGGATCGTTAGTAACTCCGTAAAGACCTAAATCTCGTAATTCCGAAAGGAAGGATCATTAAATTGATCCCGTAATTCCAATAGGAAGGATTTTTTGAGTTCCACAGATGTGTTGATCTCGTAATTCCAATAGGAAGGATTTTCTGAGTTCCACTTCTGTGTTGATCCCATAATTCCGAAAGGAAGGATCGTTAGTAACTCCGTAAAGACCCAAATCCCGTAATTCCGAAAGGAAGGATCATTGAATTGATCCCGTAATTCCAATAGGAAGCATTGTCTGAGTTCCACAGATGTGTTGATCCCGTAATTCTAATAGGAAGGATTGTCTAAGTTCCACAAATGTGTTGATCCCATAATTCCAAAAGGAAGGATCGTTAGTAACTCCGTAAAGACCTAAATCCTGTAATTCCAAAAGGAAGGATCGTTAGTAACTCCGTAAAGACCTGAATCCTATAATTCCGAAAGGAAGGATCATTGGTAACTCCGTAAAGACCTAAATCCCGTAATTCCAAAGGGAAGGATCATGTTGATGTTTTGATGATGTTGATGTTTTGATGATAATGATGTTTTTATGATGATGATGAAGTACTGATCGAAAGATCAGTGTATGATGATGATGATGTACTGATCGAAAGATCAGAGTATGATGATGATTACGATGTACTGATCGAAAGATCAGAGTGTGATGATGATGATGTACTGATAAAATGATCAGTATGTGATGATGACGACGTACTGATCAAAAGATCAGAATATGATGATGATGATGCTGTTCAAAAATTGAAGTATGATTGTGGTGCTAATCATGATGTTACTAATCAGGTTGCTGATCAAAAGAACAAAATGTTGAAGAAGTTGTTGCTGATCGAAAGATCAAAGTAGTTGAAGATGTTGTTGATCGAAATGTTGAAGATGTTGTTGCTGATCGAAAGATCAAAGTGCTGAAGGTGTTGCTGATCAAAATGCTGAAGATATTGTTGCTGATTGAAAGGTCAAAACGCTGAAGATGTTGCTGATCGAAAGGTCAAAGTGCTGAAGATGTTGCTGTTGATTGAAAGGTCTAAGTGCTGAAGATGTTGTTGATCGAAAGGACAAAGTGATGAATATGTTGCTTAAGATGTTGCTGAAGGTGTTGCTGATCAAAAGGTCAAAGTGTTGAAGATGTTGTTGATCAAAAGGTCAAAAGATGCTGACACTGATCAAAGAGTTGATGTCATTGAAAATTGGAGACGAAGACTATATGATGTTGAAAAGATTCCAATGATTTATAGATGTGTTACCCTAATGATGTTGATGATTTCCTCTCCAACTATTGTTGTTGTTGATGTTGTTGTAGAATACCCTTCTTGTTAAGGGGCCCGTGTTGAAATATTGTAACTTCGAAGAATATTCTATATGTATCTTTTGTGGTCCCCGATGGTCGTACCGAGAGAACCACTTGTATTATCTTGTACCCCGATGCTTCTAATCAGAAGAACTAATAAGAGTCATGAGGTTGTCGCCTCTAATTGTAAAGGTGGGTTATTAGCACCCTAGTGTGGTTACTTGAGCCTACATTATTAACTCGAGCCTACATGTCAGATGAGTTAATTGAAGTGAATGGATGAATATAAATAGAGGTGTAAGTCTCCTCATTTGAATCACACACTCTCACTTGTGTAGTGCATTAGTGGAGAAGAGAAGCAGTTGGAGAAGGAGGAGGATCGGGCTTTGATCTCCTTGCTAGTTTTATCTTTTATCTTTTTGGGGAATCTATATTGACGAAGCTTTTGCTAGGTTTTTCCCTTTAGGGTTTTCCCAAGATAAATCCTTGTGTTCCTTTTGTATGGTTGTGCTTGTCTATCTTTCAGTGATCCTGTTTATATGCTTTTGTTATGAATATGAAATGAAATATTGATGTCTTATCTAAGCATATGCAAATTTAACATATTTGTCCTTTTTAAGTTCCTGTTGATCTCAGAACATCTCTGCCTATCACTTTTCAGCCAACTTCCTTCTTCCTTGTCCTTCAGATATGTCTTCTTTGTAGCAGTAATCATCAAATTGAGGTCTGAAGAATCTTCTAAGTCCGTCTGCAGTAAAAACAAAAATTCATCATTAATTCGGACTGCATCTTTTCAACAAACGTAAACCATACTAACAACAAAACTGATCATCAAAATGAGGCCCTGTACTGTGCTCTCGTCGTGAAAACCTTTAAATGGTAAGAAAATGAAACCTTCGCCACCCATAAGATAGGGTAAAAACACACACTTAACAGGCGAGAAAAACCCTCACTGGCGGGAAAAATCACTAAAGCATCGGCAGGATAGTTTTATTAACAGCTGCAACGGTGGGATTCAAACAAACAATGAGTTTTGTGAGACCATTAAGTCTATTGGCATCGGAAAGACTAAATACTAAAGCATCGGACAGAAAAATTCCTTGTCGGGGAACGGAACGACATAAACGTCGGGTGGTTAGTTCACTAAAACGCCTCAACAACGGAAAACATATAGACTAAGGGTTCCGTAGTCACATAAAACATATTGGTGAAAACCATGACAAAACATCGGTGAGCGAAGTAGTTATATGGCTAACATTTAGTTTTCTCGGGAGCCATAATGGTGGAAAGAAATCAGACTACAGCCTCCAACTTACTGTTTAAAAGACTTCTGACAGCAAAAAAAATATATCATTGCAAAGAAAAAAGGTTTGAGCCAATAAAACCATGCATCGGCGGATGTAATAACTGTCCATCAGCTCGTTCTCTATTTGTCCTCCAAAACAACGGCTGCATAGACAACTAAAGCTTCGATTCAAACATGAATAGGCTCACGATAGCGAGTAGAAAAATCATCGAAATAGGAAAAATCACCGAAAACGTTAAGTAATTGGAAAACTTTAAAGTTGTGCAGCGGTTAAAAAATTCGTTTCATCTCCGAAACAGCAGCGGTGTAGAGAACAAAAACCTTGACTCAAACTTCAACCAAACTCCAACAACGATACAATCGAAACAACGGTAAATTGCTAAGTTCCATAGTCAAAGCAAGGTCATTCAACTTTTGAGATGAAAGAAAAAAAAACAACCTCAAAATCCAAATTTATAGCAGAGAAAGTAGAGTTCAGGAATCCAAACACTCCCAGGCAAGATAAAATAAAAAGGAGGGTCCAAAATTTCAAAAATTTGGGAAAAGAGTTGCAGCTACAACAATTGGCGACTACCTGGTGAACCTAGATCTCTGGACAATTTATTCCTTAAGTAACAGACTGTTTGACAATAAAACCAACATATTGACTTCTTCTAGATGTCTGGATTTCCCAAATGGCATATGTATGTACTTTTAATCATTGATGATAGCCCAATTTCAGAAAAAGGAAACCAAGATTTCAAAGTAAAGATAACTCTTTCAAGCCCAGGAATATGAGTTTCATTATTACCTCTGTCTCTGGGTAGCTTCTAGCTTGGACACCACAGGATTGTAACATATGGTAAATAGAAATATTCATTTGTTCCTCATTCCCATGCCATTTTGCACTTTTTGTTCTTTTGGACTTTTTGTCCTTTTTTTTTCTTCTTTTTCTCCAACATGCCTTTCTTTCTGAATTTTCATTTAGGCTCCTCTATCCATAGTGTCCTTTTGTGTGAGAGATGTATTTAATTTTCAGCTCACGGACGGAGAAGAAATTTTGGCAATTTTGTACTCATATGGTCTAGTACTTTGTTTTGATACATATTGCTTTCATTAGGAGTTTTTTGAATCTTATTGCCTTTTGGCTTCAAATTCTTGGCATGGGATTATTTATATATAAATACTGTTTACCTTGCTTCATTTCCATGGGTCTTTTGTTCTCACCCCCTAAGACATTTTTAAATGTGAGATGGATGGAGCCTCAAAAGAGTATTCCAGACTTTTGATCCTGATTTATTTTACAAGGATTAAGTAGGACTTCAATGTGTTCATAGCCATTTAGGAAAACTGTTAAAATAGAAGAAATTCTTTCAGATAAAACAATAGTACACAGTCTTATAATCAAGGATTTTAGTTAATCCAGAATTTTGATGCTCTCCATGCAACCAAAAGTTTGCCTCTTTTATTGAAATCAACTAAAATCTAACTAAAAACCAACAGAAATAAAATAAATTAAAAATAAACAAACAAAGCAAATTATTTATGTACAAAACAAAAGAAAAAAAAGAAAAACTTAGGAACAATAAGGTTTGAGAACTAAACCATTTACTAGTAAGTTCTCTTCCCACCCCTGTAAATCTTGCAATTTATAGGTTGAGGGGCCAAGTTTTGCCGCAATCTGGAAAGGGCCTACCCATAACTATTGAAATTTCGTGTGTTTCCTTTCTCATCATGGGGGTGGTCCCATTTGAGAACCAAATCTCCCACCTCGAATTCTTTTGTTCCAGCTTTGTGTTTATCAAACCATCTCTTTACTACCTCCTGTTGTTGTTTAAAATGCTCTCTGGCCCTAGATCTAGATTCCTCTACCTTCAAAAGATTATGTATCCTTATCTGCAAGACTTCATTATCTGATCCTCTGGATTCTTGAGCTATTATGGAAGAGGGTAGCATGATATTGGGGGGTATACGGGGACACACCTAACGAAGTCTTAGGGGTGACCCTATCAGCCCAAAGAGCATTTGGTAATGCTGAGTGCCAACTCCTCTGATTTTCTATCACCATCTTTTTTAAAATCCTAATCAGATTTTTGTTCGTAGATTCAACCAAACCATTTCCCTGTGGATAGTAATTTGCAGAGTAATGCAACTTCATTCCTTTCTCATGAGCAAATGCAGCTAATCTAATAGAGGAAAAGTAAGTAGCATTATCGAAAACTAAAGAAATTGGAACTCCAAACCTGGTCATAATATGATCTTGCAAGAAGTCCATGACTACATCTTCATTTACTTTACGCAACGGAATGGCTTTGACCCAATGAGTGAAGTAGTCGATTGCCATTAGAATATATTTGTGTTGCAAGGAAGAAATTGGCTTTATCTCTCCAATGATATCCATCCCCCACTGCTCAAAAGGTTCTGTTATCATCACAGGCTTTAAAGGTCCTGTTGAGGCCTGGAAATTGGCAGGCAAAAACAACAAGGGATTCTCCCCAGTCAACGTTCCCAACTAGCCCATGACTGTTTGGTGTAGGGAATCCGTCCGATTTGCGATCCGGCTCCCGTAGGTCAAGTAACAAAAGGGTTTACCGTTTGCGGCTCGGTCCACCGTATGTATTTTTTACTTAAGATATGATATGCACGTGCCTAATTAACAATGTAGGGTGATAAAGGATGCAAGGAGTGGTCACAACGTGATGCGCAGGTTCTTACCTCTCGTCTTAGAACTCACAAGCATCTGAATCACATATATTGCGAGAAAATAAATACTAACTAAGCTATCTCTAGAGAGTTGGATATTAATTCATGAGTAATGCATCAATGTCCATGTGTTATGTCAAGTCACAGATAGTTTTTCTTATAACCAAACATATAAACATGAATGAAATTATACGTGATAAGATAGCTCATCACCAGTTAAAAAATCCCATTACTCATAGTGGAAAACATCACAAAGTATACTAAAGAACATTCAGACAAGAACATAGGTTCAAGAAGTTAGAACGCTCTCACTGTTAATGAAACACAGTTGAAAACGAAATAGTTCCCCTTCAACATCGCTCAGTTAATCACATTGATACATTCCACATAGCACTTTCTCCAACAGGCAAAATTTGCAATTTCTGGTTGTAAAACGAAATAGTTCCTCTTACAAGCAATAGTTTACAAGTTTTTCAAGGGGAAAAAGCCCCTTGTCCATTCTAAATTTCAAATATTTAAACTAAAATAGTAGACTGCTTAGGCTGCCCCCAAACGGGTGACCTTTCGGTTCCTCAAATGTTTCTTATCCCTCTTTTTATCCTTTCTGCACGCACTCATGATCCGCGGAGTAATTGACATACCTTTCAGGTCTGCACCTTTGTTGCTTTTGGTATTGCCTTCTACTTTGCTCGTGCCCATTGAGATCCTGTTAGTTTCAGTTTGATCTTCACCCCGTGGTAGTCGGAATAGCTTCTTGGACGCTCTTGCAATTAAACGACAACTAACATTCATTGGGACTGTATTTTCAAGAAAATCAAACCACGTTAAATTATATCAACCACAACAGCTATGCAACAAGAAAGGCCATGCAATGCATTTGTTGGGCAATAGGGAAGACCCGAGTTTATACCTTTTACTTCGCACCAACAAAAGACCCACAGTGTTGGCCCTTTCGGCAACAACCTGTGAACAGGTTGCAGTCTCACCCGAAACAGCTATGGGGTGCCGCAGAATCAGGTTTCTACAAGCAGAAGAGGGATATTACTGTACCTTTAGTCTTTAATAACTTTAATCAATTAACACAAAGCTTGACATTCACATATACAACTTCGCGGATAGATAAACAAACAGTGACTTGCTTAACCCTTTACTGGGAATTCACAGCGAAGCTATTTAATTAAGCAGTGATCTTACTTATCAGATATATCTATATTTATCAATGCATAAAAGAACATAACAGAAATAACACATAGAACCACAACACCAAATATAACATGGTTCACCCCCAGTGTAGGGGCTACGTCCACAGAACTGCGTTTTATTCAACTTTCTACAAAATCACAATTCTGATCTGCGCACTCAGCTACAGATCCCTTCAAGTCCTTAAAGCCGCGCACATAGCTGCAGGCCTCTGCGAACACAGCTGCAGATCTCTTAATCTCTTACAAAACCCTCTGCGCACACAGCTGCAGAGGTCATCCACGCACACAGCTGGGACTTAACCTTCTCTTACAAAAAGCCTTAGCTTCATCTTGATTCTTTTTACATCATAAAACCTAACCTCACTTATTTACACAAGTGCTTATTTATATCATGCACTTTTACAAAACCATGGCTTTAAACCATGGGCACCCCGAACCCTAAACCCTGGACTTAAACCATTGGTTAATTACAAAAAGGAGATTTGACTTAACCCCGACACTCCTAAGACTATTTTGAGTCACAACTCCGCTTACAAAACTTCCACAAAACCCACAGAGTTACCAAAACCAAATATCCTTAAGGTGTGCATCCCAACAGACCCCTAAGACTCACTAGTGGCCTGTCCCGGGACACTCTACTACTCTTCTGGTAGGCGAACTTTGTCTGTGAGGGTAGTGAACTGTTTGTTGAGAGCCTGCATGATATCGTCGGCTGCCTGCTCTTTGTCGATTAACTCCTGCAATATTGCGGCTGATGTTTCGTTGACCTTTTGCTGCGCAAATGCATGGTATTCCTTCAAAACGTTAAGTTGGGTGTCCACAGCAGTACTTAACTCAAAGCTTCGCTGATAAGTGGCTGCATATCACTGTCTACTTTTGTTGCTTTTACTTTGCACAACTCAATTTCTTGCTGGAGTTCATTGCTTCGCTTTACCTTGAGCATTTTCTCCATAGGCGGTAAAGACTTAATTGCTTCTTTTACTGCATCCAACTCTGTTTGTCACTACCTGATGGTTTCTTGCAGCTATCCAACTTCTGGATGTTCCTGCAGGTTGTTCCAGACCTGAACACTTTCGTCCAACAATTTTGTTGCGCTGCCCACAATATCTGAAATTTTCGTTGCGGATGCTTGAATGTCAGCGCGACATTGTTCTTTGACCTCAAGTGGACTTCTCGGAGGGTCACGATGTTGAAGCTCCGCGATCCGAATCTCATGTTCTGCTTTAAGCTTCTCAATTTCACTGCGAGACTGCTGTGCGTAGTCTTTCAGCCTGACTAATCTTTGTTCTGGCTCTTCCACCAACTGTACGTCGAAGTCATGGAGACTTCGACAGGCCTCGTCCAAAACGCATACCAGTGTAATTCGCTTACGCTCTGCATCTCTCTTTCTATGCTCCGCAGCCTCCAGCTGTGCTGCAAGGTTATCCTTCTGCTTCCTGGCATCCTCCAACTGTTGTTGCAAATAGTGATCCCGTGCGTGGAGTTCCTTCGTGATAGCTGACTAGCAGAGATGCAATTCTATCATGGTCATCTTGGTGTAATCGATTCCTACTATCATGTTCATTTCTGCACGAGACGCTACATCAGTGACGATGAGGGCAGTGCTTGACACTCAGCCCTTGTTTTCACGAACCGGCCATTGCCTTTGTTCTGGTTGCACATTTACCAGGGTAGTACTTGCTGCTGTGCCAGTCACTGAGTTTGTTGCTAAGTCCTTTAGCTCCGATATGTGCTGTGCTACCCCATTGATGGCATCCAAATGTACAGCTGCAAATTCTGACCATTTCTTGGTGATGACTTAGGTGGACTTGGACAAAGCCTCATCAAGCTCTTCACTGGTCAAACCGGGTGCCTCATCAATATTCTTATCTTTTGACGCCTTTGCTTTCTTTCAGGACTGTGGTTTGTTCACTTCTTCTGCATCGGGTGTCTTGCGCTTATCCTGCTTATTAGGGTCAGAGGTAATTTTAATCGTATCCTGTCCTTCTTCGTCTTCAGTTTCCTCTTCTCCACCCTGGTTGCTGTCATTCTGCTGCGACTCTGTTTGCTCTTCACTGTCTTCAGGAGAATCTTGTTGCTGCAGGTGACTAAGGCCTGCGCCCACATTGGTAACTATGGGGACTGGAATGCGAGGTTTTTTCCCTACATCTTTCAACCAATCAGCCGGCTAGTGCTGAACTACTGCCCGGATATCACTCTCCGTAACTACATAGGGTAACTTGAACCATTGATGCTTTGGATCTGCGCGTGCCTGGATGAAAGTATGATGCATGTCGGCACTGAAAGAGGTTGCACCATCATATTGTAAGAATACCTCTTTCCTGAGCCATGGGGTTTTTGCGACTTCATACACGATATTCATCATATAAAAAGCAAATACATAATTTGTCATCTGTTGGTGTGTTTTATCCTGTGAAACCCACAGGGATGCGTATCTAGCTGCACCGGGCATGTGTGTTGGTACATCGACAAACTGTGCCTCAGTAGGTTCTTTCCATCCTACTAGTACAATGAGGACGAGCAACCATGAATAATGGAAGGGCCTACCTTTCTCCTGCGCGTCGCGAGCATCTTCAAGGAATTCCTTCGTAATATACGCTGCCCAGTTGTAGTTGTAGCCTTTAGCGCAGTTCATAGCAATTCTGATAACTACGGCAGGAACTTCAGTTGGTCAGCATTTCCGCATTACTTTGCATGCTAATAGCTCAACTGCGAAGCGAATGTGATGTTTCTGAATCGCAGAAGTGTGATACCCGCGTTTTCCCTTCGTTAGGCCGAAGCGTTCCTTCATAGTTTGTGCGAGCTTCGTATCCTCATGCTTCGAGGGAAATTTGGTCCCCGGATCAGGCCCTTCTATTGGTAAGCCAGTGATCCTATGAATGAGCTCACCATCAATAGGAATTGTCTTGTCTCCTATCCACAGGTGGCCATCATGAACTAGGGCGAGCAGCTGCTTGACCATAATGGTCACATATGGACCTCGACCAAAATGGGGAACGTCGAGCATCTTCAGCAGACTAGCTTGATCCAAGCCAGCAGCCCACCATTTTACTTCTAATAATGTCGCCTCATCGTATTTGACGGAGTCCAAATACATTACTGGTGCGAACTGTGGAAACTTGCCATGATCGCTGGTATCATGGTCGGCATACTTAAGCCAGTCTATCTTTCCTGTCATGGCCCCAACCATCTGCACACCCGGTGGTAGTGAAGGGGTGCTTATTGTGAACTGCTTGTTCCGCCAAGGTGGTTTAACTCTTGGTCGAAGAGGCGGGATATATGGTGGCTGCCGCAGTCCAATAGTCTCCTCTCCTTCACTTGGGATTTCTACTGAACCAGGTGGATCCATTCCAAGATCCTCCGATGTTTGCCCGGACTGTTTGTGTCAATCTTCGTTCCGCTTAGAGTGAAATTCAGGCTTGAACTATTTCCTGGAAGACCGTGTTTGCATTGGCGGAGTCGGTGCTGGTAGAGTCTCTTCCCGTGCTGCAGATGTAGGTGGGGGGTGGAAAATGTGCTGCAGACCCGTCCGTTCAAATTCTCTCAACAAGTCTTGAAGTTCTTGGTCAGCTGACATGGGTTTTCTTGTGAAACTGAAGGAAATGTAGAATGCGATTTTCTCATGCCCGGATGTCTTCCTATACAATCCATCCACCAAATCGGCCATAAATGTGCATTGAAGGCACCAAATTTGACAAAGATCCTGTTTCCATGGTGCTAGATTTCGGCGGATGTTAATAGGATAGGTAATTAAGGAAATTAAAGTACCAGCGCCATCAAATTGGGTTGCCGCTAATGGTCTTTTTTGAAATTCCAACTGGTCCTCCCAGCTCCAACAGAACCAGGCACTCCAACTGCGCCCTAATGAGGACTTTCGACATTTCTGGACATCGTCTTCAACATGGCATCGAGCTTTCATCCTCGACAGAGTGTCTACCACCGCCTTAATTATTTCGTGCATATGTACGAGCTTTACCAGATACAGGTGGTGGGATTCCTGGAGAAGTTGGGTAAGCTTGCTCATCATTTTCTCATCCCAATAATCTCCATACTTAGGATGTGGTTCTGACCCCGGGTGTACGGTCCGCGTCTGCTGCGGTACTCTAGGTACTTCGATGGTTGGTACCTCTGGCTCAGGAATGGCAATGTGATGCGGGTCGTCATCCTCGTTAATTGCGAGGGGATAACATCTGACTGTGGGAGCGTGTTGTGCCATCCAACCAAGTTGGTACTCTGCTACTTCTTAATCATTAAATACTTTGAGATGGATCAACCTGGTAGTTGCATCTAAAGCTAGACAAACTTCATTACTAGAAAAGGTAAGGGCAAACTTATCAACTAGACAATCCCAACTTACAGTATCCTGGCGAAGCTCAGTCTCCGCATACCAATTCTCGGCGATTGGTGCCCAAGTATGCACAACCTGGAGTACCCATGTTTTCTGAAGTGCCTGCTTCCAGGATTCACAGTACGTCGCCAATTGTTCCTGAAGGCTAATCTTTCCCTTAAACCTACTTCGCACCTTCTGGAGTTGATCAAAAAATCGTGGCCGAATGATCGACTGACAAAATTCCCAACTAGGAATGTATTTCTTAGGGTTATTCCACCATCTGGCTATGGGAGCTCTGTATGCTGAGTCCAGAGCCTCCATTCTCTGTGATTCTGGTGTCTAATCTGAGAATTGTACAATAAACTGTCCCGGGTCTGTCGAACCATTAAAAACAGGTGAGGTTCTTGGCTGTGAGCTGAGCCATCTGAGGGACTTGGTAATTCTGGTGCATCTATGTCCATGAAGCTCATATAATCGGTTCTGCCAGTTCTCTAAACCATCATCTGAGTTCATCATACAGAAGCTGTCACACTTCCATTCCATAATACCTTCAACAGTAGGGTCAATATAATCTTCTTCCTTCGCTGTGATATTATAGATGTGTTCCAGAACATCCTGATCTTCGTCTCGGAGTGGTTCTATGTATATTTATCCTTGGGAAGGGTCTAGGGGTATTATAACTCTCAAACCCTTTCCTTCGAAGATCATTTGTCTCTTCTTAAGGTTAATGACTGCAGCATTTTCCATTTCCCATTCAATGCCTAAAAGGGCTAGATAGGGATTACTGTCATCAATGAGCTCAATAACTTCAAAGTCCACTAAAGTACTAACCCCATCAATATCTATTGGGACATTAGGGAATCTCCCCAGGGGCACAATCCTTTGCTGATTGGCTAACCTCAACTGTATAGGGGACCAGGCAAGGGCAGGTTTCCCCATTTGCTCCCAGGTCTGCTTGGTTATAACATCGACTTATGATCCTAGATCCAAAATGACATCAGTCATATCATACTCCCCTATCTGAACATTCAATCTCATTTCCCTGCCAGTTCTTCAGACATGATTAACAGTTCTCTCCTTATCAACTCTTCTCTGAGGTTCACAAAAAGCAAGAACTTTTTGCAACTCCTTTAAAGCATTCTGATTCCTTAAGAGTTTCATACAGCTCTGTAAAAAGGAGGACAGTGTACTTACTTTATCTGGCGAAGCTTCTTGTGGCTGCGACTCCTGCTGATGTTGCTGCGTGGGTTCTACTGCTATGCTAGGATCAACATAACCGTGCATGGCTTCCATGACTGTCTCCTTGTCTCTGTCAATATCAAATGCTGGGATTCTCTCGGGGGCCTTACGGACATAAACCTCGACAGGTTGCTTCTCCATATTCTGTATATGCGTCATAGCTCCACTCCACGTAACAACATTAATAGCTGGGGAAGGTCTTTACTCGACGAAAGTCAGCTGAATATTCTGAGTAGGGACACCGTTTCTCTCCTGAATCTTAGCTATCAGCAGTGGGCATTGCTCGATTACGCGATCTACTGCGCGACAATACCGACATGTCGTAGTTGGGTTCTGAAAGTCCCTAGCAAGATGCCCGGCTTGGTTACAGTTGTAGCACACCACCTGGCCTCTGCCTCTTCCTGCCATACCACCATGACCACGACCTCCAAAATCACCTCGACTGGATGCACCCCCGCGGTATCCGTAGCCATCATTTCCCTGGCCCTCATTTTGTACCCGATAGGCATCATAGGTGTGCTCTCTCATGAGGTCATAACTACGACACTCATCTTCATTATTCCATACTGACTTACAGAATTTGCAGTAAGGGTTTTTAGGGACTTGCACATACCTTTGGAGCAAATGGCAGTTTTCAGGTCGATGCTGGCCAGTTGTCTGACAGATCTCACAATATAGAACAGCGGGATTGAACGGGTTTGGCGCACCAGTATTCAGGTAATTTCTTACCACAAGGCATTGTTCCCTGTCGTGACCTTCTGTCTGATAGTGTGTACACCAAACCTCTTCGTGACCGGTTTTGCCTTTCTTCATATCGCGAAGCTCCAAAGCCATCGTAGCCAACTGCACTTGGATTTGGGTGAGACCTGAATTATCTTCGACAGGGGCAGTCTCAATCTTCATCGCGATTTCCTGAGCCTCTTGCTAGTCAGCAACCTTATGTTGCATGAGTGGAGTTCAGATATGTGGTAACAATGCGGCAATAAACCATTCCTTGTGCTGTGCAGGTCCAATGGTGAAACTGACTTGGTCTAGTAGAACTTTGAATCTCTGATCAAAGTCCCACACGGATTCGCCGCGCCGCTGCTGAATCTCTTTCAATTCAGTGATACACTGTGACTCAGATTTGGGTTTCTTAAACTCTTTGATTATTTCTGCCTTGATATCATCTAAAGCATGACTCTGAGTGCTGGAGAATTTCATGAACTAGGTCAAATCCTGGTCCCTAAAAGAAGTGACGAGCTGTGCGCTTCTTACAGCAGGGTCTGTAATATTCTTAGCATTCCACACCGCCTCACATAAAAACCAAAACTGTTCTGGATCCTCTGATCCAGTGTCTTTAAAGACAGGGAGCTTAATATCATCAGTCAGGTGGGCCATGGCAGATCTGGGGGGTTGGGAGGGGGACGGGAAGTAGGTGGGGGGGAATTTACTGGAGTAGACTGACCTGCGACACAGATACTCGGGCTAGGGTGACTTTCAGACTGCGATGGATTTTTAGGGGTAACAGGTCTGCGTTGTGGGGTGACTGGAGGGTTTCCTTCAGGGTCAAAATCTGCAGGATTTACAGGGGGAGGCGCGGTATCCTGACCTAAGGAGTAGGATCCAAAATATCGCTTGTACCTTTTTCCACTTCGCAGCAAACCACTTTGCTCAGCGAGGGTATTATCACTTGCAAACATATATTAGTACTACAAAATCTAACAGTCTGATTCAATCAACAATATTCCTTTTTCAGCCAATAGCATTTTAATTCTCAGACTAAATGAATTCAAAAACTTACCCCGTGGTCCCTTGAAAAATTGTCGCTCGGCTTCACTAAAGGACGTGCTTGTGTCAATAGTGAACTCCATCACAAATGCCTCAAGGGTCCGCATGGTCCAGAAATAAACCGTGCGAGATATTTCGTTGTTCACCCTTTTCAATATATTAACTCTTGCGAGGGTCCAAGCAGGAAATTGACCCTCTCGAAAGTTTGTCCTTCTCTCGGCCAACCTGGACAACCACTGGTGCAACTCTATGTGGATACTACCAAATAAAATTTCATAAGCATCACAAAAAACATACCTTTGTAAAAATTAGCTTGCACTACGACACGGATCTCTGTTCTCTTACTCAGTGAACTTCAGATAAGTCTTGTCAAGCCAATCACCGATTTCCTTCACAGAGGGTCTCCAGATCATAGCCCTTGAGGTACGACGTAAACCCCTCTTCAGCAGATACTGAGTTCAACCGAAAACGGAACCAATTTTTTGGGCAATAGGGCAGACCCGGGGTTATACCTTTTACTTCGCACCAACAAAAGACCCACAGTGTTGGCCCTTTCGGCAACAACCTGCGAACAGGTTGCAGTCTCACCCGAAACAGCTATGGGGTGCCGCAGAATCAGGTTTCTGCAAGCAGAAGAGGGATATTACTGTAGCTTTAGTCTTTAATAACTTTAATCAATTAACACAGAGCTTCGACATTCACATATACAACTTCGTGGATAGATAAAAAAACAGTGACTTGCTTAACCCTTTACTGGGAATTCACAGCGAAGCTATTTAATTAAGCAGTGATCTTACTTATCAGATATATCTATATTTATCAATGCATAAAAGAAAATAACAGAAATAACACATAGAACCACAACACCAGATATAACGTGGTTCACCCCCAGTGTAGGGGCTACGTCCACAGAACTGCGTTTTATTCAACTTTCTACAAAATCACAGTTCTGATCTGCGCACTCAGCTGCAGATCCCTTCAAGTCCTTAAAGCCACGCACACAGCTGCAGGCCTCTGCGTACACAGCTGCAGATCTCTTAATCTCTTACAAAACCCTCTGCACACACAGCCGCAGAGGTCATCCACGCACACAGCTGGGACTTAACCTTCTCTTACAGAATAGCCTTAGCTTCATCTTGATTCTTCTCACATCATCAAACCTAACCTCACTTCTTTACACAAGTGCTTATTTATATCGCGCACTTTTACAAAACCATGGCTTTAAACCATGGGCACCCCGAACCCTTAACCATAGACTTAAACATGGGTTAATTACAAAAAGGAGCTTTGACTTAACCCCGACACCCCTAAGACTATTTTGAGTCATAACTCCGCTTACAAAAATTCCACAAAACCCGCGGAGTTACCAAAACCAAATACCCTTAAGGTGCGTGTCCCAACAACATTACTGTTATGAAGCTTAACAAACGTCAATACCACTATCTCGTCTACCTACGGGTTCGAAAGAAATCACCAACGACAGGGAACGAAGAACTCATCGGCGGCTTAGAATGCTAACATCGATAAGGTAGACCTATTCACAACCACGTAGGCGGGCCTTAACAGGCGATGGGTACTGCGAAAAAACTTAAGCACATCGGAGTCGGAAGAGTTAAGACCTAAGCTATGGGCGGGAAAAATTCCAATCGGAAATCGGAAGGACATTGACATCGGAAGCCAAATGCTTTGCCCAGCCGGAACGGGGGAAGAGAAAAATGCTACGGATATGCAACTAAAAGGCTGACATGCATCGGTGGGCAAAGCGCTTTACATTTCGGGTGCTTAGCTGATTTGGGAGCTGCAACGACGGAAGACGAACAGACAATAGCCTCTGATCAAATAAAAATGCTAAGTGTTTGAAAACTCAAAAATTTAGCAATGGACAAGACTGTTTCACCTCCGAGACAACGGTTTTACAAAGAACAAAAGGTCCGGTTCATCTTTGAGTAGCAAATAAAACTCCAAATCCACGACTCACAACAATTTTCAAACACAGGCAACTTTTGAAAACAGGCCGAGAGTCAATCTTCAAAAATCATCCAAAACTAAAGCACGACCAAAAAGTTCATGGATCCAAACGATTCAAAGCAACACTAAATCATGAGGAGGGGACCAAAAATTGAAAAATTTGGGGAGAATAGTTGCAGCTGCAACAATTGGTGATTACCTGGAGAACCTAGATCTCTAAAATATTATTCCTTGAGTGACAGACTGTTTAAGAACAAACGAAGCTATTGAATTCTTCCGGCTATCTGGATTTCTCAAATGGAAAAAGTATGTACCTTTAATCATTGATGATAGTCCAATTTGGGAAAGTGGAAACCAAGATTTTCAAGTTTGGATAACTCTTTTGAGGCCGAAAGATGGGTTTCATTGTTACTTTTGTCTTCAGGTCACTGGAAGGTTGGGCACCAAAGGATTGTAGCAAATGGTAAATAGAAATATTCATTTGTTCCTCATTCCCATGCCACTTCAACACTTTTCGTGCTTTTGGAATTTTGTCCTTTTCATATGAATCCTCCTGCATGCCTTTCTTTCCGAATTTTAATTCAGGCTCCTCTATCCCAAGTGTCCTTTTGTGTGAGAGGTGCATTCACGCTTCAACCCACGGATGGAGAGGAACTTTCGGCGATTCAGTACTTATATGGTTCAACATTTGTTTTGATATATAATGCTTTCATAGGCGTTTTGACTCTTATCTGCCTTTTGGCATTCATTTCTTGGCATGGGATCATTTGTATTTAATATACCATTTACCTTGCTCCTTTCCATGGTCCCTTGACTGTCGCCCCCTAGGACATTTCAAATGTGACATGGATGGAGCCTCAAAATAGTATTCCAGACCCTCTAATTCTGGTTTATTTCACAGGGGTCAAGCAGGACTTCAATGCGTACATAGCTATTTGAGAAAAATGCTAAACTGGAAGAAGTTCTTTTTAGACAAACAGCAATACACAGTCTTATACCCAAGAAATTTAATCAATCTAAATTCTGATGTTCTCCATGCAACCGCGGATTTATTTCCTTTATTAAAATCAGTAAGACTTAAACTAAAACAAGACTAAACATCATGACTCAAAAGACGACCAGGACAGATTATTTATATACAAGATAGAAGAACACAAACGAAGCTTAGGAAAAATAAGGCTTGATAACTAAGCCATTTACTGGTAAGTTCTCTTCCCACCCTTGTAGATCTTGCAACTTATAAGTGCAAGGGCCAAGCTTTGCCGCAATCTGGAAAGGACCTACCCACAACTGTTGAAACTTCGTGTGTTTTCCCTTCTCATCATGGGGGTGATCCCACTTGAGAACCAAATCTCCCACTTCAAATTCTTTTGTTCCTGCCTTATGTTTGTCGAACCATCTCTTTATTACCTCTTATTGTTGCTTAAAGTGATCTCTGGCTTTAGATCGAGCCTCTTCTGCTTTCAGGAGATTATATATCCTTATTTGCAAAACTTCATCCTCTGACCCTCTAGATTCTTGAGCTATTATGGAAGAAGGTAGCATGATATTGGGGGGAAGAATGGCTTCTTTTCCATACACAAGGGTATACAGAGACACTCCTATCGAATACTTGGGGGTGAATCTATTGTCCCAAAGGGCGTTTGGTAGCGCTGAGTGCCAAGTCCTCTGGTTTTCTATTACAGTCTTCTTTAAAATTCTAATCAGATTTTTGTTGGTAGATTCAACCAGGCCATTTCCTTGTGGATAGTAATTAGCAGAATAAAGCAATTTTATTCCTTTCTCATGAGAAAAATTAGTTAGTTTAATCGATGAAAAGTAAGTAGCATTATCAAAGACTAAAGAAACTGGAACTCCAAACCTGGTCATAATATGGTCCTATAGGAAACCGATGACCGAGTCCTCATTTATTTTGCGCAGCGAGATAGCTTCGACCCAGTAAGTGAAGTAATCGGTTGTGGTTAGAATATACTTGTGTTGTAGGGAATATTTTGGCTTTATCTCCCCAATAATATCCAAACCCCATTGCTCGAATGGATCCGTAATCATCACAGGTTTCAGTGGTGCGGCTGCTTTAGATTGTCTTCCACTACACCTTTGATAAACGTCGCACTTCCTGACATGGGCGTGTGCATATTTGAAAAGCGTGGGCCAATAGTAACCTGCTCTGAGAATTTTGTGAGCTGTAGTATCTCCTAAAAAATGTCCCCCAGCAGGCCCGTCATGCAAATCGGTCATTACCTTCTTTGCATCTTCTTTCTCTAGGCATCTAAGAAGGACTCCGTCGTAGTTTTTTCTGAATAATATTCCTTCAACAATTTGATAGGAGGATGATTTGAGACACAACGCTCTTCTTTGCTTAGAATTCCAATGTTCTGGCAACAACCCTATCTGTAGGTAATGCACGAGGTCTCTATACCAAGATTCGGGAGCTGTAAACAAAGGACATACATCCATCAAATGTAATTCAGCCTCGTCTTCCCAGGCATGTTCGTCATTGTTCCCATTTTCAGTCATTAGTCTGCGCAACCCTTGCCCTTTAACTATATAATTTGGCTTGAATTCGAGGTCTTACTCTTGAAGAGCTATTACCCAATTTCCCCTTCTTTCTCCTAACTCCTTCTGTACAAAAAGGGACCTCACAGCTGGGTATGGGACGATCACCTTGGTTCGATTTTTTAATATGTAGGGCCTGAATTGTTTCACTGCTTTGAATACTACATAAGCTTGTTTATCAATAGCCAGGTAGTTTAATTCGGCCCCTTGTAGACCAGTGATTATGAAAGATATTGGGAATTCATCACCCCCATCTTCTTTTTGAGTAAGCACAGCTGCTAGCGAATCATTAGATGTAAAAGCATACAGAATAAAATCTTTATCGAAATCTGGGCTTTTTAGGGAGGGTGCGTGTGCAACAGCGGTTTTAATTTTGCTGAATGCGTTCTTCTCAATCTCAGTCCATTTGAATTGTGCACTTTGCTTCACCGTTTGTTGCATAGGTTTGACAATCTGAGCGAAGTCTCGCACAAATCTTCGCACGAAGTTTATTGTTCCCATAAATGATTGCATCCCTTTTTTATTATGGGGAAAGGGAATCTATTCAATGGCTTTGATCCTTTCCGGATCTATAGATATTCCCTTCTTTAAAACTACGTGACCCAGTAACTTACCCTCTGTAACAGTGAAAACACACTTCTTGGGATTGATTGAGATGCCATATTTCCGACAGCGTTCAAAAATCTGCCTTAGATGAAAAGCGTGTTCTTCTCTCCTCTTTGATAATATTGTAATATCATCGAGATATACTACAATACTACGGTCAATCAAACCGCGGAAGGCTATGTCCATATCCCTCTGGAACGTAGCTCCAGCATTTATAAGCCCAAAGGGCATTCTTCTGTAAGCAAAGGTTCCCCATTTGGTCCTAAATGTTGTCTTCAATCTGTCTTCTTTAGCTACTAATACTTGATTGTAGCCCGAGAATCCGTCTAACAAAGAAAATAGTTCAGAACCTGAGACCATTTGTAGTAGTTGCTCCATGGGTGGAACATGATAGTTATCTTTATATGAAGCGCGGTTTAAATTCCTGAAATCCATGCATAGTCTGATTTCTCTAGATTTTTTCCTCACTGGTACCAGATTCGAGACCCATTCAGAGTGTCTGACCTTAAAAATGATTCTAGCATCCAATAGTTTCTTAACTTCACTCTGGATCAGAGGTTCCAATTTTGGGTGCATTTTTCTTAAAGGTTACTGATAAGGTTTGACACCAGCTTTGATGGGGATAACATGCTGGATGATGCTGGTGTCATATGTCTTCAAATCTGCGTATGTCCAGGCGAACACATCTTTATATTGATTAAAAATATTGATGAACTTATCTCTTTCTGCTGGTGAACAGCATTTGCCAAGATTCACATATTTAGGATTTGTCTCAGTCCCTAAATTTATCAGCTCGAACTGTAGAGATGAGCTATGAGTCTTCACGTTTGCTAGTCTTCTAAATTTTTCATTTAGATCGAACATTCTTTCTAAGGTTATGACTCCTTTAGGGATGAAATTATCGTACTTTAGCTCGGCCTGATGTTCTTCATCATCTATAATTTCCCCTTTAAATACCTCGTCATTTGTTAAGCATTCTATAATCTGCTGATCATCGTCGAACACTCACAGGTTGGTGATCATATCAGGGACCGAGGGCCTGAAAAGCAATTCAATGGAGCATCGATTATTAGTAGGCACAAGCCTAGCAGTTGATGTGGCCAACAAGTCAGCTGCCACATTTTTAAGTCTTGGAATTGAAATAATATTAAATGTGTTAAAACATTTGAGCAGATCCCATACCTCATTTTGATAAGCTTTTAAGTGAGGAGAAATACAATGTATTTGATTTCGAATCTATTTTACAATTATTTCAGAATCTCCAAAAACTTTCAGATTACTTACCTTTAATTTGATTGCTTTCCTCAAACCTTGCACCAACGCTTCATACTCAGCTGTGTTATTCGTACATTCAAATTATAATCTACATGAAAGAAAATGTTTATTCTTTTTGGGGTCGATCAGGACACAACCATCCCCTGACCCTTCTAACGTCTTAGAGCCATCAAAAAACAATGTCCAGAAATCGCTAACTACTGCATGCGAATCTACTCCTAGTGCTAAGTTTACTATGTTACAGTTGATTTCATCAGCCGAGAATCGAAGGAGGTCAGGCTGAGCATCTGATGTGTTGCTGGCTTCCTCTGCTTGGTAATTTCCTGGTTCCAGTTCAATAAAATAATTTCCCAACACATAATCCACTGGTTCATTCTTTTCCTCTAGTTGAGTAACGTTGTATTTCATGTGAGGTTCCCTTAAGATTTTAATTTGGTTTGGGATTCCTTTATATGGCAGCCACAGATGCGACCAATTCGAGGAAAAATATCTGTTTAGTTTTGCCGACCAATCTCTGCTCAGAACGAGCCCATAAGCATCTGGTATGTCGGCCACCACGATATCAATAACTTGGCACACTTTATCATTGGAAGACAGGCGGACTAGGACATCCTCCATTTCCACAATAAATTTCACATTCGTCCTATCCAGTTGAACAACTCTCCAAGTAGATGGCTTAGGCTGTCCATTTATCCTTTTACAGACTGATATTGGCATGACGTTAACCAACGCCCCTGAGTCTACCAGGCAATTATGTACGTTGTGATTAAAAATTTCAAAAGTGAGGAGGAAAGGTGGATGTTTGTTCTTAGACTTACCTCCAATGCTGGTTTCTCCGATTTCTTCTTCTTTGGGTCGATTTTCAGTGGGTAGCCTCTCATCCGACACTTCAAGCACTTTCAATAGTCTTTCCTTTTGCTGCGGCACTTTACACATTTCAAATAGTGAAATGTTCACCTTTGCCTTCTTTATATCTTCCACGATGTCATAATCCATATGCGGTTCAGTGGGATGTGGCTTGTCAACATTCATTCTTTCTTCGTTGGGCTTGGCAAACATGTCATTCTGCTTAGGATCTCGGATGGTAATGGTGAATTCAGGAATTTTATCAGCTGAGGAATTATTCCGAAATTTCTTAACATTTTTCTGAAGCCTTTTAATCTTTGGGAGCATGAGACTGTTTTCTTTAGCTGACCCTTGGCTCCTTGTTGTAACGTTTGTTTCCATGACGTCCTTGTATCCCCAATTCTTTTCTTCCTCAGCATCAAATAAAAAAATAGAATTCCACAGAACCATGGTCTCATCTTCTTGTTCTTTCGTTGAAGTGGTACTGTCTTTTTTTTCTTCATCTCCATCTTCTGTTAATTTAGAATCCAACAGCTAATTCATAACCAATGTCATTAAGTTTATCCATTGAGGACAATTCTTTTTAGAGTGGGGCTGTTGGTGGAAAGTGAAAAAATTGTCCATTCCTACCTCTGTTAAATTCATAGATGCTGAATTTTGTGGAGGAGGTTGGGATTGATTGTTATCCTCTCTTTTATTGTAATAGGGTTTGTAGAACTTTTGAGCTTCCTTTTCTTTTTCCAAGTCTATGATTTTGTTAGAAATCTTCTGCATCATTTTCACCATACTTTCAAAATCTGGTGATTGCTATTCCTTAGGCTTAGTAAACAACAAGGATTGTCTTCCCACACTCTTCTCTCCTGACCGTTCGGGATAATCTTCGATACTTTCTCTTTCAGCCTCTACCTTTTCTGCCTCCTCATAAGTTTCTGCTAAAGTGGGCTTGGCCTTCATTTTGGCGAACATGGCTAGCTCAGGTCCTAAAGCCGAAGTATAATATTCAATCAGGACTTTATCTGAAGGTTTGTCAGCTTCAGAGAAATTCTTGAGGTATGCTGCAAATCTTTGAGTGAAGTTGTGCACCTTCTCCTTTCTCTCTTTCTTCAAGGTGCATAGTCCTTTCATGAGGGCTGCATGATTTTTTTGAGTAGCATACTTGCTTCTAAAGATCCTCTCGAAGGTATCCCAATCAGGGATAGAGTTTGCAGGCAAACCAAAATACCATGACGTTGCAGCTCCTTTAAGGGTGTGCGGGAATAGTCTGCAAACTACATCCTCATACTCCCCAGCCCTTAACCCTTCTATTGCCAAGTAAAAACTTTGCAAGTGGTCATCTACTAGTATCTTCTCACTTGGGTCGAATTTGGGCAGCATCTTTTCAAAGGATTGAGGTAAATCATGTAATGGAGGTGTTAGATTTAAAGGTGATCTGGCTCTCCAGGAAGGTGGTGGATTCGGTGGGTTGGGTGGTTGATTGGCGTTTATGCCGGCCATGAGTCTGGGTGGAGAGTGAGGAGGTGAGTAAACAGGAGTGTGAGCGGGAGAACTGTGAGGAGTATCTGGGCCTTCTTGATTCAAAGGCAGTACAACTTCCTGTAAGACTGTCTCTACAAGCTCTTCCCAGTCCTCAACCAGCACTGAGTATTCCAATATAGGATGATCCTTCCTTTTATATTCTCTTCTGGGCAATTGAGGGATGATAGATAATCCTCCAATCTTCTTCACATATGCCCTGGTGTGTCTTCTCAAATTATTAACAACTTCGTTGTCGACGGAAAACAAATGTTCTCTACCCCTTTCTTTCGGAATTGGATTACGAAACCCACTGCTTTCTGAACTGTTACCGGTGGAATAGTCTCGGGAAAACGGGTTTCCTCGGCCAACCATGCACTGGCGGCCCTCCTTCTAGCACCAGAAACTGTTGAGGCCTGGAAATTCACAGGCAACAACAACAAGGGATTCTCCCCAGTCAACGTTCCCAACTAGCCCGTGACTGTTTGGTATAGGGAATCCGTCCGGTTTGAGGTCTGGCTACCGTAGGTCAAGTAACAAAAGGGTTTACCGGTTGTGGCCCGGTCCACCGTATGTATTTTTGTATTTTTGACTTAAGATATGATATGCACATGCCTAATTAACAATGCAGGGTGATAAAGGATGCAAGGAGTGGTCACAACATGATGCACAGGTTATTACCTCTCATCTTAGAACTCACAAGCATCTGAATCACATATATTGCGAGAAAATAAATACTAACTAAGCTATCTCTAGAGAGATGGATATTAATTCATGAGTAATGCATCAATGTCCATGTGTTATGGCAAGTCACAGATAGATGTTCTTATAACCAAACATATAAACACGAATGAAATTATACGTGATAAGATAGCTCATCACCAATTAAAAAATCCCATTACTCATAGTGGAAAACATCACAAAGTATACTAAAGAACATTCAGACAAGAACATAGGTTCAAGAAGTTAAAACGCTCTCACTGTTAATGAAACACAGTTGAAAACGAAATAGTTCCCATTCAACATCGCTCAGTTAATCACATTGATACATTCCACATAGCACTTTCTCCAACAGGCAAAATTTGCAATTTCTGGTTTTAAAACGAAATAGTTCCTCTTACAAGCAATAGTTTACAAGTTTTTCAAGGGGAAAAAGCCCCTTGTCCGTTCTGACTATCAAATATTTAAACTAAAACAGTAGACCACTTGGGCTACCCCCAAACAGGTGACCTTTCGGTTCCTCAAACGTTTCATATCCCTCTTTTTATCCTTTCTGCGCGCACTCATGATCCGTGGAGTAACTGACAAACCTTTCATATTTGCGCCTTTGTTGCTTTTGATTTTGCCTTCTACTTTGCTTGCGCCCCTTGAGATCCTATCAGTTTCGGTTCGATCTTCGCCCCGTGGTAGTCGGAATAGTTTCTTAGAAGCTCCTGTAATTAAACGACAACTAACATTCATTGGGACTGTATTTTCAAGAAAATCAAACCACGTTAAATTATATCAACCACAACGGCTACGCAGCAAGAAAGGCCATGTGATGCATTACTATTATGAAGCTTAACAAAATCCGACACCACTATCTCGTCTACCTACAGGTTCAAAGGAAATCACCAACGACGGGGAATGAAGAACTCATTGGTGGCTTAGAATGTTAACATCGGCAGGGTAGACCTATTCATAGCCACGTAGGTGGGCCTTAACAGGTGATGGGTACTGCGAAAAAAATTAAGCATATCGGAGTCAGAAGAGTTAAGACCGAAGCTGTGGGTGGGAAAACTTCCAATCGGAAATCGGAAGGACATTGACATCGGAAGCCAAATGCTTTGCCCAGCCGCACTGACGGAAGAGAAAAAGGCTACGGATATGCGACTAAAAGGCCGACACGCATTGGTGGGAAGAGTGCTTTACATTTCGGGTGCTTAGCTGATATGGGAGCCATAACGGCGGAAGACGAACAGACAACAGCCTCCAATCAAATAAAAATGTGAAGTGTTTGAAAACTCAAAAATTTAGCAACGGACAAGATTGTTTCACCTCCGAGACAGTGGTTTTACAAAGAACAAAAGGTCTGGTTCATCTTTGAGTAGCAAATAAAAATCCAAATCCGCGACTCACAACAATTTTCAAAAACAGGCAACTTTTGAAAACAGGCTGAGAGTCAATCTTCAAAAATCATCCAAAACTAAAGCAAGACCAAAAAGTTCACGGATCCAAACGATTCAAAGCAACACTAAATCATGAGGAGGGGACCAAAAATTGAAAAATTTCAGGAGAACAGTTGCAGCTGCAACAGCTCCTGCTGCTTTAACTCATCTTCCACCACACCTTTGACAGATGTCGCACTTTTTGACATGGGCATGTGCATCTTTGAACAGTGTCGGCCAATAGTATCCAGCTCTGAGAATTTTATGTGCTATTGTATCTCCGGAGAAATGTCCTCCAGCAGGCCCATCATGTAAGTCTATCATGACCTTCTTCGCATATTCTTTCTCTAAGCATCTAAGAAGAACTCCATCATAATTCTTTCTGAATAGTATTCCTTCAGCAATCTGATATGAGGCTGATTTAAGATGCAGTGCTCTTCTTTAGTTAGAATTCCAATGTTCCGGTAACAATCCCACCTGAAGGTAATGCACAAGGTCTCGATACTAGGAGTCTGAAGCTGTGAAAAGAGGACATACATCCATCAAATGTAACTCAGCTTCATTTTTCCAGCTCTTTTCTTCATTGTCTTTACTTTCAGTCATTAGTTTGCACAATCCATGCCCTTTAACTATGGAGGCTGGCTTTAATTCGAGGTCATACTCCTGTAGAGTTGTTACCCAGTTGCCTCTTCTTTCTCCTAACTATTTTTGTAGGAAAAGAGACCTCACAGCTGGGTGTGAAACGATTACCTTTGTCCAATTCTTAAGTATGTATGGCCTGAATTGTTTTACTGCTTTGAACACGGCATAAGCTTGTTTATCCATAGCTGGGTAATTCAATTCGGCCCCTTGCAGACCAGTGCTCATAAATTATATGGGGAACTCATCTCCCCCGTCTTCCTTCTGGGTAAGCACAACTGCAAGTGAATCATCAGATGCGAAAGTGTATAAAATAAAATCTTTCTCAAAATATGGATTTTTGAGGAAGGGTGCGTGCGCGACAGCTGTCTTTATTTTACTAAATGCCTTCTTCTCTACATCAGTCCACTTGAATTGTACACTTTTCTTTTCCATTTGCTGCAAAGGTTTAACAATTTGAGCGAAATCTGGCACAAACCTTCCCACGAAATTTATTGTCCCCATAAATGACTACATGCCCTTTTTATTATGGGGTAAAGGAATCTGTTCGATAGCTTTGATACTCTCTGGGTCTATGGAGATCCCTTTCTTAGATACCACATGGACCAACAACTTACCTTCGGTAACGGCAAACACACACTTCTTGGGGTTTAGTGAGATACCATATTTTCTGCAACGTTCAAAAATATGCTTTAGCTGAAATGTGTGTTCCTCTCTTTTCTTTGAGAATATTGTGATGTCATCGAGGTATAATACAGCACTGCAGCCAATCAAACCATAGAAATCTATGTCCATAGCCCTCTGGAAAGTAGCTCCAGTGTTTATGAGTCCAAAGGGCATCCTTCTGTAAGCAAAATTTCCCCACTTGGTTCTGAATGTTGTTTTAAGTCTGTCTTCTTCAGCTACTAATACTTGATTGTAGCCTGAGAATCCATCTAATAAAGAGAATAATTCAGAATCCAAAACCATTTGCAATATCTGTCCCATGGGTGGAACAGGATAATTGTCTTTATCTGAAGCACAATTTAAGCTTCTGAAATCCACACATAGCCTAATTTCTCCGAATTTCTTCCTTACCGGTACTAGATTTGAAACCCATTTCGAGTGTCTAACCTTGAAGATAATTCTAGCATCCAATAATTTCTTAACTTCATTCTGGATTAAAGGTTCTAATTTTGGATGCATTTTCCTTAAGGGCTGCTAATAAGGTTTGATTCCAGATCTGATGGGGATAACATGTTGGATAATATTGGTGTCATATGTCTTTAGATCTTCATACGTCCAGGAAAAAACATCTTTGTATTGCTTGAAAAGACTGATAAACTTATTCCTTTCACCTGGGGAGCAACATTTTCCCAAATTCACATGTTTAGGCCCAATTTCAGTCCCCAAATTAATCAACTCGAACTATAGAGATGAGCTATGAGTCTTCACATTCACTGGCCTCCTGAATTTATCGTTTAAATCAAACATTCGCTCCAAAGTCCTGACTCCTTTAGGAATAAAATTATCGAATTTTAGCTCGGCTTGATGTTCTTCATCGTCAATAATCGCCCCTTTTAAGGTCTTGTCATTCGTTAGGAATTATAGAATTTGCTGATCATCATCAAACACTCGTAGATTGGTGATCATATGTGGCACCGAAGTCCTGAAAAGCAATTCAATAGAGCACCAATTATTAGAGGGAACAAGCCTCGCAGCAGAGGTGGCCAACAAGTCAGCTGCTACATTCTTAAGTCTTGGAATCGATACAATGTTAAATGCATTAAAACATTTAAGTAAATCCCATACTTCATTTTGATAAGCTTTCAAATGAGGAGAAATGCAATGTATTTGATTTCTAATTTGTTTTACAATTATTTCAGAATCTCTAAGCACTTTCAGATTTTTTGCCTTTAATTCAATTGCTTTTCTTAGTCCCTCAACTAATTCTTCATATTCGGCTGTGTTATTGGTACATTCAAACTCTAACCTACATGAAAGAAAATGTTTGTTTTTCTTAGGGTCAATCAGGACACAACCGACTCTTGACCCCTCTAAAGTTTTAGAACCATCAAAGAAAAGCGTCCAAAAATTGCTAACCACTACTGTGCGAGAATTAACATCTACATTTATAGCTATGTCTACTATTTTTCAATCAATTTCATCAGCCTGTGAAAACCGAAGGAGATCAGGCTGAGCATCTGATGTATCGTTGGCTTCCTCCGCTTGTTAGTTTCCTGGTTCTAGCTCAATAAAGTAATTTCCCAAAATAGAATCCACTAGTTCATTTTTAGCTTCGAACTGAGTAACATTGTGTTTCATGTGGGGCTCCCTCAAAACTTTAATTTGATTTGGGCTTCCTTTATATGGTAGCCATAGATGTGACCAGTCCGAGGCAAAATATCCATTCAACTTTACTGACCAATCTCTACTCAAAACAAGTCCATAAGCTTCCGGTATGTCAGCCACCACAATATCAATGAATTGACATACCTTATCATTTGAAGATAAGCAAACGAGAACATCCTCCATTTCCCCAATTACCTTCACATTCATTCTATCCAACTGAATGACCCTCCAGGTAGATGGCTTAGGTTTCCCATTTATCTTTTTGCAGACCGACAGCGACATGACATTGAATGATTCCCTTGAGTCTACTAGGCAGTTATGCACGTTGTGGTTGAAAATTTCAAAAGTAAGGAGAAAAGGTGGAGTCTTGCTTTTAGTCTTACCTCCCACACTTGCTTCACCAATTTCTTCTTATCAGGGCCGATTGTCAGTGGGAAGCCTCCCCTCTGATATTTCAAGTGCTTTCAATAGCTTTTCCTTTTGCTGTGGCACATTTCACATTTCAAATAATGAGATGTTTGCCCTTACCTTTTTGATATCCTTTACAATGTCATAATCCATCTTATGTCCTGTGAGATTCGGTTCAACATTATTTATATTTTATTCATTGGGCTTAGTAAGCATGTTGATCAGTCTAGGATTTTGACTGGTGATGGTAAATTCCGGAATTTTATTAGCTGAGGAATTGTTTTGAAATTTCTTAACATTCTTTTGAAGTCTCTTAATCTTCGGGAGCATAAGACTATTTTCCTTAATCAACCCTTGGCTTCTCGTCGTTACATTTGTTTCCAAGATGTCCTCGTGCCTCATATCCTTTTCTTCCCCAGCATCAAACAACGATACACAGTCCCATAAAACCATGGCTTCATTCTCCTATTTTTCTGTTGATTTATTGTTGTCTTTCCCGTCTTCATTGTTGTCTTCGGTTAATTTGGAATCCAACAGCTAATTCATAACCAATGTCATTGAATTTATCCATTGAGGACAATTCTTTTTAGAATGGGGTTGTTGGTGGAAAGTGCAAAAGTTATCCATTCCTACCTCTGTTAAGTTCATAGATGCAGGGTTGTGCGGAGGGGGTTGGGATTGATTGTTATCTTCCCTTTTCTTGTAATAAGGCTTATAGAACTTTTGGGATTCCTTTTCCTTTTCCAAGTCTATGATTCTGTTAGAGAGATTCTGCATCATCTTTGCCATTCCTTCGAAATCTGGTGATTGCTCCTCTTTAGGCTTAGTAAATAACAAAGCTTTCCTCCCAACATTTTTTTCTCCTAACCGTTCAAGATAATCTTCGATGCTTTCTTTTTTAGCCTCTACTCTCTCCGCTTCTTCATAAGTCTCTGCTAGCGTAGGTTTGGATTTCATTTTGGCAAACATGTCCAGCTTGGGTCCTAGAGCTGAGGTATAATATTCAATCAAAACTTTATCCGAGGGCTTGTCAGCTTCAGAAAAATTCTTAAGATAGGCTACGAATCTTTGGGTAAAACTATGCACCTTCTCTTTTCTTTCTTTCTTTAAGGCGCATAGTATTTTCATGAGAGCCGCATGAGTTTTTTGGGTTGCATACTTGCTTCTAAAAATTCTTTCAAAGGTATCCCAGTCTAGGATAGAGTTTGTGGGCAAACCAAAATACCATGATGCTGCTGCTCCTTTAAGGGTATGTGAAAAAAGTCTACAAATGACATCCTCATGCTCCCCGGCCCTCAATCCCTCTATTGCCAAATAAAAACTTTGTAAATGGTCATCTACTAACATATTCTCATTTGGATCAAACTTAGGCAGCATCTTTTCAAAAGCTTGAGGTAAATCATGCAACGGAGGTGTCAGGTTCAGGGGTGATCTTGCCTTCCAAGCCGGCGGTGGATTTGGTGGGTTAGGTGGCTGGTTTGCGTTTACACCTGCCATGAGTCTGGGTGGAGAGTGAGGAGGTGAAGGAATAGGAGTCCGCATAGGAGAACCGTAAGGTGTGTTTGGTCCTACTTGATTCAAAGGTTGAACAACTTCCTGTAACGCTACTTCTACCAACTCTTCCAAATCTCCAACCAACACTGAATCTTCCAAGATGGGACGGTCTTTCTTCTTGTACTCTCTTCGGGGTAAATAAGGGATAATGGGTAATCCTACAATACTCTTTACATAAGCCCGTGTGTGTCTTATCAGATCATTTACTACTTGGTTGTCCACATCCAACAAATGTTCCCTATTCTCTTCAGTATTTGGATCAGGAAACAAAATGCTTTCAAAACTATCACTAGTGGAGTTATTTCGAGGAAATGTATTTCCCCGGCCAACCATGCACTGGCGGCCCTCATTGTAGCACCAAAAATGTTGAGGCCTGGAAAATTGCAAGCAATAACAGTAAGGGATTCTCCCCAGTAACGTTCCCAACTAGCCCGTTACTATTTGGTATGGGGAATCCGTTCGGTTTGCGGTCCAGCTACCATAGGTCAAGTAGCAAAAATAAAAGGTTTTACCAGTTGCGGCCCGGTCCACCGTGTATATTTTTCTGTTTTTAGTTTTAAGTATGATATGCAAGTGCCTATCTAAAATGCAGATTGATAGAGAATAAAAGGAGCGATCACAATGTGATGCGCAAGTTCTTACCTCTCATCTTAAACTCTCTTGCATCTAAATCACACACAACAAGAAATTAAAATGAACTACCTAACCTATCCCTAGGGAGAAAGATTATCATTCATTAATGAGTAATATATTTTGTACATGCATTATGAAACCACAGATAGCTGATACTTCTTTCAAAACACATGAACATTTAAAGATATTTGAACAACCAGATAGCCAATTGTTTATGAACAACATTCATTACTCATAGTGGAAATTTTCATAAAATAAACCATAGAACATTCATACAAGAACATAGGTTCAAAAAGTTAGAACGATCTCACAGTTAATGGACACAAAGCTGAAAACAAAATAGTTTCTCTTCAACAAATCCATAGCACAACATTTGAACATTCCACCAAGATTTCTCCAACAGGAAAATTGTAATTATCTATTGCAAAAGGAAATAGTTCTTCTTACAATATGTCTTCACAAATCTAACTGGGAAAAGTTCTGGTTCCCTCTAACTTTCCTATATTTAAACAAAATAGCAAAACCCTTGGGTTTCCCCCCCCCTAGGTGACCTTTGGGCTCCCCCAACCGTTTAATCTCATAATTTTGTCCTTTTGTGAGTGCTCATGATTCATATAATGCGTTACATTTCAGATTTAGACTTATGAGTACTTCATAAAACTGGACTAGATCGATAACTGATGAACCTTTTCCAAGCCTGGGCCTCTGTTGCTATCGATTCTGCTTTGTCCTTTATTTGTCATTTATTTGTCCTTTTTAAGATGCCATTGATCTCAGAACATCTCTGCCTATCACTTTTCCACATACTTCCTTCTGCTTTGTCCTTCAGCTATGTCTTCTTTGCAGCAATAATCATCAAACTGAGGTCTGAAGAATCTTCTAAGTCCGTCTGCAGTTAAAAAAAAAATTCATCATTAATTCAGACTGCATCTTTTCAACAAACGTAAACCATACTAACAACAAAACTGATCATCAAAATGAGGCCTTGTACTACGCTCTTGTCGCGAAAACCTTAAAATGATAAGAAAATGAAACCTCCGCCACCCATAAGATAGGGTAAAAACACACATAGAACAGGTGGGAAAAACCCTCACCGACAGGAATAATCACTAAAGCATCGGTAGGATAGTTTTATTAACAACCGCAACGGTGGGCTTCAGACAGACAACGAGTTCCGCGAGACCATTAAGTCTATCGTCGTCGGAAAGACTAAATACTAAAGAATCGGATGGAAAAACTCCTTGTGGGCGAACAGAACGACATAAACATCGGGTGGTTAGTTCACTAAAATGCCGCAACGGCGGAAAACGTATAGACTAAGGGTTCCGTAGTCACATAAAACATATCGACAAAAAACATAACAAAACATCGGCAAGCGAAGCAGTATTATGGCGGACATTTAGTTCGCTCGGGAGTCGCAATGGCAGAAAGAAATTAGACTACAGCCTCCAAGTTACCGTTTAAAATACTTCCGACAGCGAAAAAAAAAATATATCATTGCAAAGCAAAAAGGTTTGAGCCAATAAAACCACGCATCGGCAGACGTAACAACTATCCATTATCCCGTTCTCTATTTGTCCTCCGAAATGGCGGCTGCATAGAAAACTGAAGCTTCGATTCAAACATGATTAGGCTCCCGATAGCGGGTAGAAAAATCATCGAAATAGGAAAAATCAGTGAAAACGTTAAGTGCTTGGAAAACTTTAAAGTTGTGCAGTGGTTAAAAAGTTCGTTTCATCTCCGAAACAGCGGCGGCATAGAGAAGAAAAGCCCTGACTCAAACTTCAACCAAACTCTGACAATGATACAATCGAAACAACGGGAAATTGCTAAGTTCCACAGTCAAAGCAAGGTCATTCAACTTCCGAGATGAAAGAAAAACAATCAACCTCAAAATCCAAATTTATAGCAGAGAAAACAGAGTTTAGGAATCCAAACACTCCGAGGCAAGATAAAATAAAAAAGAGGGTCCAAAATTTCAAAAATTTGGGAAAACAGTTGCAGTTGCAACAAAATTATAAACACATACATTAAAATTAATTTAACTTTTATAAATACTACAACACAAAATATAATACAATGACAACATACTTATGTTTTTGAATGGTCATAAATATGAGAAAAAAGTCATTTGATATAACAAATATTAAATAGAAAAGATTCTATAGAATGGAATCATAAATTATCGTGACACCAATACTTTTGTGTATACATTCATGATTCATATACAATGAACTTATGCATTCATTATTCATATACAAAGAACTTAAATATTTTGCTTTATTAAAATTATATAAATTATATATTATATTTTTTTATTAATTGAAATAATATAAAAATATTTTATTATTATTTTAATATATTTTTTATATCTACATTATAATTATTTTAAAATATTTACTATAATGCAAATTTTATATTATAACAAATATTAAATAAAAAAGATTCTATGGAATTGTACCACATAAGTTATAGTGACACAAGTACTTTTGTGTATACATTTATTATTCATATATAGTGAACTTATGCATTCATTATTTATATATGTAATACACTTTGAATTGAAAAATAAATATTTTTATTTATTTCAGAAAACATTATGTTAAATTTATTGTAAAGTCTTATTACCATGTTGGTCAAGGATGACAGCAATTGAAGAATTGTTTGTTTTAATAATTACGTAGAAGAGACACCTATCTAGAAGAGACTATTGAATGAGTATTCATTGACCCACTAGGAGGAATGAGTCACTGTAGAAGGATGGTTGACAGTCACTTTCTAACTGTTACAGGAAGCATAATCCCTTGAGAGGAGGGATCTGAGCTGGTGGCTCATTTAATTCTAAAAATGACCCATTGACCTAGGAAATCTTATAAATACTATCAAATTGAGCAGGA
Organism: Pseudotsuga menziesii; assembly: GCA_001517045.1. Lineage (NCBI taxonomy): Eukaryota > Viridiplantae > Streptophyta > Pinopsida > Pinales > Pinaceae > Pseudotsuga > Pseudotsuga menziesii. The sequence continues at coordinate 204,719 of LPNX010749773.1, read as the reverse complement.
TTTCACTACTACATTCTTTTTCTAAGTGAATGTACCTTGTGACTGCTGCAAACTTAAAAGTCAGAAACACAAGGAATTTGATGAGGGGATAGCGAAAGTGGAATTATGGACTTAAGTCTGCTACTGTGTGCTAAGTTACAACAAGTTGTTGTTTGGGCTATTATCCAGTGATCTCTGTCCTAGTGGTTGAATGAACATGCTCGTGGGTCCTAACCAAGTAATCTTGCCTGCTTCAGAAGATGGTTGGGTGGAACAGTCTCCTTTGGGTGTTTGTCCCCCTTCTGCAAATTATCTAGGTTCTAACTAATGTTTTCTATTTATGATTTACCTCTATGTCTGCATTTTAATTAGAAAGTATGTTCAATATCTGTAAAGTTAATTTAACTAGTGTTATTATATATATTCTGGAGACTCTTTCTGCAAATTATCAAGATCTAGCACCTATAGAATTTATTGAAAATTGTTTCTTTATTGTGCTAAAAGGAGAAAGTTGTAATCTAGTTAGTTTAAAGTTATTATTTAATAATGATTGATCTAATGATTATTGATCAAAATTTCCAGTTAGATTAAACTCGAACTTGAATGATGTGTTGATATTTATCACTGGTATTTTTCCGTCACTTAGGTTAAGAGAATAACATATGGGCACTCGCACGAAGTTGGTTTCACCTTTTAGTGCCTCTTTAAAAACTGGAAATGCACTTCCAAAATGTAAATTCCACAACGCATATGCGTTTTTGATGCTACGTTCGGAAAGCCCAAGCCCAAAGATGAGGCTAAGGTTAGTTAGTAGATATCGCATATGCGTTTTTAAAGTTTTCAATATCGCAAGTGCGATATATCTCACTTATGATATTGAAAACCAAAAATAAAATAAAATAGAGGCTGCATGCCTCAATTTGTTATTTGCATAGTGAGCTAAATATCGGGAAGGTGAAAAAATGCAGTTGCGAAATACCGAACCAACATTTTGCGTTAGAGCATTTGGAGGTGGCTTGGATCCAATGGCAAGTAAGTACTCATACCATCCAGAGTTGTATTCAATATTTGTTTGTTTTTGTTAATTTCATAGTTTTATAATTGTTAAAAACTTAAAACGAATTTAATCAAAAAATTGAATTAAATCAAATAACAATATATTAAAACAATTTGTAATTCATTATGTTAATATTAACAGATAACAAGAATGTTCAAGATACTGTGCAAAATAAACTGAACCCAAAAACAGACACAAACCCAAACCCAGACACAAACCCAAACACAGAGGGGGAAGAAGACCACAATTCCCAGATTCTGGCTCATTTAGGTGCACTAAGGCACCTTAGCTCATCTTTTAGAGGGGGGATCACTTGAGACAATCTTTAGTCGTGGCATTGGACACCATAAAAACACAATTGCCAATGCCCAAGGAGCTCTGTACAACATTAGCTCGTACAAAGAATCCATGAGGAAATACTATTCCGATGGTTTGAGTTATAAAGACATCAAAAACTTAAATATTACAAAAGACCAATTTTTTTCTTTATTCTGGGACCCTAGCACTAGATTGGTTCCACCCACCAGTCAAGCACACATTTCCATAGACTAGTGCATGGAACCAAATATTAAATCCAATTGGATGGATATATGGTATATGGTGTTCGATGAAGACCCTCATGGGAATAGGGACATCCCATTTTATTTCCTGAGGAAGTTGTATGCATAATTCATCCTAGGGAAACATGTGAACTATTTCAATATTTTAGACTTCCAGGGTGTGGGTCATGGTATTCCCCAAGATAGGGAAGGGGATAGGATTGATCCTAACCGTGTGCCACGCCCTCCACGCACACCAAAACCCCCTCGGCTATATCCTCCTACGGGTCCTGTGATTGATTATACACAAGAGGTCTTATTTGACTTGGTAGATACATTGCTTCAGCATGGGACTGCTGTCCAAGGCAATGTAGGCCAATGGGTTGGCACTTCTGAGGCTATCCCATTACACAAGAAGGATCCATCTACATATCGCACCAAGACCATACCAATCGTCTCTAAAGACGCGGCCACATATAATAGGAAATCACGGCTATAATTCGGAGGACTAATCATCGGGGCCGATGCTAGGGCTCACTTAAATGCATCGAAGGACTCATGGGCCCATTCATCCCATTCAAAGGGAGTATCCTTCTTCAAGAGACGCATGAAGCCTCTAGTCAAATTGAAAATGTTGACAACAAATATTCGTAGGAAGTTTTCCATGCCTTGCAAACACTGAAGATGACGAATATTTCGTGGGGGAGACAACTGAAGTATTGCCTCAACCTTCAAAGGGTTGACTCTTATCCCCTCTTTTGAAACGATGAATCCTAACAAATGACCTGACTTCACACAAAAGATGCACTTATGAGGGTTTAATCTAACAGCATAGTGCCGGCATCTTTCGAAAACCAATCTCAAGTGATAAGAATGACGCATCCTCATGCGAGAATGAGCAGCGAGGTCATCCAAAAAAACTTCAATAATGGACTTGAGATCGTGGAAGATCAAGGTCATCGCCCACTGAAACGTAGCTCTGGCGTTTTTAAAGCCGAAGGGCATTTTCCGATATGCAAATGTTCCCCAAGGACAAATAAATGCGGTCTTGTGTTGGTCCTCGGGTTTGATCTGGATCTGATTATAACCAAAAAATCCGTCCATAAAGGAGAACACCTCGCTACCAGCACACTCATCCAAAATCTGATCTATAAACGATGTGGGGAAGTTATCCTTAGGATAGGCACGATTTAAATCACAAAAATCAGTGCATATACGGATCGCTCCCTGCTTCTTATCCACCGGAATGGGGTTTGAAACCCACTCTGTCAAGGGAACGGGATAGATGAAACCAGCTTTCAATAGCTTCTCTATCTCTGCCTTTATGGCGGGTGCTTTCCTAGGATTCACGGCACGTAAACACTGTCGAACAGGCTTAGCGTTGGGGTAAGTTTTAATCTCATGTTCGACAATGCGAGGTTCAATTCCTGGCATCTCATTATATGACCAAGCAAAAACATCACAGAATTCTTTGAATAGCTTGGTATACTCACGAATCTCATCTTGGGAACAATCCGCCCCAATGTAGACATTCTCAATCGTACCAGGATTGCGAGAAATGTTGATAGGAATAGTTGACGATATGTTCGCCATGTTTCCATCAGCCATTGGACCAGGAGAGCTTAATGGAGCCATAGGTCTACCAACCTTCTGACTAAGAATCTCCCTATAATCCTCATGCTCCAAACGGTCAAGCTCTTGAAGGAAATATGATCTATGATGAAGTTCCTCCCATGGTGGCTCAACTCCCGACATAGCCTTGATAATTGCTTCATCTGAAGGGAAAACCGTATCAAGGTAGTCATGGGCATGAGAAGACTGTACTGCCCATGCCGGCAGCACATAGGGGTCTTCCTCCTTCGTCCGCAAAGAGGAAGAACAAGGCTCTGCAGCAGATTCGAGATTAGCTTGGTAAGCTATCATAACTGCAGGCAACAGCACACTCGTCTCGATGGACTCACTTGAAGGACTCAGTGAAGGAAGAATCCAAGGATCTCCCATATGAATTGTGCAAAAAGGCACCGATCTCATAGATGTGGAAGCACCACCGACACTAGATCCTATCATGAGGACGGGTGCAGAACAACTAAAGGTTCCCATAAGGGAAGGATACATTCCTACACCCATACTCCCAGTTGCCAGCTGGGAATGTTCAACTTTCGGAACCGAAGCTCCTGACGATGCGGTAACAGGCGGATTCTTGAATTCCATTTGGTAAATCGTTACAATCTTCCTGTTATGTCGAAAGCATACAACATGAAACACAGAAGATGCAATGGCTTGCATACTATACATCCAATTCCTTCCCAGTAAGAGATTGTAGTCAAGGGGTGCATCAACCACCTCAACCTCTATCGCAACGGTCTTCCCTCCCAAATGGACTTTAAGAGAAGGAAGTATACCGTGCGGCCTAAATGATCTCCCATCAAAAGCAGTTAACATGGTCGTAGATTTTGATAGCTCAGGAGAACCAAGACCCTTCCAACAAGACAAAGACATCACAGAAGCAGCAGTGCCCTCGTCAATCACAGTCCGCTTGACGGTCATATTAAGACATTCTACATGTATCAAAAGGGACACATAGTAGGGCAAGCGAGGTTGATGTCCTGCGGTTTCAAATTTGATCATTGAGGAAGAATCATCACCATTCACACCAAGAGTGGAAAGCAAACCCTTCCTTTGCGACGGACAACTCTGAAGCACCTCCAATGCAGACATCGCACAAGGAGTATGACCCAAGTCCTCGACAGCTGCATAGTTTTGGGCGGCTCAGGAATTTGGATTATGCCTCGAACGCTTAAGTACCCCCTTAGGAATGCAAGGTGCGGCTTCAGGTTTATCCGCAGGTTTCTCAATGCGCAAAGGAGTTCTTGGTGGATCAGGTTCTTTGCCTAGGCTGGGTTGTGACGAAGTATAATCTTTCGCACGTGTCACAACTTTCATGGCACAGACCATATTAATGCACCCACGACCACTAGTCTCAGGTGGATCATCATCACTAGATTGATCATGGGACTTCGAGTTCATATTCTGGTTATGCGGTAAAGGGTTCGTTAACACAGCTGGAACTGTGCTATAAACTTCGAAGCTTCATCCATCCTAGGGCACAAGTAAGTGAGGTGATCATCCTTACATAGCTTGCAAGGAAATTTAACCTTACATTTATTCTACTTGTCCCCCCCAGCATTTTTATTGTTCTTGTCATTATTATTGGCATTTTCATTCTTATACCCACCCTTTTTATTGTTTTTACCCTTCTTTCGATTCCATCCGGGTTGCTGGTTACCCTTCTGGTCCGACGATTGTACAGCATGTACATTCGTCGTTTGGGCAGGCTGAGACAAAGCCGTAGCTTGTCCCAAGGCAGGTTGGTTGGTAGACAACTGAGCTACTTGTTTCGCAACCGAACCTACAGGTTTCTTACTTGCACAACCCACAATGCCATCGGCATGTGGTCCAGGTTTGACCTTGGGATCAAAACTCGAACGAGGAGCGTTGGGTATAATCTCATATAACAAACCAGACTGAGCATAGATCAAGTCTAGTTCTTGCACCCTAAAGATTGCTTGTTCCTCATTCTGCACTCCGGATGTGGAAACATCCTTCACTATATATGGCAATAAATATTTGAGGAACCACTCAAGGAGGAACTCCGGTGGTATAAAGGCTTTAATTAATCTCTTCCGTCTACCCCACTCCTGAATATGATCAGAAATATGGGTGGCCCTATCTTGCTGAAATGTCGACAAGAGTTCAGTACCAACATCATATCGCACTGGTAGCTGGAAGTGATTAAGGAAATTCATCGCAAGGTCATCGAACAAGGTAAAGGCACCCCTAGGTAACTCTATATACCATTTCGCCGCAGGCCCTGTGAGGGTGCGTTGAAATAGTCTCAAGCAAACTGAGTCCTGATGCAATGAATTCAAAGAGCTCCATAGGTGGAATGTCGTAACGTGTTCACTCGGATCCTCTCCTTGTTTGCCTTCGAATTTAGGTATATCTGAAGGAAGCTTGGTAGGGACAGCCGGCCAGGCCAGGTCATGAGCCACAGGATTGTTCGTAAGTCTTGATAAGTTAGGTAAATTGATTGTCGCGAGGAAAGGGATCCTAGGATGATGAGGTCTAGGGACCACTCCCTAGTTCATATAGGATTGATTACCACCATGACCTTGGCCATAGTGACCTCCTCCCATATGACCCGTATAGGGTGGCGCCGAAGCACCATAATGAGGTGGACCTTGACTAGTGGGAGCTACAAAGCCGTAAGTAGGAGGATAAGTAGGTTGTGAATACCCGCCTCCATAAGGTACAGAAACCTGTCCATACTGTGTCCCATAATAGGGTCCATAGGTCGTCGCTTGTGATGCCCCATGAGACACTCCATAGGTAGGTACATACATTCCAGAAGTAGGAATATACATGCCGAAAGTAGGGATATATGTCGAGGAAGTAGCAACTTGACCTCTAGAAACATGAACATAACCTCCCGAAACCACGGGTGGTATGTAGTCTTGAGACACAATAGGTCTAGTAAGCGCAGTACGGATCTGACTCATAGCTACGTGCCGACTCGAAGGACCACGTGAGTAAGGTGGAGGGTTTGCATTTAAAGAACTTGGAAGTGAGGACACAGGAATCTTAGTAATAAGATATGTGCTAGTGCCTATCGTCACTCGTCTGGAACCTAGTATCGCTATGGGATCAATAACTCTAGACCTAGGAGGTATATAAGATGTAGCTTCCACCGCTGGGATGGAAGGTGCAATGTGACTAGTACTCCCAAACCTCTCCGCAAGGTAAGGCATGGGATTGCCCCCAGGCATAGTGTTAGGGTCAAAGCCAGATTCGACATTAAATGCCAAATCATGCATAGGAAAACCAGTCGTAGCATAACCACCGTAGCTAGTGCTGGTAGGTTCAAAGTGAGTCTCGGCATCTTCCGGCATTCCATACCGGTAATGTGTCAACGAGGGGTCAGGCCTAGAATGAATAGGTCTATCATGCATGGCTCCGATCTCAGAAATCACAGGTCCTAACTCGGTTAGGTCGGGTGAAGGATCATAAGTAGGTGTAAAATCCCCATCGTCAACACGAATAGGAGGAGGAAGTGTGTCAGATGTATCCTCTAAATTATCTTCAATGGTGTGTGAATCAATGTGTGATGTAGTCTGCCTAGACTGTCTAGGTCCCTCTCCCAAAGGAGGAGGATCAGTAGAAGGCGAAAGTCCTGCTAAACGACGATAACGGCACTGAGCCGCACCCGAATCCACAATGACTCAAAAAATAGCAAAGACTCTCTATTTACGTCAACCCTAGGCCAACTAGCGTGCACAGAGCAATCACTATAAAATATAAAGCCAAAAGCAAGCAAACAAGGGCTGGATAAGTGAGCTCCCGAATGTGGCCAGTATGTCTCACCTAGGA
>LPNX010749773.1:164500-197533 GCA_001517045.1 Pseudotsuga menziesii | reverse complement strand
GGCATATGGAAGGCCAGGAGTCATATGAGTCGGATCCAAGTCAAGGAAAACTCCAAAAGGATTTGGATTATGCACACATCCCGATGTACGCGACTATAGGAAAAATATCTGCGTATGTACGCGGTTATTGAGGAAAAAGCCGCGTATATCACTTTTCTTATGTTTTTAGGGATGATCAAGTATACATCAAAAGAAAAAAGTGGTCCATAGGGGCTAATGAGTCTGCAGCAGGACAGGGGAAGGCCATACAATGTGTGATTCACCTAGTGTGGTGAAATCCGCTATAACACATACTTGTCACAAGTCTACAGTCAGGTCTGAATTTGTCATTTTTGTCATAGAATCTTTCATCATTAGTTGTCATAGAGTGCATGGAATCTCCTTCCAAGTGGCACACATTGTCTTCTTAGTCTCTCCCTCTTCCATGGGAATTTATACCATATAAAAACTAAAATTCGTTTTCTCATGATATGCTATGTGACAGCACATCACCCTCAAAGAACGTTACATTCCCCATGGATTCGAATTTGAATGAGGTTTATGCCAACTGTATGGGGAAATCTAGCCTCCAAGTGTCTCCATGAACCAATGCCACAATATTTAATTAACATTTATTATTTATGTGACCCAATTTAATGTGAATATGGTAAAATACAGTCCTTTTGGGTCGCATATCTCCCTTATTAAAAAAAATTATGCATCCACCTCAACATAGGGAACTAGTAGGTTTGTGAAACATTGTTTGCAAGTAGTCTTATTTGGATGGGGACATGACAGTCCTCCCCACCCAATATTTTTTTTCCTCAAACAATTTCAAGTTTGTATGCTACAAAAAAAAAAAATCTTCCCTAGTGACTTCCTCACTAGGCAAATCCTTCCATTGTACCAAGTATCCCTTTATAGTTATGCTACTTAGCTAAATTTCTCTTGTCTTTACTAATTCTTTCTAGAATGAGAATCAGTTTTCCTTCATCATCAAATGGAGGTAATGTTTCTAAAACTGAAATATTCTTCTCTATCACCTTTTTAAGACATGAAACATGAAATGCATTATGGACTTTACTTCCTTCTGGAAGTTCCAATTCATATGCCACTTCTCCAACTTTTTGAACCACTTTGTAGGGACCATAAAACCTTGGTTTGAGATTTTCTGAACCTTTTCCCTTTAAGGAGGTCTATTTGTAATGCAGAAACCTCAAATACACCAAGTCATTCACTTGGAAATGTCTCTCCACTCTATGTTGATTTGAATATTGTTTTTGTTGGTTTTGGACAACCTGTAAGTTATATTTCAAAATATCTTGAATTTATTCAATCAAATCCTTAGCGTTTGGAGCTCTATTATCACCAAAGATGTGGTTAATAAAAGTGGATTCATCATAACCATAAAGTGATTTGAAAGGAGACATGCCAATGGACATATAAAAAGTAGTATTTTAGCAAAACTCACCCAAATGTAACCATTTGATCCATGCTTTTTGCTTCCCACTAACATAGTTCCTCAAGTAAACTTCCAACCATTGATTCACCCTCTCTATTTGGACATCAGTTTTTGGATGATAGATTATGCTAGGAGTGAAGTTTGCTCCCACCATTTTGAACAGTTCTTTCCAAAATGCACTCAAAATATTCTATCTCTATCACTAACAATGCTCTTGGGAAGCCCATGCAATTTGAAAAATTCTCTAAAGAATAGCTTAGCCACTTGTGTACCAGTGAAGGTTGTAGTAATAAAAAATAAATGATCAAATTTAGTGAGTCTATCCACTATTACAAATATGCAATCCTTAACAAGCACTTTGGGTAAACCAATGATGAAATCTGTGGAAATTCTCCCCCATTTTTGTTCTGGTATAGGAAAGGGATGCAAGAGACCAGATGGAAGATTGTGCTCTACTTTTTTTTTTTACATGTTGGGAATTCATTTACATATTTCAGAACATCATTCTTCAACCCCTTCCAAGAGAATCTTTCTCTCAACGTTCTATATGTTTTTAAGAAACCACAATGGCCTGCCAAAAGAGAATCATGAGCACTCTTGAAATTATTTTGCTTCAAGCTCAAACTAAGGACCAAATATATTATATATTTGTATTATATTATTCCCTCCAACACCTTATACATATCATCATGGTTAGTCCCATCAAATATTTCATAAGAAAAATTATCCTTAGCATGTTCTACTTCTAATATAGCTTTCCAATCTTTTGCAACATCCATTAGAGAAATAAAGCATCTTCTAGATAAGGAATATGCTACCACATTATTCTTTCCCTTTACATATTCAATACCAAATTCAAATGCCTGAACCTTACTCACCCACTTTTGTTTTCTTTCATTTATATATTTTTGAGTGAGGAAGTATCTTAGGCTATTATGGCCAGTTTTGAGCACAAACTTGTTTCCCACCAAATATTCTCTGAACTTTATCAACGAATGCATGATGGATAACATTTCTTTGTAATAGATAGAGTAAATATTCTCATGTGGTTATATATTCCTACTCTCAAAATATATTGTGTTTTCCTTTCTTTAGTACTGCTCCAATTCCCTCCCCTGATGCATCACACTCCAAGAAAAATCGGGTAATGCAAGAAAATGAAAATTACTCATTACCTCTTTCAATATTTGGAAATCCTTTTCAACCTCTTCAATCCATTGGAAAACATTTTTATTTTTCAAATCAGCGATAAGTGAAGTGCGTTGGGAGAACCCCCTCACAAATTTCCTATAGTAGGGACAAATCCCAAGTATGATTTACCAAAATATAGCAAACCCCCATAGGTGGCTAAAGCACTTCCCAAATCATTCAAGGACCTTAGGAATTAGAAAAAACATGAGTGAGTTGTTAAGAGTGATGGAAAAACATGCTAATCCTAGAAAATGGAGATAAATTCATGAAGGATGGGTTGGCAACGAAAGATACCAGTTTTCTAGTTAACTAGCTTTACCTTATCCATAGAAAAGAAGGATAAAGAAGAATAAAGCAGAATCTGTTGTAGAGCACTGTTACTAATTCTAGGAGTCAATAAAGTGGTCAAGATCAACCCATAATAATAAATAAATAATTCCTCGAGTATAGATGGCATGTGCTGACTTTAAGGTGCAAGTTGATGCCAACTAATTTAGCTAGCGTGTAGATAATTAATCAAATCATGATTAATTATGTTATCCTAAGTTATGACAGGGTTTAATTTATTCCAACACCTACCCTTAAGTCTGAATTTATGATGGTATGTCAACAAATATAGGTGTATATAGGGCCCAACAACAAGGCTATGGTCACTCTTTAACAATTATTATGTCCAAAAAGCCGAGGAAGAGGCAAAACCACATGGGGAAAATCCTCCCTCAAGAAATGACAAGGCACAAAATTTGAAATAATATGTCTTCAACATATATTTATATTCACTTGAATGAGATGAATAAACTACTTATGGATGAAATACTTGATGAAGAAATCGTGAACTCCATGATCATGCGCTAGAGTGTAGAACATGCAAGAAGGAAGAGGAGAGACTCCTGGTATCTCATCAATTGATGAAGTGGGAGCATTATCTGAATGTTTCTTGCTAGTGTAAAAATATTATTGGCAAACACAATCTGAAATGGAAAATACATATGTGCATATTCATTCCCAAAGAGTACAAAAATTAAGACAATTTATCACACACTCAATTCCCTAAATAACTACAAAATTGTGATGTGAATCACATGTCAATATTCCAATCTAATGTAGCACCTGCCCAGATATGATATGATGCTGATAAAACTATGATATATAAGAAACATTAGCATATTTACCAAAAAATACAAAGTCTTCAGTGACTCCATGAGGATATAGGACTAGACTAGGAAAACTATGAGCAACTGGGGAAAACTGTAGGTGTAAGAATATGAATGATGGATGGTCTTGAGATTTGAACCATAAGTGTTTAGAATAGATCCAACCATTTTTAATATCATTCAAATGATTACTAATTTCATGGATAACCAACCACTGAAATATAGATAGGACTTCAAACCATGTAAGATAAGTATCACTGCATAAGAGACCAATGAAGAATCAACTAGTGAGCTTGGGATTTGTATAGTATTAGGATTATTCAGAGGTATGGTAGATGGTATGGATGGTGGTATTATTTGTGTCATGATATGCATATCATCCTGCAAGCATGCTTCTAAATCAGAATTATGGAGTGAGGAAGAGCTTCTCAAAGACAAGTTAGTATCTAGTGAAAAATCACAATTTTTGGGAGATGAATCTAGGAGACTGATAGGAGGATTATCAAAGAAAGGAACTGATATTTATGATTCTGATATATCAAATAATAAATATATATCAGATACATAAGAAAATTATTTAACTTTGGAACTCAAATCATAATTTATATCACCCTGGAACAACGCACTATGATAGTGTTCTGAGGAATCAACACGCTTCTCTAGCTCATCTCGAAATTTGATCTTGTGCTTCTCAAGAATTTGAGACATGGTGTCCATATTCCTTTTGAAACAAGTATTATCTGAATCAAATCCCTTGCTTCAATAATAACACTTGGATGTGCTCCCTTTCTTCTTAACTTTCTTTATTAAATCTTCATAAGAATTTTCATCTTCAATTTCTGACTTTGGCTTCTTCTCTCTCACAATTTTCTTTTCTTTGGAATTGATATTCTTGCTTCCTTGAACCATGAGAGCATGATCCTTTCCCTTGGAAGATTCAAGGACACACATATGGATCAATTTATCTTTCTCCTTTGTTAGTGAATCAAGAAAAGTACACAAAGAAGGTATTTTCCACTTAGGAACAACAAGCCTAGTAGCATGAAAAGTAGACACAAAAATTGAGTAATCAAGGCCCAATTAAGAAAGAATGGAAAGGATTAATTGATAATCTTATTTATCAATCCCACAATGTTTGATATTTAAAACAAGTGACTTGAATTTGGTGAAGAAATACTCGAGAGAATCGAAATTGCTTGGCCTCGGTAAGAATAACTCAATCTCCAATTGATACGCTTTTAGCTCATCTTGAACTCCAAAGAGAGACTCCAATTGAGTCCACACTTGGTTTGGAGTGTTAAAACCATATACATGAATGAGTATATCAGGATAAATAGAAATTCAAATCAATCCATAGGCTTCATCCAACCTATTATGCCACTTAGCTTTCTCAATCATGTCATTGGGCTCATTCTCCAAAGCTAGAGTAACTCTGTATAATCCCCTATTGTGCAATATATTGCCAATTTTGGATTTCATTTAATGGAATTTGAAGGTATTCAAAATTATTGATGAAGGAGAATCCATATTTCTTAATTGATGTGCTCAAGAAGAAACTCTCTGCAACCTGCAAAACAAAACTAGGAGAAAATTGTGTAAGATAGATAAGGTCTTCTTCAGAGAGGATAGGAGACTGGATCCGCTCCTCAAATTTGTAGAAATTGATCAAACTTTTTTCTCTAATAACATGTAGAAATAATATCTTCAATTATCTGTGCAAATATTCTAAGAAGAAGCACAGGAAATAGATCTTGCTACTAAGAATTCTAACAAGCATACACAGGAAAAGTAGAGAGAAGAAAAGAGGTTGAATCACATGAATAAAGAGATGAATATTGGAGTATATACTTCCACTGAATAATGATGAATAATAGTGTACATAAATATTACATCTCTCATATGAAAATAGAGTTGTATGGGGACAACTCATAAAGCTCAAAAATGTTGACTTACCAAAATATAGAAAACTCCCATAGGTGGCTAAAGCACTTCGCAAATCAATCAAGGACCTCATGAATTAGAAAAAGCATGCATAAGTTGTCAAGAGTGATGAAAAAACATGCTAATCCTGGAAAATGGAGAGAAATTCATGAAGGATGGGTTGGAAACAAAAGATACCAGTTTCCTAGTTAACTAACTTTACCTTATGCACAGAAAAGCAGGATAAAGCGGAATAAAGAAAAATCTGTTATAAAGAGTTGTTACTAATTATGGGAGTCAATTAAGTGGTCAAGATCAACCCAAAATCATAAATAAATCATTCATGGGGTATAGATGGCATGTTTTGAATTTAAGGTGCAAGTGGATTCCAACTAATTTAGCTAGTGGGTAGTTAATTAATCAAATAATGATTAATTATTTTATCCTAAGATATGAATGGGTTTAAATATTCCAACATAAAATTGAATTATGTTACTCCAAAATTCTATATATGGTAACTTGATTCATTTGTAAAGTGTTGGAAATTTATATGTATAGGTGCTTTGTCTAATTGTTGAGTCGTGAGTAATTTTGTATTGTAATATCTTTTCTTGAGATTAAGGCTACAAAGTGCAACGAAGATAATTTCCCTCTGTTTTTTAATATTGTTATCATGTTACGATATCTATGTAAACTTTCATGAGATGATGAATAAAGTTAAAACAACAGATTTAGCTCCATGTCTAGTATTGGTGATGCTTATGTTTGATGAATGTTGAAGTTAATATCAGAGATTGAAAATATTTGTTTAAACTCTGGTATTAAGTTTTGAAGCTTTATGAAGTGTAGTGACACCTGAATTTTTATGCCTTAATGCTTTCATAAATGATTTGTTGCCTAAAAATAAAAGAATAACTCATGAAATGTATTTCATTTTGTTCAAGAATTGTTGAATTCTTTGAATAAAAGATCGATGCATTCATTCTTCCTTTAAATATTAAGAGATTCACCATGCAGGTGCCTCTTGAACCTATCTTCATTTACCTTTAGTTAAATTCACTCACATTTTCCTTTTTTTTGTCACACTCTGTAAAATTCCTCTGCAAATCATTTTACAAATCCAAAATCATTCATAATCCATTTTTGTTTACCATGGAACACAAAGAATCATTCATATCAAATTTACCTCAAGATGTAGCTGTAATATCTATAAATTTTAAGCCTCTATCATGCTCGGGTGTATCTTGTTTTCAACCTTGGGTGCCTTTGGGAATAACATGATGAATAATTTAGGATAGCATGAACTTCACACACTCTTTAAGGTTAGCAAAATTTGGGCTATCAAGGGATGGGTTCATTCAGTTCGGATACACTTGAGATTTCCCCCTACTACAAGTCAGGCATGTTGGATGGGAAAGGAAACACATACAAACAATAGGACTGAAATCAATCAAAAAATACACTCAACTAAAACTAATTCATATACTGAGGCAACATGAGATTTCAAGCTTTTCTCTATTAACTAAGAAAACAACATTTTTACATGTTTTTCTCTCTAATTCTCTATTGAAATCAGGCTTCATACATATATGCAAAATGTGCATGTTGTAGATTTGTTTTGAAAGTATCCCGCATTAACTAAGCTACCTAACTCTATTTAAAACTATCAAATATTTAGTTCAATGGTATATCAGGAAGGTAACTCATTTCAAAACTACATTGACTCAATTACTTCTGTCTGAGGGAAAAATTACTCTTTCTTACACTCCCCCTTGATTTCTACCATATATAGTTCATGACTACTCATACCGAAATTATTCTTTTGAAGCACAAATTTTTCTCTTGCAAATGTCCTAGTGAAAATATCAACCGAGTAGTCTTGAGCGGGGTATTTTTTAAGGATTCTAATATTATACTTAAGTATAGTATTCTAGGCGATTTTTTTTGGATTGAAAAAAACATGTTTATAAACAGGTAGGTGAATAGTAAATATGAAACATAAAATTAACACCAAAATGTGTAAATTTTGGTGAATATTATGATAAAAAACATATTCTATGTAAATATAGGCAATATTAGACACTAAAAATGACCAAATAGGGAATTTGTTTAAACCCCAAAAATAGCCAATTGGCAAAATTTCGCCTCTAAAGATTACCGTGGTCTTGAGATTTACAAAATTCCAAACATATTTATCCATTGCTTACAATATCTCTTATAAAATGATACCTGGTATTAATATGTTTTCTTTTTTGATGGAATACATCATTTTTTAATAATGCTAAGGATGAACTATTGTCATAAAATATGTGTGTTGTTTCATTTTCTTTATGCTGATTATATTATAATATCCTCCTGAACCACACATCATGACATGTTGTTGATGTTGCTGCTACATACTTTGTTTATGTTTAAGTTATTGTCACAATGGGACGCTTTTTAGATTCTTGTGAAATCAAATATGATCCAAGATGAAATGCATAACCTGAATTACTCTTCCTATCATCAATGCTTCCGACAAAAATAACTGTCAGTGTATCCAACTAGAGAACGAGAGTTTTTGGTTGAGTACATGATATCAAAATTGGTTGTACCTACAATATACCTTAAAATCCTTTTACCTACCTGCAAATCAGAATTTTTTGGAATTTCCATGAAATCCTAGAAATTAAACTTATTGCATACATAGTTTCAGGTCCTATATCTATTAGATATAACATGCTTCCAAAAAGTCTCTTATGCAAGGTGGTATATATTTTTGTTCCTTGATCCTGCTTGCTTAATTTTATACATGGTACTACTGGACTATATGATGGCTTGGAAGTTGTCATTCTAAACCTATTCAAAACATTTTTAGCCTACTTATGTTGACATAAAAATATGTCATTATCTAATTGTTCAACTTTAATTCCTATAAGAAAATACTTCATTAATCCAAGATCTATCATTTCAAATTCTATTTTCATGACTAATATGAAATTTTCCATCATCAAATTTATTGTGTAGATCATGTCATCCACATAAAGACATACAATCAATTTTTTTGTAGTTAGAGAAATAATCTTCCTGATTACCATGATGATCTACCTAGGAGACATAATCATTTTCCTCGTGCTTATGTTCTATGGTCTAACTTTGTCTATACTTATCAATATTGGTCAAATAGGTGATTGTGGCTCATTAATTGTGCTGTACTTTTAATAATTTTGTTTTCTAGGCACCTGCAATAATTGCAAACCACTTCCATCTTTGACTAGGGGCGCTAGTGTGTGAATGTGGTTGTTTTGTGGTCATGTTGGGCATTTATTTGGCTCCTAGGGACTCTCCCACTCACCCATGTGCTCTCCCATGCTATCCTTACCTCATTTATTGATCCGGATTTATGCAGGAATGCTATAGAATACACAAATAACCGTAATGATATCCTAATGGTTAGGCTTGGTCATTCTAAAGCAAACCCCCATAGGTGGCTAAGGCACTTCCCTAATCTGTCAAGTACCTCATGAATTAGCAAAAGCATGAGTGAGTTTTCAAGGAGATGGAAAAAACATGCTAATCCTAGAAAATGGAGAGAAAGTCATGAAGGATGGGTTGGCAACAAAGGGACCTAGTTTCCTAGTGGACTAGCTTTACCTTATCCACAGAAAAGTAGGAAAAAACAGAATAAAGAAAAATCTGTTGTAAAGATCTGTATACTAATTCTAGATGGTCAAAAGGTCGTCTAGATCAACCTAGAATCGGAAATAAAGCATTCTTGGGATATAGATAGAATGTGTTGACTTTAAGGTGCAAGTGGATGCTAACTAATTAAGCTAGTGGGTGAATAACTAATCAAATAATGATTAATTATTTTATCTTAAGTTATGACTGGGTTTAATATATTCCAACAACCCCCTATAATTCTAAATTTATGATGGATGTCAAAAAATATGGATGCATATAGGGCCCAGCAACAAGGCTATGGTCACCCTTTAACAATTATTATGTCCAAAAAAGTGAGGAAAGAGGAAAACCCACATGGGGAAAATCCTCCCTCAAGAAAAGACAAGACACAAAATTTGAAATATGTCTTCAACATATCTCTATCTTAACTTTGATGAGATGAATAAACTACTTCTAGATGAAATACTTGCTGAAGAAATCATGAACTCCATGATCATGCGCCAGAGTGTAGAAACTACATGAAGAAAGAGGCCCAGACTCATTAGATCTCATCAACTGATGAAGTAGGAGCATTATCTGAATGATTCTTGATTATTTCAAATTATAATCTGAAAACATAATATGAAATGGAAAATATATCTATGCATACTCCTTCCCAAAGAGTACAAAAATTAAAACAATTTATTTCACACCCAATTCTTTGAATAGCTGCAAAATTGTGATGTGAATCACATGTCAATCTTCCAATCTGATGTAGGACCTTTCCATATCTGATATGAGGTAGATAAAACTCTAATATATAAGACATATTAGCATATGGAATATCAAGGAAAAACACTTCAATGGATGCATGAGGATATAGGGCTAGACTAGGAAAACTATGAGCAACTAGGGAAAACTGATAGGTGTAAAAATATGAATGATGGATGGGCATAAGATCTGAACCATAAGTGTTTAGAAAATATCCAAAAAATTTTAATATCAGTCCAAATATGACTAAGGTCATGGATGACCAGCCACTGAAAGGTAGGAAATATAATATGACCAATGAGGAATCAACTAGTGAACTTGAGATTTGTATAGTCTTAGGATTATTCATAGGTATGGTAGATGATATGGATGGTGGTATGATATGTGTATCAACATGAAAATATGATTCTAAATCAGAATCAAAAGGATCACATATTAGAATATCAATAGACTCGTGGGAATACATTCGTAATGAATCCTCTGTATGAAAAGAGGAAAGAATGAGATGTTCACAATCTTCAAGGAGGTTTTGAGTATTGATGCCAAGAACAAAGGAATAGATGCCGAAGCACATGAGATCAAGTAAGGTAAGTGGTATGAAACAAATAAGGCTTGATTTGGCTAAGAAAACATCCTGGAAATAACTGGATTGCGCACCATCAATGAGAGAGGTATGCACAAAGTGTGAAGGATCTGGAACATAGATCTCAGAATCTAAGATAGGAGATTTTGAGAACAATTAATGGGTGATAGGATCATCATCAATATCAACATTAGTGTTATGCATAAAATTCATCATCAGCATGTGATAAGACCCTAAACCTCAGTATTGTCCTCAATCCCAAACTATGAGCAAGAACATTGGTTCAGACATCAAATTCGTGTATAAAAATCCAGCACCGCTTCTGCCCTTTAGTGAAAAAGTGGTACCTTCTTCAACACTACCTGTAATACATTGGAAATAAGCAGTGGCACCACCTTTCTCTATTAAGAAAGGCATGGTTCTTCCCAGAACCGCTCTATCATGGTGAACAGAGAGTGGTGCCCTTGGTAAAAAGTGAAAAAGAGAAGGTTCGATGAAGCTTCTCAAAAGAAGGCTTCGTGGCACCCTTATCCCTAATCACTAGGGTCAGTTGTGCTCAAGATCCCTCCTTGTAGGATCTTCTAGCCACCTCACCCATCAATTTCTCAACCATCCCTATCCATTGCAAGCCTATAAAAGCAAGTTCAATTCCCATTGTTGAGAGAGGAGTAATGTTATGATGTTGCTTTGATATTCTGGAATCAGTCATTCAAGAGAGCTTGAGGGAGCAAGTTGGAGCTGTAGGGGACAAGTTGTTGGTCTTGTGAGAGAGCCTATCAAAACTAAGGCATAGGTTGTAAACTCTTTCTTCGTTTGATTAATATAAAGTTGGTTCCTTTCCCATATACTTGTTATGCTATAATCTTACATGTTATTTTCAAATTCCTTAGTCATTGACATAGATCTACATATGATGTTCTGGTATCTTTGATCTCTTGTGTGTTTGATGTGTTTATGCAGGTGTTTCTTTGGGGACCTTTTTGTCATAGTAGAAGAACCACATCACTTCATCAAAGATTGCATTCCAGGTGTCCATGGTTTCTAGGGAAAGTCTTCCAGCCTTATTGTGAACTATTTGTTTTGGATCTGAACCATTTAGACCAGAGGAACAACTTCTGTCCACAGAAGGTGTAAATTTCCTTACAACAAATCTGGCAACTCCGCTGGGAAGAGATTCAATTGATTTGATCTTCCTTAGTTTGTTCACAACACTTGTAAGAAACCAAAAACTCATGTTCTTCATCATTTCAATCAGATCCACTAGTCGATCTAGTGCTGTTTGGTTTGGTATCTTCATATCTATTTATATATGAGTTTTCTGACTCTCTGTACTCTTGAATACTGTTAATTTACGATTTAGAAGCCAGTTCCACAGTGTTCCAACTTTGCTTTTTCGCCATTTTTTGTTTTTTGAACATCTATAGGGAACCACTCATGTGTAGTGGACAATAAGTGGTGCCACTTCCTTAACATAGTAAGCAGACAGTGGTGCCACCACCTGAATGTAGTTAGTGGGAAGGGGTGCTCGTGCAAAACCGCTCCATCTGTAACCATTTTGAAGTGGTGCCAGGTGGTTTTCAAGACCTCTTTTTGGCAAAGTTTTTTTTGAAAATTTCGTGTGTTTTGGCTTTCAGTCTTAAGCATCTGGACTTGTCAAATAAATTTGAGTGCTTGAATCTTTAATTTTGTGAGGGTGAAGTCTGATTTTGTTTGAATCAAGAAGATAGGACAGTTTTCATTTTTTCATACTTTGCATGCTTGGTTTTAAACGTTTTGGAACAGAGTGCTATTGAAAGCTTAGCATCATCTAGATCTCAGTCTTGTTGCTAATTAGATCTGAAAAGAAATACTTACTTGTTTAGTTTCTTCTTTCATTTTTTCATTAAAAGTTAATGAAGGACTTCTTTTAGCCTTAAAAAGGAAAATTTCTTGTTGAGACTTGTTGATATCTTTTGTTTGAGAATGAACTTTTGGACATCTGATTAGCCTCATAAGCTTTCAGATCTCCAGCTTTCTTCTCTTTCTTTATATGCAAATCTCATCAAAAAGAAAAAATAGTAATAGTTTTAAGATTAGATCTTTCTCGTTTTTGAAGAAAATTGAAAGAGGGTTGTTTATGCTTTTGAGTATGTGTTGTCTTTCTTTTTAGAAAAGAGATCTTCCCAACTTGCTTGCTTTTGAAATAAATTTGAAGTTTGTTGCTTGTTCTCTTTCTCAGGAAAAAGTTTGGTTTAGTGTAGTGGTTTGGAAAAAAAATTTGGTTTCAAAAAAATGGAAATTGAAAAGAAAATACTCTCTACCTCCCATAGGTAGGCACGTGTTGAAAAGTAAAGTGAAAATATCTACATTTCATCTTGCATGGCTTTACATTTCTGTCAAAATCTCATGCATTCACTTAACCGCTCAAGATAAAATTAACGGTAGTTATAGGCCTAAAAATTGTATAGAAATTTGAGTGATAGGTTAGTGACGTGTTTGGGCGTCATAAAATGTAGGAGCTATCGTTACTTTCCTACACTGAAACCCAGGACTCATTCAGTTCTTCAATGTACCATCAGTATATCAAATGGCCTTTCACATACCCTTGAGGTATATAGAAAGGTACTTCACGTACTTGATTGTATATCGGAAGGCCCCTTGTGAACGGTTGTGCATTACACAGCACTACTACCAATTTGAGCTCCCACATACCTTGTGTATATCGGGAGACCATACTAAGATTCCTTGTCCAACTGAGAAAATACCTTTCGCCGTCTTGTTTGAATCAATACACCGAGAACAACACTCGAGGAGATTAATACGCACATTTCATCCAGGTAGTTAGGTATTCAAGTGAGGGACGTTTGATCCTCCTCGCGGTGTTTTACTGTTGGACCCTGCAGTATATCACGAGTTTCACCTTCTTGACAATCCTGGTGAGAGATCAACTATTTTTTAGCTCATCCTGTCACCTAAGTTTTCTTGCGGCTTGTAGCTTGAGTAGGAGAATAATTTGTGTGATTTTTGCTTAGTTTTTGAAACCCTAGGTTAGGTTTTAGTGACGTTTCCAATCTGGATGAGTTTCATCTGAGACGATCCAGAAGGAACCAGTGATTACCACCCGACTTTCTGTCTGTAAAAGGGGAAGGCCCAATGGAAGTCGTAGACTAAGGAGCTGCAACTACCCCCCTGCGGGGGGTCATCCGGTTGTAGAAAGCGGAGACAAATTCACTTCTTATATTAATCCATTGGCTCAACAGTCTCCTGCGGGTGACACTTCCTTTCATTCTCCAATGGAAAAGCAAACAGATGTTGTGAGTGAGTCTGAGTATGGTCTAGATGCTCCCTTTTGGAGGAATTTTATGGGACAAGCAATTTCCTCATTTGAGGTTAGACCCTCTCCTAAAGATCCTCCTCCAAGTGAGGAGGAATATAGACAAATCCAAGTAGCTATTCACCGTGCACATGATTTTCAAGAGAGAATGAAAAGATTGGATGCAATCTTGGCTATCCCCGTACCTCATAAATGTTATATTTTTATCATTTAAGCAATATGATATTCGGATCTTATGTGAGAGAATAACATGCACAACAATAAACACAAGAGACAAGAGACAAAAAGAATTTTCCTCAGGGAAACCATAAAGGAGAAAACACCGCAACTTGCTCAGAGATAGAATGAGCACCAATAGCAAAAGTAAAACCTGAAAAACATAAAGATGATCTCTGACAGCAGTTGTCTCTTTCTTTGATCCCAGCTTCTTCTCTCTCACTCATGCGCCCTAGATGAGTGAGTGTGTGTGTAATAAAAAAAGAGTCTCACTCTCTATTTATATTCTTTCGTTCACTTAACCTTTAACTATGTTATGTAGGCTCGAGTAACCACAACTGTTGTACTAATGACCCGACTTACATTAACTCACCTAGGGCCGAATTCTCTAGGAGATTCTAATAACCCTAGTGCCCCACAACTGTGGGAATTTTAACCCTTGAACAATAAGGAGGGTTACCCTCTATGACTTTACATGACTTGTTTACTTTATTGATTCTCTCGATAGGAACATCGAGGTATGACATGACTCAATTACATTACAGATACTTCTTGGAATAAATATCGGGGTACAATACATAAAATATACAAGTGAATACATTCTGAATTTACAAATACCTCAACAATCCATCTTAACTAGGAAGGTATTCTCTCGACACAATTTATCATCCCAAGTCTTCTTCTCTGTATCATCTGGATCATCTTCAGGTCATCTTCATCGTCAAGTCATCTTCATTGTTAAGTCATCTTCATCAAGTCTGGATCAACACTTGATCTAGAGCATCACTAGATCATCATCATCATCACTGCTTCTGCTATCTCAATCAAATGGTGCTATCTCTTCATTCTTCTATTCATAGGAAGTTCTACAGATCCAGCCCTTTTTCATGCTGGTTATAGGCCTAGCCTCCAATTAGGTCTTCATCTTCTTCAGCACTTATATCTGACCCAGTCAGAAAGGCCCGCCTAGCACTTACATCCGACCATGGGATGAACACATCGACCTTGTCAGAAAGGCATGCCCAACACTCACATATAACCATGGGATGAAAACATCAACCATATCAAAAAGGCTCAGCACTTATATCTTACCATGGGATGAACACATCAACCATGTGAGAAGGGCTCAACACTTATATCTTACCAAGGGATGAACACATCAACCATGTAAGAAGGGATCTGCACTTATATCTGATCATGTGGAATGAGCACATCCTGCAGTCACATTGGAATGGCTCTCAGTCCCACACTAAAATTATTGGTAACTGACCAGGTGCCTCCATTCTCCCAGAGAATGGCCTCTCAGCACTTAAGCTAATCTTCAGTCCCAGACTGAAATTCCTGGTAACTGACCAGGTGCCTCCATTCTCCCATAGAATGACCTCTCAGTACTTAAGCTGAGCTTCAGTACCAGACTGAAATTCCTGGTAACTGACCAGGTGCCTCCATTCTCCCAGAGAATGGACTCTCAACACTTAAGCTGAGCTTCAGTCCCAGACTAAAATTCCTGGTAACTGACCAGGTGCCTCCATTCTCCTAGAGAATGGCCTCTCGGCACATAAGCTAAGCTTCAGTCCGAGACTGAAATTCCTGGTAAGTGATCAAGTTCCTCCTTCTCCCATAGAATGGCCTTCAACACATATATCTAATCATGTGGTAACACATCCCACAGCCACCTCAGAATGACTCAGCACTTACATCTGACCATGGAAGGAACCAATCCTCTCACCATGTCAGAAGGGCTCATAGACTCGTCACTTCTCTTGGAAGGAACCTCGATATGGAGAACACCAAGCTTCTCCCTAAAGTACTCAAACTTCACTAGCCATTTCTAGCATAGAATCACATCAGGGCTGATTATGTCCAAGGATAACCTACGAGCTTCGCCAAGACCTATTACATCCGAGGACAACCTACAGGACCATTTACATATGAGCAACCTGCGAGCTTCACATGGATTCATGCTCAAACAACCTGTCTCACCAAATATGCTAGAACTCCTTCTTTCGAGAGATCTCGATCTGGATCACATACTGGAGCTTCACTTCACCCCTCTGATCTCATACTGAAGCAACATCCTGAAGTGCTCGTCTTATCAATGGCACTTCCTGCCCAATATGAATCCACATAACCCTCCAGGTTAATCTTCTAATTCGCTTCATACTTGAGCCCATAATCAACTGTACCCTTTAGGTACCTCATTACATATTTTGCAACCATCAGGTGAACATGTATAAATGTGTTCATAGCAAAGAAAATATCTGGTCTTGTATTCGTCATGTACATCAAGGAACAAATCATCTAATGATACATCATGGCATCAACCGACTTTGATGAAGCAACAATCAATAGCTTCAAGTTTGATGCCATAGGTGTGGTCATGGACTTGCACTTCATCATCCTGAACCTCTTCAGGATCTCTACTGCATACTTCCCTTATTCAAGGGATATTCTGCCACACCTCCATACCTAGAAAGTAGTGCATCATATCCAAGTTCTTCATCTCGAACTCAGCAGCATGTCTCCTTCTTGCAAATTTAATGAGTTCCTCTTTTCTATCAGGAACAAGTCATCGACATATAACAAGAGCATCACTGGTCTTTTGCCTTCAACCTTGAATCAAAGGTTGGAATCCGCTTTACTCTCAATAAAGCCTAGAGTCATCAGTAATCTGTCCATCTTGTCATACCATGTCGAACCTCAAGATCTTCTACAGTCACTCCCTATGAAGTGAAGCATCATTCTCCCTCTATATTTCGTACTCTATGCATTGAAACATTCTGTACTGGAGTGACAACTAGCTTCTTCTACTACTAATATTCTATGTATACATCTAGGGTCAACGGATACCAAGATCCTCTATCTTGAACCTTTTCAAAATTTCTTCTTGCACCCATCTGTGAGCTTGTCATCCTCTATAGGCTTTCATCTTCAACTTGTAGCAAAGGTTAAGGTCTTCATCACTCTAGGCGATCTTCAAGCTCCTCATGTATGTGTTATCCCATGGGTGTCTTCTAAGCTTGTACAAGGCCTTGTTTCATTTGCACACATGATTCTACATGTCATGTGTATTTATAGTGGCTGTAAATGTCTCTTCATAGTCTATGCCTCGTGCTACAAATCTTGCCTTGTATCCCACGATGTTTCCATCTACTACATGATGGAACTACGAACTTCTCTTCAGGTCTTGATACTGCATCCTAGACTTCATTCTTCTTGAACTAGTACACTCCTTCCCTTTCTTCTTAGCTACTTCTTGGAAGGTTCTTCATCAATGATGTTGCTCAACAGTGTTACATAACTACACTGTGTTTGAGATATCTTATTTGAAAGTATCGTCATATTATTCTTCATATTGGATTCTTTCTTGAATTGTCGTCACTTGTTCTTTGAAACAAGTCTCATCCTTCTTTGCTTGTAGGTGATTGTACGTGATCTTTCCTACAAGTCAAATGCATTAGTTGCATGGTTAGAAAAATTTCATAAGGCATATTCATAATGGAAAATTCTTATGCATAAATATATGATGATGCAACTATTTTAACCAATACAACATTCATCCATATCTCACGAAAACATTTCTAGATGCCTTCCATATCTACCATGACAACATTGAGATTGTGCACTAATCCAATATGTCAGCAGAGAGGTTTCAGTCTAGATAAGTAGAAATGTAGATTTGTATAGCACCATGAGCTACTTACCCATCACATACGTATTAGTAGTATACTGTCATTAATGCAAACATTCTATCATGTATAATACATTAAATGAATATAAACAAATGCATAACAAAACAATATAATGAAATGACATTTGAATACTTATCTTTATTTGTTTCTTGGGTAGGCTCCTTCTTCAATCTTCTGCTTCATCATCTTCTTCATTCATGAAATCATCATTTATTATCCAAGTGCTCAATATGGATAAGAGGCTCTTCAAGAATTGATTCCTTCATATTCCTCATCGCTTGAGGGATCTTCTTTGGATGGAGAGAGCTTGATCTTCAGTTGCTCCCATCTTCTTTTCTCTTATTATGAGTCGAGCTTATTCTTGTGTGTGGTCTTGCCATAGTCTGCTGAAAGTAATCACTTCCTTCTGGAACACATTCCTCGAATGAATGAATCCCATGATCCTGGGAGGCCATTCAAGGTGGTTATCACAACTTCTGCATTCTCCACTTCTTCTTTTACCGCTTCAAGTTGTTCTTTGATTTGAGAGACCCTTGTAAAGTATGACTGTATGGTATCTGCATTTTGGATCTTCACATTCTTCAACTAGTTTCTTAAGGTCATATTTTGATTTATGTTCTTCCCTTAAAATATATTGGTCAAGGAATCAAACATCTCTTTCGGTGTCTTTAGGGAAGACAGTTGTAGTACAAGGTGATTGAATCAACAATGATCTTCTTGGCCTTGACCAATTTCTTCTTGTGTAAGGCTTTTAGCCTCATCTCCCTCTAGAAATGGAACCTCTCTACTTATGTAGGTGTCCAATTCAATTTCTTCAAGAACTGGTGAGATCATATACTTCCATGCTTGGAATTTTTCAACTTCACCAAGCTTATCATTAAGCTGATGTGATAGATCACTTTGAAATGAGAACCTCAAATGAAAATAGCAAAAGATTAGATCTTATCTATTTGAGGTGTCCGTCCTGGTTCCAGAGCTAGCTAATCTAGGGTTTGTTAGAGAAACCCTATTTTTAAAAACTTGAAATCTTTTAGATCTGATTGGATAGAAATATATACCTCTTCAATGCGAGCTATCCAATGTACTCCTTTTCTGAAAATAGTGGAGGGAAGCTCCCGAAACAGGAAGCCCTAGTTTACAAATTTATTCTACAGAACTACCTGATACTATTTCTATGGTATATCTGAAAGTACTACTCCTCGGTGTCTAAAATTTCCTATTGTGGTAGCCTCTTTTGTTCTTGTTCTAACACCATAGGTTTCATTAGAATTGGTTTCACTAATTGGGACTTATGATCGTGTTCCCAAGGTGACCTATTTCAGGATTGTTCAGCGTAGCGAAGTGGTACAGACTGCCATGTGTCACTGTTTCATCTTCAGGTTCTGAAACTTATTAGAATAATCAACCCATAGTTAGCTACCTTAGACATTAATTAAATTATATTTTTCTTATTTTCCTAGTCTCATGATTCCACCTTATGCAAGTTGTCATTTACCTATCCATAGTGGTCAAACTTGCATATTTTGACTCATGTAGCACTTGAAAAACCTCAAGGAATCAATTATGCTTTATTCTTGGCCTCCTCGGTGCCCTTCTGTTTTTTTTGCTTTATTGCCTGCTTTTTCAGTGCTTTAAGGCAATTGGGAAAGTTTGACTAGGTGAGGTGAACTAGTTTTTTGTCCTCCACATCCTCCACTCTTTTCTCCTATGAAAAGCATGTATGAGTTGTTATTCCATCACTCTTTAGCTTGCCTAAGTGCTTTTTCCAGTTTGTGAGCTCCATGACTGATTTGGAAACAACTTTTTGCACATATGGGGGATTTGCTTAATTTTAGTAAGCTTGCTTTTGAATAGATTCGAATTTCTCCTCATGAATTCGAATCCCTTATGTAATTATTTAATACAGCAACCTATTATGTTACAGGGTTGGCTATTGTACACTGAGTTAATACATTTTAGTGTTCAGCTCCATATTCAGTCTCTTTTGTGAGTGATTTTTCATGTTCAATTGATAATTGCTGTGAGTAAA
The DNA here is from genome assembly GCA_001517045.1 of Pseudotsuga menziesii. Classification (NCBI taxonomy): domain Eukaryota; kingdom Viridiplantae; phylum Streptophyta; class Pinopsida; order Pinales; family Pinaceae; genus Pseudotsuga; species Pseudotsuga menziesii. The sequence continues at coordinate 177,581 of LPNX010749773.1, read as the reverse complement.
ATTGTTCTATCACTGGGTTCTATTTCCACATGGTATCAGAGCCATTGTAGATCGATTTCTCTCCTTCAAATTTTTTTTGCAGGTTCGACATCAGTGACTGGGAGCCTTCTACTGCCAGTCGAGACAAATTTCTAAGCTATGGATCAATCTCAGAAGATCATCTTGACTCCCTTCAACTTCTTTGAATGGAAAGTATAGATGGAGATACTATTGAGAGTGAAATTCCTCTACAGGGTGACTATGGCAACAGAAGTAGAGCCCAATGCAGCTGCAGAGAAGATAAAATGGCACAACAGGAGGGATGAGGCCTATGGTCTCTTGTGTCTGAGTATTTCCAGAGACCTCCTTTTCCATCTGGATGGATTGACATCACCGAATGAAGTATGGGAGAAGCTTACTGGTCTTTTTGGAAAGACAGATGAGATGAGGGGACATCAAATCAAGAATGAACTAATCTCCCTGAGTCCCAATATCTTTGAATCCCTGCAACTCTATTTCTCCAAGTTCAAAGCACTTGTTTTGTAGCTAAAACAATGTGGGATCGAAAAGAAGGATGATCAGCTGGTCTTGGCCATACTCTCGAAGCTTGGCCCTGAATATTCAGTGTTTGTTTCGACCTTCTATGCCACAAAGTTGACAGCTCGAACCTAGAAGATGCCTAGCCTTGCAGATTTCATGGAATCTCTCACACAAGAACAAGACAAGCTGGTGATGATGGGCACCATCAAACCATCCAAAGACCAAGCTCTGGTTGCTAGAGATTCAAAGGTGGATTCAAAAAGAAAAAAGAAAGCTAAAAAGCAACCTGAGCAAAAGAGAGACAAGAACAAGTCTTCGGAGGAGCTACAAGGTTCCAAGAAGAACTACCAGAAGAAGAAGAATAAAGGAGAAATGAGCAAGTGCGCATACTGCAATAAGGGCAATCACACTGAAATATCTTGTATGAAGAAGCAAATAGACATGCTGACCCAACTCCTGGAGAAGAATGGCATCTCCCTTCCAGACAGCTCAAAGAAGAGAGAAGGAGGATCAAGTTCAGAAGACAGAGAGAGAGTTCATGCATTGGTTGCTGGCACATCAAGCTCACCTAGTTTCATCATCGATTCTGGAGCTTCAAGACACATGGTTTCGACCAAGGAGGAATTCTCCTCACTTGACATGTTGAAAGGACCACCTATAGTACTGGGAGATGACTCTCTCACTGAAATTTTGGGCAAAGGGAGGATTGGTCTTGATCATGGTCAGTTCAGCAATCTGTTGTATGTGCCTGGTCTTGCCTCCAACCTCTTGTCAGTGTACCAGATGACTCACACTGGGTCTCCAAAGAAGGTCATATTCTCCCCTGATGAAGTTGATATCACAGAGATCTCAAGTGGTAAATTCATTGCAAAGGAGTTGCAAATCATGCTCAAAAGGTATACATGTTCTCACACTTCCTACCCTACTCAAACCCCTCTGCTCTTCTGATTCATTCTAATCAGGAAAGCAACCTTTGGAATGAAATATTTGGCCACCTAAATTACAAGTATCTTTCTGATCTTAGTGAAAAAGAGATGGTCATAGGGTTTCCCAAGATAAAATTTTCCAAAGGAGTCTGCTAAGGTTGTATCCTAGGAAAACACCCAGAGCATAAATTTAAGAGAGCTAGTCATGAGAGAACCTCTACACCCCTCGAGCTGATCCATAGTGATTTTGCTGGCCCTTTCCCTCGTATGTCCATGAGTCAGGCCAAATATGCATTGACTTTCATAGATGAATTTTCCAGGTATTGCTGGGTTTACTTCCTGAAACACAAGTCTGAAGTTTTTGGCCTCTTCAAAGTCTTTAAGGCTTTGCTTGAAAACCAGTCTGGGGGGAAACTCAAGGTCCTCAGATCTGACAATGGTGGTGAGTATGTCAAGTTTGAGTTTATTAATTATTGTGCAGATGTAGATATTCAGATGAAGCATTCTATCCCTTACACACCACAACAGAATGGTGTTGCTGAGAGGAAGAACAGATCACTGAAGGAGATGGCAACATGCATGATGGAGGCCAAAACTTTGCCACCAAAGTACTGTGCCGAAGCTATCAACTATGCAGCCTATATCTAGAATAGGGTGCCTCATAAACAGCTTGATGGTATAACTCCTTTCGAAGCATGGAGTGGGCACAAGCCAGATGTGACCCATTTCAGGATTTTTGGCTCAAGGGCTTGGGCTAGAATTCCAACAGAAAAGAGGAAGGATTTGCAGCCCCAAAGCCAAGAGTGTCTATTTGTTGGGTACTCTGAAGATTCAAAAGGGTACAAGCTGATAAATTTTAGCACAAACAAAGCCTTTATTGAAAGGTGTGTTCAGTTTCAAGAAGAACCCCTTGCAGCAGTGGAAGTTGGAGAAGCCTCTTCACCACCTGAACCTCTGAAAGTAAGTGAAGAGTTTGTTGAACATGCTGATTCTGATATGTATGATAGTGATGAGTTTATTGCATACCCTAACATCCCTACAAGGCCAAAATGGGCAGCCAAGACACTACATGCAGCAGGAGAGCTAGTTGGGGATCCCAATGACCCAAGGAGGACTAGATCTCAATTTGAGAGTGGTCTGTGCATGAAGGATCCTATGTTTGCTGAGAAATGCTATCTGATGGTGGAATCATATCCTCAAACATAAAAAGAAGCAGTAGAAGATCCAAGATGGAAAACATCCATGAAGGAAGAGTTCAGCTCACTCCAGAAGAGAAACACATGGGAGCTAGTGGATCTTCCCCCAGGGAGGAAGTTAGTTCAGTGTAAGTGGGTCTACAAGACCAAATTTGCTGCTGATGGTTCACCTCTGAAGTAAAAGGCCATATTGGTATCCAAGGGCTACTCACAGGTTCATGGCATAGATTACAATGAGACCTTTGCACCAGTGGCAAAGATGGATTCCATCAGGCTAGCCTTAGCCATTGCAACCTCAAAGCAATGGGAGGTTCATCACATGGATGTAAAATGTGCCTTCCTGAATGGATATATCACTGAAGAGATATATATGCAGCAGCCTCAAGGATTTTCTACTAACCCTTCTCTTGTGTTCAGGTTGAGAAAGTCATTGTATGGGCTAAAGCAAGCCCCCGGGGCTTGGTATGCCAAGATTGATAGCTTCTTGCTATCACTGAATTTTGTTCGGTGCAAATCAGATCCAAATGTCTATTTGAAGTTAATTAATGGTTCATTAATGATCATTATGTTATATGTTGATGACCTTCTCATTACAGGAAGCTCAAAGGATGAGATTGCTTCCTTGAAGGGTGCAATGAACCAAGCCTTCTCCATGACAGATTTGGGGCTCTTAAGCCAATTCTTGGGGCTTGAGATTGCTCAAAACAAAGCTGGAATCAAGGTGCACCAGTCCAAGTATGCCTTGGATTTGCTAAACAAATTCAGAATGAAGGACTGCAAACCAAGCAAGACTCCTTTCCTTTCAGGAGTGAAGCTGGAAGAAGTTGATTCTTCACCTATGGTAAACAATACACTATATAGGCAATTGATTGGATGTTTGTTGTATCTTACACATACTAGACCTGATATTTCTTATGCAATAAGTGTGGCTTCTAGATACATGGATCAGCCTCATGAGATCCATTGGAAAGCAGCCAAAAGGATCCTTAACTTTGTTCAGGGAACAAGGACACATGGGATCTTCTACAAAGCAAAATATGATCTTGATTTGATTGGATTTACTGACAGTGATTGGGAAGGTGATAGCACAGATAGAAAGTCCACATCAAGATATGTGTTCATGCTTGGAGAAGGGCCAATCATCTGGTCAAGCGAGAAACAGAGTGCCATTGCACTCTCATATACAGAAGCAGAGTACATAGGAGTTGTAAATGTAGCAACTCAATGTTTATGGTTGCAGGGATTACTTGGAGAGTGTGGCTTCGAATCAAAGTACTCAACTACCATCTACTATGATAACCAGATTACCATTTGAATTTTCAATGATCTAGTTCAGAAGCAAAGAACCAAACACATTGAGATCCATTTGCACTACATCAGAGAGCTTGTGCATGATGGCACCATTCACCTACTCTTCTGTTCATCTTCAGAACAAGTAGCTGATATATTCACCAAAGAATTTTGTGAGAAGACCTTCAACAATCTCAAATCACTGCTGGGGATTTCTGATCATGCTGTGAAGCATGAGTGAAGACAAGATTTCCAAATTGTGTTTTACAGTCCATGTTTAAGGGAGGATTTTCCCATGTGGTTTTTGCCTCTTTCCTTGGTTGTATGGACATGCAGTATGTAAAGGGTGACTAAGCCTTATTGCTAGGCCCTATAATTTTCTGATATATTACTCATAAGTCAGGCTTAAGGGGGGGTGTTAGAATAATCAACCCATAGTCAGCTACCTTAGACATTAATTAAATTATTTTTGTCTTATTTGCCTAGTCTCATGATTCCACCTTATGCAAGTTGTCATTTACCCATCCATAGTGGTCAAACTTGCCTATTTTGACTCATGTAGTGCTTGGGAAACCTCAAGGAATCAATTCTACTTTATTCCTGGCCTCCTAGGCACCCTTCTGCTTTTTCTGCTTTATTGCCTACTTTTTCAATGCTTTAAGGCAATTGGGAAAGTTTGACTAGGTGAGGTGAACTTGGTTTTTGTCCTCCACATCCTCCACTCTTTTCTCCTATGAAAAGCATGTATGAGTTGTCATTCCATCACTCTTTAGCTTTCCTAAGTGCTTTTTCCAATTCGTGAGCTCCATGACTGATTTGGAAACAGCTTTTTGCACCTATGGGGGATTTGATTAATTTTAGTAAGCCTGCTTTTGAATAGATTCGAATTGCTCCTCATGCATTCGAATCCCTTATGTAATTATTTAATACAGCAACCTATTATGTTACAGGGTTGGCTATTGTACACTGAGTTAATACAGTTTAGTTTTCAGCTCCATATTCAGTCTCTTTTGTGAGTGATTTTGCATGTTCAATTGATAATTGCTGTGAGTAAAATTGTTCTATCACTGGGTTCTATTTCCACAAAAATTATACCACGGAAAATATAGTTCATGCCCTTTTTGTAAAATCTTGATAAATTTCATTTGGACCTTCATAGCCCGAGATATAGCAATTCTCGCCAGGTGTCCTGTTTAGGGATGAATCTTGGAAGATGCTAGATACCTAACTTGGAGGAATCATATCTCCTAGAATATAGAGAATATGAGGCTGAAACTTCGATACAATGTACATCAGGATTTTATCTTCGACCTGTAAACGTTTTGTCCCCTGAGACATCTCCAATCCCAAGATATAGTGAATTTACCAAAACTTATCAGGTTTAGTATTTGGGGTTTTTCCAGCCCGGAGTTCCTAGAGTTACACCCAACCAAAAATCTAGACCCAAGTCTCTAAAATTCGATTTTGATGAGGATAGAAATCCTATGCTGAGCTCAATCAAAAATTCTTCTTCTGTAAAAAGACCTAATTTCTCGCACCAAAAACTGAAAATGCTTGGAATTGAATTCTGCTTCGACAGAAAGATGTGCCCTTCAATGGAGAGTTAGCATAGCATACGTTTGCTGATGGATTATGGAGGGAGACCCAAAAATTAAGAATCCTTAGCTTCTGTAGCTGCACAATGTGTTCTTCTCAGGTTAGCTCTGATACCATGTTATATTTTTATCATTTAAGCAATATGATCTTAGGATCTTATCTGAGAGAATAACATGCACAACAATAAACACAAGAGACAAGAGACACAAAGAATTTTCCTTGGGGAAACCATAAAGGAGAAAACCCCACAACTTCCTTCGAGATATAATGAGCACCAATAGCAAAAGTAAAACCCAAAAAACATAAAGATGATCTCCGACAGCAGTTGTCTCTTTCTCTGATCCCAGCTTCTTCTCTCTCACTCATGCGCCCTAGATGAGTAAGCGTGTGTGAAATAAATAGAGTCTCACTCTCTATTTATATTCTTTCGTTCACTTAACCTTTAACTCTGTTATGTAGGCTTGAGTAATCCTAACTCAGTTATGTAGGATCTATTAACCACAAATGGGGTACTAATGACCCGACTTACATTAACTCTCCTAGGACCGACTTCTCTAGCAGAGTCTAATAACCCTAGTGCCCCACAACTGTGGGGAATTCAACCGTTGAACAATAAGGAAGGTTACCCTCTATGACTTTACATGACTTTTTTACATTATTGATTCTCCCAAATAAACATCGGGGTACAATACATAAAATATACAAGTGAATACATTCTAAAGTTACAAATACATCAACAATAAAGACCCATTTCATGTACCCCATTTGTTAGACCCGTGGCCTTTTGGTTATCATACGCTTGCTGAGATTAGGATACATATTAACGATGGTCCACTCCATGACCCCAGTCAAACCTCCAATTTTGCCCCTGCAACTTTGAATTCTAGATCTATTTCTAGTCCTCCCATCCTTTCTACTGCTGGGGGGCAACCTTCAATTTCAGTAGTGTTTGTACCTTCTAACACCGGGGGGGAACACCCGGAATGACCTACGTTATCAGCCAGTGGAATTGTTCCCAATAGTAGACAAACCTCTACTGGAGGATATTTTGCAGTATATGTTCCTCCTACCCACACCAATGTGGTTAATCATCCATCGAGTTCAGGTAAACCCTTAGGGGTACAATCTGCAATTAACTAACCTTCTTGGGGTTATAGTTACCCAGCAAATCAAGTACCTGTAGGAAATATGAATTATCAACCTACCCCTACAGGGGTACCTTACACTAGAATTACATACCCTAGGAATGCATTCATACCATGGGGGCAACCCAACTGGTTTCATATGCCATTGATAAGAGGAATACCTATTCATACTGCTAGAGGAGCGGGAGGTCTTGGTGGCCCGAAGGTTCCGGGGGTCATGGTGGTCCACCTCCTGGTGGTCCTAGAGGTCCTAGAGGTCCTCCTCCTAGTTTCCCTGGAGGTTCTAGGGGTCATGGTGGTCCTCCTCCCAGAGGTCATGGCGGTCCTCCTCCTAGTGGTCCACCTCCTGGTGGTCTTGGTGGTCCTAGTGGTCCTAGTGGACCTCCTCCTAGAGTTCCTGGCGGTCCTCCTCCTAGTGTTCCCCCTCCTAGAGGACCTGGTGGGACTGGAGGTCCTAGAGGTCCTGGAAGTCTCGGTGGCCCTGGAGGTCCTCCTCCTAGTGGTCACGGTAGTCCAGGTGATCCTAGTGATCCTATCGCTCGAGGTCAACCGACTTCAGGTGGGTCTTCGGGAAGTTCATCATCATATCAGCCATTTCAACAACCTATATACCAGTCAACATATGACACTACTGGCGGATACATGCCTTATCAATACTACTAGTATGTGGAACCCAATCGTCAATTGCCTTTCCTAGCAACTTTGGACTTACCTAATTTGTCCAAGTTTATAAACGATCCCATCTGACACAACCCTTCATGGCCTGCAATTCTAGTAAAATTGCCATGAGACATTCCCAAGTTTAATGGAAACTAAGGAGATGATCCTAAAAACCACATTATGACCTTCCATATATGGTGTTCTTCGAACTCCTTGATGGATGATTCTATTCGATTAATGCTTTTCCAACGCACGCTGACCGGCACAGCTGCGAAGTGGTACATTCAACTTCCACAACATTCGTTTGTGGATTTTAGCTCTTTGGAAACTGTTTTTCTTACACACTTTCAGATACCAATTTCTTATGAAACAGGTAAATTTGTTTGACTTCACTTCATCAGAACACCTCCATGCACATTTCTGACCATATCCATGAGTGGAGAAGGTAGAGAAGGATTATTAAAGCTCCTATCCTAGACCAACTACTAGATGATTGGTTCACTAAGTCATTGTTGCCTCCTATCGCCTGAGATGTGGCTATGGGCGGTGTTGTTACTGAAGAGTAGGCCATCAGTCATGCGCAGTATCTAGATTTGGTCTATTCCCAATCAGGAACGTTGTATGACCTTATCCCGCAAGCTCCTCATCCTGGCACGGACCTAGAAAATCCACCTATAGATACATCTGTTGATGGGGTTGTTGGTTCAATCCAACATTTGTCAACAGCTAAAACTACCAAGAAACTGATTGCTTCTGTTACCACTCCTTCAACTCCTACGGTTTCAGTCGAGGTAAATACCATTCAAAGTACACAAAAACCCAACAACAAGAAAAAAGGTAAAGGTAAAAACAAAAAACCTAGAAACCAACAGGAAAATACCAAGACTGCAACTACAAAGAATGACAACAAAGGGAAAAGAAAATCCAAGTACCCTTGCGTGTTATGTGGGGGTGATAATTTCACGAAGGAGTGTCCTCGTCATGAAGAGATCACCAAATTTCTAAAAACTAACCCTACTCCCGCAGTACTTACTAACCCTTTTCCATCTCAACAACAACTAATAGACCATATGTCTATCCAAGGAACTTCAGGCTCCACAGAAGAAATTCAGATGATTTCTTCAGATACCATCAACTTAAACACTCATAGTTAGTCGTATGACAAACCTCTAGGAAAAAAGATGATAATCCTCCTTCTAAAAAAGTTCCATCCACTGGTACCCCACCCTCTTCGTCTAATGGCCCCCTGGTGATCGAAAAACCAAATATTGATTTTATGTTACGAACCCCTAAGGCCACCCTCAGGAAGGTTGTATTCAATCCCAATGCTCGAGCTGCCTATTTTTATAATGTTGTCGAAGATTTAGCGCAGGCACCTTGTGCAATGTCCACAATGGAGGTCCTCCAAAGTCGTCCAACACAACGTAAAAACCTACTAATGGATTTGGGAGCATTAGACCCAGATAATTCCAATTTGATTCATTTAAATGTGGATAACTACAAATCCAGACTACCTCACCAACTTGCATTCCAAATTTCCTCTAGAGTAGTTGGGAGAAAGTTCCACCAGACCGTTCTGGATGAAGGAGCTTCAACTTCTGTTTTGTCTATAGCATGTTGGAGAGCCATCGGTTCCCAAGATTACCAAATCACCTACGACGTTAAAATTTTTCGATGGACGAGGTTTCCAACCTCATGGCCTGTTCCCAGGTCTTTCATTCGAGCACGGGGGAAAGACTATTTCTATTCAGGTGGAAGTGGTGGATGCCCCGTTAGATTACAACCTCCTATTAGGGAGGAACTGGTTTTATGCTATGACTACTGTTGCATCAACAATTTTTCAAACCCTCCAGTTTCCTCACTTAGGAAAAATTGTGACTATCGATCAACTCAATTTTTTTTCACCCGATGTTTCCACCCCTACCGCAAATAATATACCAATGCTAGGTCAGTCCTCTCCTCCTTATCATTCGATTGGGGTAGGAATGCTGAAAGATTCAACCCTCATGGGATTTTTCCCTTCAACCCCTTCTAGCATAGAAACAACAACGATGAACATGATCTCCACAACTGGTTATAGTACCAAGGCAAAGAAGTTGTTGAGTCATCCTATTTGAGCCCCCATGAAGCAATATATGATGTTGTCCAATCCATTTCTGATGACCATATTGATAACCTTCATCTAGTGGCCTCAGATCCTTACCACCTACCGTACTGGTTAGAACCTTCTCTCCCTACTCTAGATTATCTTTCCCAAAATTTTCCATTGGACGAGTCCATTATGGAGATTATGAGTACGGCTAAACCTGTATGGGAGGATCATCATCACCGATCCTTGTTCCTCCCCAACACCAATTCTGCATATTTTGATCTTGTCTCTCTTTTTGGTACCGATATTGTCTACAATCCGCAAACACCTGTATTGTTGTAAAATACTGAATCCACAGGAAATCTATGCAAGATTACTAAAACTACCCCCCTAGACATATCAGTCAAGCCTAGAACCATTGAGCATGTTCACGTTGGGTAGAACTGGTCAATGGAAGGAACTGAAGCATATAGAGAATTATGGCAAAGAATTTTGAGATATTTTTTCCTAGTCTTACGAAGAAATGCTTGGGATAGACCCATCTATTGTGGTCCATGAAATCAAAACCTATCCCATGGATAGACCTGTTAGGAAGAAGTTGCGTCAAGTCCACCCCCGAAAAATCCATGACGATTAAAGCCAAAGTAGAGAAACTTATGGAGGAATGATTTTTTATCTTGTCCCCTTGACGGAATGGGTATCGAATATTGTCCCTGTGAACAAAAAGTAGGGCACCATTCGAGTCTGGATCGATTTCTGACACCTAAACAAATCTTGTCCCAAAGACAATTTTCTGACTCCGCATATCGATCAAATTATCGACAACTCTGTTGGAAGTGCCATCTTCTCATTTATGGATGGATTTTTTGGCTAAAATCAGATTGAGATATTTCCCGTCGATCAGCACAAAATGACATCTATATGCTCATGGGGAACCTTTTCCTACAGGAAGTTACCCTTTGGCCTCAAGAACGTTGGAGCTACATTCCAACGTGTTATGTCCTATGTGTTTCACGATATTAAGAACATTATGGAGCCATATCTTGATGATCTCCCTGCTCATTCACAGCGGTGGGAAGACCACCCTAAGCATCTTAGAGATATTTTCCTGATATGTCGTCATTATAACATATGGCTTAATTCTCATAAATGTGTTTTTTGTGTTGAGACGGGACATCTTCTTGGCTTTGTGGTTTCTAAGGATGGCATCCGGATTGATCCACTGAAGATTGTTGTTATATTATCCCTACCTACCCCAACAAACCTCTTTGAAATCCAAAGTTTGCAAGGGAAGGAAAAATTTCTCTGTCATTTCATTTGCAATTTCACTGAGAAAATGCATGGTTATATGTGTCTCCTGAAGAAGGATACACCCTTTTTCTAGGATGACCAAAACCAACGAGCCTTTGATAATCTTAAGCATGCTTTGACTCATTCACCCATGATTCACCCCCGGTATTATTCAAAGGATTTTCTCTTATATGTTTCTACCTCCACTAATACCATTGGTTTTAGCTCAAGAGGATCCCAATGATCAGTAGCACGTGATATACTATGCTAGTAAGAATCTCATTGATTCTGAGCCCCGATAATCACGTGTGGAAAAGTTAGCATTGGCTACGATCATTGTTGTTCAGAAATTTCATCATTAAATATTGCTTCACACGACCACGGTACTTGCAAATCAGAACCCTATGTACTACATCCTGACTCGTCATGTGCTAGGGGGGGAATATTCCCATTCAATCGTCATCCTACAGGAATTTTACCTTGAGTTTTCCATGTCCACTTCAAAGAAATCCTTGGTCTTTGCAGAGCTGATGTGCGACCTTCACTATGCTTTGATGGTTGTTGAGCCCAGTCATTCATTCCTGGATGAATTCCTATTCTTAATAGGCACAACTGGCCCGTGGTATGGATATTTAATCATTTATCTCTAAACTCAAAGATTTCAGCCCCACATGTCTCGTGACGATTGTCGTTGTATCCGTCACCATGCAAAGTACTACCTTATCCTAAATGATACATTTTACGGGCATGGTATAGATTCTATTCTCCGACGATGCCTTACACATGAAGAGGTTGAACAGGTCCTTAATGATTGCCACTCTGGAGCATGTGGAAGTCATCTTTCTGGGATGGCTACAGCCTAGAAGATCCTTCGTGCTGCCTATTTCTGGCCTTTAATATTCAAAGACTGTCATGAGGTTGTTAAGAAATGCGCACCCTGCCAACATTTCTATCCGAAAAAGCACACCCACCTTGCTCTGTTACACCCTATCATTATAGTTGGCCCTTTTTCCAAATGGGGTATTGACATTATGCATTGAAATCCTACCTCAGTCGGGGGGCATGGTTACATCATAGTAGTCATTGATTACTTCATGAAATGGGATGAGGCTATGCCTACATATGCATAGGATGGTAAGACTACCGCCCTATTTTTTTTCAATCACGTGATAGCTAGGTTTGGAGTCCCACAGTCTATTGTCACTGACCATAGATCACATTTCTGAAATTAGATGATGACCAAGTTGAGTACCAACTTGGGTTTTCTCCATGAAAACTCAACTCCTTACTATACGCGGGCTAATGGTCAAGTTAAATCCATTAACAAAGTTCTTAAAACTATGCTGCAGGGAATGGTTGGAGATCATAAATCTAACTGGCACCTGACTCTCTTTTCTGCTCTTTGGTCTTATAGGACTTCGGTGAAAACAGTGACTGGTTTCACTCCGTTCTAGTTAGTTTACAGACTAGAAGTTGTCCTACCTATCCAATGTCAAATTCTATCACTAAAACTTGCCATAGAACTTCTACCAAACACTTCCACTGAGGAAGAAATATTTCTATACCTGAATAACCTTGACGAAACTAGAAGAGATGCCACCTTAGCTAATGAGGCACATAAGAAACATGTCAAGGCCCAGTACGATAAAATTGTTCAACCTTTTTAATGAAGGATACCTAGTTTTGACCTATGATTACAGACACGACAAACTAGGTAAAGATAAGTTTGAGTCAATGTGGTATGGTCCCTTTGTCGTCAGCAAAGTTTTAGAGAAAGGAGCTTACGAGCTCATGGATTATGATGGAATACCCTTCGGGAAACCTCGCAATGGGATATACCTGAAGAGGTACTATGCTTAAAATCATTTTTTGTATGGTACCTTGTATATATGTACATTTTTTACTTTCAGTGTGTTGTGTCTTGATTCAATGTGGTTTTAAGTTCAAAGTCAAAACAGTTTATACTATGTTTTGGTTATGCAGATCAAATGTATTTTTACGGCTTCACTGATGGTGCTTGCCATCATACCCTGAACCTTGCTTCAACTGCTTGGGTTCTCTATTCCCCAGTTTATTATTTGATCAGTTCAGGAGCGGCGTGCATTGGTCCCACTACCAACAACATAGCCAAGTATCAGGCAGTAATAGGTATATTGACTAAGGCTTCATCTCGAAATATTAATGACTTGGTAGTATTTATGGATTCACAATTAGTGGTTTGTCATTTAAACCATGTTTATTCCATCAAAAACCCTGTACTCCTCCATTTATTTTAGAGAGTGCGTTTATTGGAGAGTTAATTTGAATGTATCACATATAGGCATATCCCTAGGTCAGATAATACAGTTGTTGATTCATTGGCTAACTAAA
>LPNX010749773.1:143423-163722 GCA_001517045.1 Pseudotsuga menziesii | reverse complement strand
TATATATATGTATATATATATGTATATACATATATATATACATATATACATATATATGTGTGTGTGTGTGTGTGTGTGTGTGTACACACGCACACACACACACACACACACACATATATATATATATATGTGCTTTTTACAAAATGTGGTCACGAGACCTCATCTGAAGCACTGTGGCTTTCAAGAGAATACATACAAAACCTGAAGCTGTCTTAGCTTTGAGTAATACATCATGCAGGATATCACCTAATGATGTTCATGATAACACATGATAGCCAGTGCTACTCTATGTAGAAGTCGGCTAAAACGGCCTGGCACTCCTACAGTGTGCCTCTGGAATCTAATCGGGAGATCATCAATAGTTGCCTCTAGTATGTATAGGGTTAACCTCTTGTTGAGGCCTGGAAAATCGCAGGCGACAACAGTAAGGGATTCTCCCCAATCAACGTTCCCAACTAGCCTGTTGACTGTTTGAAATAGGGAATCCGTCTGGTTTGCGGTCCGGCTACCATAGGTCAAGAACAAAACAAAGGCTTTACCGGTTGCGGCCCGGTCCACCGAGTTTTTGTATTTTGACTTCAAGAAATGAAATGAAAGTGCCTAACTAAATGCAGGGCGATCAAGATGCAGGGAGCGATCACAATGTGATGCGCAGGTTCTTACCTCTAATCTTATGCTCGCAAGCAACCAAATCAGATACAATAAGAAATAAACTAACTATCTAATCTATCCCTAGGGAGCAAGGTTATCATTTTGGGTGAGCAATACATTTTTCACATGCATTATGAAGAATCACAGATAGCTGGTACTTCTTCTAAAACACATGAACACTTACAGATATTTAAATAACCAGATAGCCGATCATTTTATAACAACATTTATTATTGACAGTGAAAAATATCCCAGAAACTACTGAAGAACATTTAATCACAACATAGGTTCAGAACATTAAATACCCTTACAGTAAATGAAACACAATTGAAAACGAAATAGTTCCTCTTCAACATTATTCATTGAGTTGCATTGATACATTCCACTTTTCACTCTCTCTGATAGGCAAAATTGCAGTTTCCTTTGCAAAACGAAGTAGTTCCTCTTACAAGCAAACATTTACAAAATTTTCCAGGGGAAAAATCCCTATCTTATTCATACTTTCCAATATTTAAACTACAACTACTGAGTGCTTCATTTTCCCTCCCAGACGTGTGGTCTTTCAGTTTCTTCAATGCTTCATATTCCGATCTTTTGTCAGTATGTGATCATGAAACACTTGGTAACTGATCCACTTCTGAGATCACGGCTTTACAGCTCCGGACTTTGTCCTCCATTCGCCTCGTTTTAGTCATACCTCCGCCAAACGGGTTAGTATTTCTCCTCATCGTGGCAAATTGACCGGTCTCCTTGAAACTTCCTGCATTCAATTCACGAGCATGGTTCAAACAACAAATATTATCAATTAACCACCATTCCACAAGGGAATGGCCGAGCGTACCACATACGAGCCTGGAAAAATATCCTATGGTCACCGGAGGGAAAATTCAAGTCGACAGTCAGAATAAAGTGAGCTCGGGAGCCAGGAGGATCTGCCAGCCGCAACGTCAGGTGAGATGTAAGTCGCAGCCAAGCGAAACGTGGGCAGGATATGCCATGAATCGGACATCGGACGGTTTTTAGTTTCGGAAACCAGAAGACTCTAGGAGCCACAACGGCGGAGGGAGAAGTTAGAGGATACGCGGAGCGAACGGGAAAACTTAGTCGGACGTCAGAAGACACTCAGATCGGGATCAGAAAAGATCACCCAGCTGCAACGGCGGCTGAGTAGAGGCTACGGGCAAGCGCTCGAAGGCTAAAATGAATCGGCCGTCGGATAGGTTCAGAATTCGGACGGAGAAAAGATCTTGGAGCCGCAATGGCGCAGAGGCTAAGACTTTGCAGCTTCCGATCCAACAGCAAAAAGAGGCCCGATTACAGGAAAATCAAGGATTCGAGCAGCGTTAACAACCAAAGTCGTTTTCTTCGCAAAGGCTGCCCCGAAGAACAAAATTTTACTTCTTCACAGCCAGAAATCCACAACTTAACTGAAATTGAACATGGCATGAATAAACCTGCTGGCATCCAATCTTCAAAGTAAAACGAAAAGAAGACATGCCCAAGAGGCTCAAGCATTTTAATGATCCAACCAAGCAAAATGATGAGGAGGGGCCCAGAATTTAAATAAAAATAAATTTGGGGAGGACAATTGCAGCAGCAACAACTGGCGATTTCCTGGTGAACCTAGATCTCTGGGTGATTATACTTTGAGCAACAGACTGTTTAACCAGAATGCTTCTAATGAATTCTTCCAGCCATATGGATTCCTTGTCCAACAGAAGTGTGTACCTTAATCATTGATGATGGTCCATTTGGGGAAAGTGGAAACCGAAACCTTCAAGTCCAGATAACTCTGTTGGGGCCAGAGGATGAGTTTCATTATTACCTCTGTCTTCAGGTAGTTAACAGCATGGACACCACAGGATTGCCGTAGATAGTAAATAGCAGTATTCGTTTGTTCCTCGTTCCCTATGCCATCTTAACACTCTTGTGCTTTTGGACTTTTGTCCCTTTCATTTGAGTCTTTCTGTGCGCCTTTCTTACTGAATTTTAGTTCAGGATCCTCTATCCCATAGTGTCCTTTTGTGTGAGTGGTATATTTTAAGCTTCAGCTCACGGACGGAGAGGATCTTTTGGCCTTAAGTACTTATGCTTCAGCACCTGCTTTGATTTATGATGCTTTTATAGAAGTCCTGACTCTTTATTCGCCATTGGCATTCTTCTCTTGGAATGGGATCATTTATATTTAATACACTGTTCACCCTGCTTCTTTCCGTGGGTTCTTTACTGTTGCTCCTTTGACATTTCAAGCGTGACATGGATGGAACCCCGACATAGTACTCCAGACTCTTCGAATCTGGTTTAATTCATAGGGGTTAAGCAGGACTTCAATGCACACAACATTTTATTTGAGAAAACTGTTAGGCTGAAAGAACTCTTTTAGCAACACACAAGCTGACACTCAACGTGTTTTCTATTCCCAAAAACCTTGATTTCCTTCAGACAACCGCAAGTTTGTTCCCCTTATTGAAAATCAAAACTAAAATTAAATAAAATGAAAGCATGACTCGAAAAAAACTCTACAACTTATTTATATACAAGGCAGAAAAAATCAAAGAAACTCAAGAAAAGTAAGGCTTGAGAACTAAACCATTAACTGGCAAGTTCTCCTCCCATCCCTGTAAATCTTGCAGCTTATAAGTAGCAGGGCCATGTTTGGCTACAATCTGAAAGGGGCCTACCCATAACTGCTGGAATTTGGTATGCTTTCCTTTCTCATCATGGGGGTGGTCCCATTTGAGGACTAAGTCTCCTACTTCAAAGTCTTTTGTCCCAGCTTTATGCTTGTCAAACCATCTCTTAACTAACTCTTGATGTTGTTTAAAACGTTCTCTAGCCTTGGATCTAGCCTCTTCTGCTTTCAGGAGATTATATATTCTTATTTGTATAACTTCATCCTCTGACCCCCTAGACTCTTGGGCTAGTATGGAAGCTGGTAGCATGAGATTGGGAGGCAGGATATCTTCTTTACCGTACACAATGGTATAGGGTGACACTCCTATTGCGGACTTGGGGGTGACCCTGTCAGCCCACAGGGCATTGGGTAAGGCTGAGTGCCAACTCCGCTGGTTTTCTATTACGGTCTTCTTCAGGATTCTAATGAGGTTTTTATTGGAGGATTCAGCCAAGCCATTCCCTTGCGGATAGTAGTTAGCAGAATAATGTAATTTTATCCCTTTATCATGAGCAAATGCAGTCAATTTAATTGATGAAAAGTATTTAGCATTATCAAAAACTACTGAAATTGGAACTCCAAACCTGGTCATGATATGATCTTGTAGGAAGCTGATGACTTCATCCTCATTGATCTTGCGCAATGGGATAGCTTCGACCCAACGAGTGAAATAATCAGTCGCAGTAAGAATGTACTTGTGCAGCAGGGAAGAATTCGGTTTTATTTCTCCAATAATGTCCAGCCCCCATTGTTCAAATGGTTCTGTGATCATAACAGGCTTTAGGGGTGCTGCTGCCTTGGGCTGTCTTCCGCCGCACCTTTGACAATTGTCACATTTCTTGACATGCGCATGTGCATCCTTGAAGAGCGTAGGCCAATAGTAACCGGCTCTAAGGATTTTGTGGGCTGTAGTGTCACCTGAATAATGTCCCCCATCCGGACCGTCATGTAATTCTGCCATTACTTTCTTTGCATCTTCCTTTTCTAAACATCTGAGAAGAACCCCATCATAATTCTTCCTGAATAACACCCCTTCAACAAGTTGATAGGAGGCTGATTTGAGACGCAGAGCTCTTCTTTGTTTGGAATTCCAATGCTCCGGCAATAGCCCTGACTGCAAGTAATGCACAAGGTCCCTATACCAGGACTCAGGAGCTGTAAACAGAGGGCAAACATCCATTACATGCAACTCGGCTTCATCTTCCCATGTTTGTTCTTCGTTGTTTCTACTTCCAGTCATCAATTTGCATAGCCCTTGACCTTTCACTATAGTGGCTGGTTTGAATTCAAGATCGTATTCTTGAAGGGCTGCTACCCAATTGCCCCTTCTTTCTCCCAATTCTTTCTGAATGAGAAGAGACCTTACAGCTGGGTAAGGGACTATTACCTTGGTCCGATTTTTTAATATATAAGGCCTGAATTGCTTTACTGCCTTAAACACTGCATATGCTTGCTTATCAATGGCTGGGTAGTTTAATTCATCCCCTTGTAACCCAGTGCTCATGAAATATATTGGGAATTCATCACCCCCATCCTCCTTTTGCATAAGCACAGCTGCCAATGAATCATCGGACGCAAATGTATACATAATAAAGTCCTTATCAAAATCTGGACTTTTCAGAGAGGGCACATGTGCGACAGCAGTCTTGATTTTACTGAAAGCATTCTTTTCAGCTTCATTCCACTTAAACTGTGCATTTTGCTTGACCATCTGCTGTAATGGTTTAACAGTCTAAGCAAAATCAGGCACAAACCTACGCACGAAATTTGTTGTTCCCATGAAGGATTGCATTCCCTTTTTATTATGGGGCATGGGGATTTGTTCAATGGCCTTGATTCTTTCTGGGTCTATATATATACCTTTCTTTGAAACTATATGCCCCAGTAACTTGCCTTCTATGACCATGAATACGCAATTCTTAGGATTGAGGGAAATGCCATACTTCCGACAGCGCTCGAAAATTTGCTTTAGGTGGAACGCATGCTCCCCTCTTTTCTTCAAAAATATTGTGATATCATCAAGGTAGACCACCACACTTCGTCCAATCAATCCGCGGAAAGCTATGTCCATAGCTCTCTGAAATTTCGCGCCAGCATTAATCAGTCCAAAAGGCATTCTTCTATATGCGAAAGTTCCCCATTTGGTTCTGAACGTTGTCTTCAATCTATCTTCCTCAGCCACTAACACTTGGTTGTAGCCAGAGAATCCGTCTAACAATGAAAACAATTCAGAACCAGAAACCATCTGTAGCAATTGCTCCATGGGAGGCACCGGATAGTTGTCTTTGTCTGAGGCGTGGTTTAAGTTTCTGAAGTCCACGCACAGTCTGATTTCTACCGACTTTTTTCTGACCGGCACCAAATTTGACACCCACTCTGAATGCCAGACTTTAAAAATAATCCTAGCGTCCAGCAATTTTTTCACCTCGCTTTGAATCAGTGGCTCCAACTTGGGGTGCATCTTCCTTAACGGCTGCTGATATGGCTTGACACCTGCTTTAATAGGGATGATATGCTTGATAATGCTGGTGTTGTAGGTCTTCAAATCTGCGTACGTCCATGCAAATACATCTTTGTATTGTTTAAACAAATTTAGGAATTTGTCTCTTTCTGCTGGTGAACAGCATTTGCCGAGATTCACGAACTTGGGATCCGTCTGAGTCCCTAGGTTTATTAGCTCGAACTGTAGAGTTGAACTATGCGTCTTCACATTAGCAGGTCTTCTAAACTTTTTGTTCAAGTCAAACATCTTTTCTAACGTTCTAACCCCTTTGGGAATGAAATTTCCATATTTCATCTCAGCCTGATGTTCCTCATCGTCGATAATGGCCCCTTTAAAGGTCTCATCATTGGTCAAGCATTCGATTATTTGCTGATCATCGTCAAATACTCGCAAATTGGTGATCATGTCGGGTACTGATGGCCTGAAAAGTAATTCAATAGAGCATTTGTTATTAGTGGGAACCAACCTGGCGGCTGATGTAGCTAGAAGATCAGCGGCTGCATTTTTTATTCTTGGGATTGAAATAATATTAAACGCATGAAAACATTTAAGCAACTCCCATACCTCATTTTGGTAATCTTTCAAATGAGGGGAAACATAATGTATTTGATTTCTTATTTGCTTTACAACTATTTCCGAGTCCCCAAAAACTTTTAAATTACTAACCTGTAGCTCAATTGCTTTCTTGAGTCCCTGCAGCAGTGCTTCATATTCAGCCGTATTGTTAGTACACTCAAACTCTAATCTACAGGACAGGAAGTGTTTATTTTTTTGTGGATCAATAAGGACGCAGCCGGCCCCTGACCCTTCTAACGTTTTCGAGCCGTCAAAAAACAAAGTCCAAAAAACATTATCTACTGAAACAGAATCTACTCCTACTGCTAGATCTACTATTTTACAGTCAATCTCATCAGCCTGAGAAAAACGAAGGAGATCAGGCTGGGTGTCAGATGTGTCGCTAGCCTCTTCCGCTTGATAATTCCCTGGTTCCAGTTCGAGAAAGTAGTTTCCCAACATATATTCAACTGGTATATTCTTCTCATCCAATTGAGTAACATTGTGCTTCATGTGAGGTTCTCCCAAAACCTTAATTTGATTGGGACTCCCTTTGTATGGCAGCCAAAGATGTGACCAATCTGAGGCGAAATACCCATTCAACTTAGCTAACCAATTTCTGCTCAGAACCAGGCCGTAAGTGTCTGGCATATCAGCCACCACGATGTTAATAACTTGGCATACTATGTTATCGGATGCTAGGCGGATTAGGACGTCTTCCATTTCACCAATCACCTTAACGTCTGTCCTATCCAATTGCACCACCCT
This sequence comes from Pseudotsuga menziesii, assembly GCA_001517045.1. Classification (NCBI taxonomy): domain Eukaryota; kingdom Viridiplantae; phylum Streptophyta; class Pinopsida; order Pinales; family Pinaceae; genus Pseudotsuga; species Pseudotsuga menziesii. Next base: position 156,571 of record LPNX010749773.1, on the reverse strand, counting down.
CCACGTGGATGGCTTAGGCTGCCCGTTTATTTTCTTACATTCTGATATGGGCATGACATTAATTGACGCTCCTGAGTCTACCAGACAATTGTGCACGTTAAGATTAAAGATTTCGAACGTCAGGAGGAAAGGTGGATGTTTAGTTTTAGACGTACCTCCAGTGCTAGCTTCTCCAATTTCTTCTTCGTCCCGAGGCTGATTATCAGTGGGTAGCTTTTCTTCTAACGTTTCAAGTGCCTTCAACAATTTTTCTTTCTGCTGTGGTACTTTGCACATTTCAAATAGCGAGACATTTTCCTTTATCTTTTTTAAATCTTCAACAATGTCATATTCAATTTGTTGTTTAATGGACTGATATTTATCAGCACTCACCTTCTCTTCATTTGGATTAGGCAACGTTCTGTTCTGTTTAGGATCTTGGCTGGTAATGGTGAATTCCGGAATCTGATCAGCCAAGGATTTATCTTGGAACTTCTTCTTGACATTTCTTTGTAGCCTTCTGATCTTCGGAAGTAAAAGACTATCATCACTAATCTTCCCTTGGCTTCTAGTTGTCATGTTAGCTTCCCTGACATCCTTATGACCCTGAGTATTTTCCTCTTCTGCATCTAATAAGGAGACAGAATTCCATAATTCCATGGTCTCTTCCTCTTGTTCTTTCGTAGAAGTAGAAGCAGCACTTTCTTTCTTTTCACCATCATCTTCTTCCGTTAATCTCGAATCCAACATCTGGTTCATGACCAATGTCATTGAATTAATCCATTGCGGACAGTTCTTTTTGGAATGAGGCTGTTGATGAAAGGTACAGAAATTTTCCATCCCTATCTCAGTCAGATTCATGGATGCAGTTTTTTGAGGAGGAGGTTGGGGCTGATTGCTGTCCTCTCTTTTCTTATAATATGGCCTGAAGAACTTCTGTGCTTCTTTTTCTTTTTCTAAGTCTATGATCTTATTGGACAGCTTTTGCATCATTTTAGCCATGCTTTCATAATCTGGTGTCTTTTCTTCTTTAGGCTTAGTGAACAATAAGGTTTTTCTGCCCGTACCTTTCTCTCCTGATTGCTCTGGATAGTCTTCAATGCTTTCTCTTTCCGCTTCCACCACTTCTGCCTCTTCATAGGTTTCTGTCAAAGTAGGCTTGGCCCTACCTTTTGCAAACATGGCCAAGTCAGGGCCCAAAGCTGAAGTATAGTATTCAATCAGTACTTTGTCTGAAGGCTTATCTGTTTCAGACAAATTTTTAAGATATGCTGCAAACCTTTGTGTGAAACTGTGCACTTTTTCCTTTTTTTCTTTCTTTAATGCACACAGTCCCTTCATGAGGGCAGCGTGAGTCTTTTGGACTGCGTACTTGCTCTTGAACATTCTTTCAAAGGTATCCCAGTCTGGGATAGAGTTGGCAGGCAATACAAAATACCAAGAGGCTGCAGCTCCTTTGAGGGTATGCGGGAATAGTCTACACACCACATCTTCGTGTTCCCCAGCCTTCAGACCTTCTATTGCCAAGTAGAAACTCTGTAGATGATCATCTACTAGGATCCTCTCATTTGGGTCAAACTTGGGCAGTAACTTCTCGAAGGCTTGAGGTAGGTCATGCAAAGGTGGGGTGAGGTTTAGGGGTGATCTGGCTCTCCATGTAGGTGGTGGTGGATTTGGTGGGTTGGGCGGAGGTAGGTTTGCGTTAACGCCAGCCATGAGTAAAGGTGGTGACTATGGAGGTGAACCAACAGGGGTATGAATAGGAGAAATATAAGGGGTCTCCGGGCCTTCTTGATTCAAAGGTAGCTCAACTTCTTGTAAGGCAGTCTCTACAAGTTCTTCCCAGTCTCCAACCAACACTGAATATTCTACTATAGGACGGTCTTTCTTCTTGTATTCTCTTCTAGGCAATTCGTGAATAATTGGCAACCCTCCAATCTTCTTTACATAAGCACGGGTGTGTCTTCTCAGATCATTAACAATCTCGTTGCGAACAGGATATAGATGTTCTCTGTTCTCTTCTTCCGGAATTGGATTACGTGGTCCACTACTTTCAAAACTGTAACCAGCGGAATAATCTTGGTAAAACGTTCGGCCAGCCATGCACTGGCGGCCCTCCTTCTAGCGCCAAAACTGTTGAGGCCTGGAAAATCGTAGGCGACAACAATAAGGGATTCTCCCCAATCAACGTTCCCAACTAGCCCGTTGACTGTTTGAAATAGGGAATCCGTCCGGTTTGCGATCCGGCTACCGTAGGTCAAGAACAAAACAAAGGCTTTACCGGTTGCGGCCCAGTCCACCGAGTTTTTGTATTTTGACTTCAAGAAATGAAATGCAAGTGCCTAACTAAATGCAGGGCGATCAAAATGTAGGGAGCGGTCACAATGTGATGCGCAGGTTCTTACCTCTCGTCTTATGCTCGCAAGCAACCAAATCAGATACAATAAGAAATAAACTAATTATCTAATCTATCCCTAGGGAGCAAGGTTATCATTTTGGGTGAGCAATACATTTTTCACATGCATTATGAAGAATCACAGATAGCTGGTACTTCTTCTAAAACACATGAACACTTACAGATATTTAAATAACCAGATAGCCGATCATTTTATAACAACATTTATTACTCACAGTGAAAAATATCCCAGAAACTACTGAAGAAATTTTAATCAGAACATAGGTTCAGAACATTAAATACCCTTACAGTAAATGAAACACAGCTGAAAACGAAATAGTTCCTCTTCAACATTATTCATTGAGTTGCATTGATACATTCCACTTTTCACTCTCTCCGATAGGCAAAATTGCAGTTTCCTTTGCAAAACGAAGTAGTTCCTCTTACAAGCAAACGTTTAAAAAATTTTCCAGGGGAAAAAGCCCTGTCTTATTCCTACTTTCCAATATTTAAACTACAACTACTGAGTGCTTCATTTTCCCTCCCAAACGCGTGGCCTTTCAGTTTCTTCAACGCTTCATATTCCGATCTTTTGTCAGTATGTGATCATGAAACACTTGGTAACTGATCCGCTTCTGAGATCACGCCTTTACAGCTCCGGACTTCATCCTCCATTCACCTCGTTTCAGTCATACCTCCGCCAAATGGGTTAGTCTTTCTCCTCATCGTGGAAAATTGACCGGTCTCCTTGAAACTGCCTGCATTCAATTCACGAGCATGGTTCAAACAACAAATATTATCAATTAACCACCATTCCACAAGGGAATGGCCGAGCGTACCACATACGGGCCTGGCAAAATATCCTATGGTCACTGGCAAGAAAATTCAAGTCGACAGTCAGAAGAAAGTGAGCTCGAGAGCCAGGAGGATCTGCCAGCCGCAACGTCGGGTGAGACATAAGTCGCAGCCAAGTGAAACGTGGGTGGGATATGCCATGAATCGGACGTCGGACGGTTTTTAGTTTCGGAAACCAGAAGACTCTAGGAGCTGCAACGGCAGAGGGAGAAGTTAGAGGATACGCGAAGCGGATGGGAAAACTTAGTCGAACGTCGGAAGACACTCAGATCGGGAGCGGAAAAGATCACCCAGCCACAACGGCGGCTGAGTAGAGGCTACAGGCAAGCACTTGAAGGCTAAAATGAATCGGGCGCCAGATAGGTTCAGACTTCGGACGGAGAAAATATCTTGGAGCCACAACGGCGGAGAGGCTGAGACTTTGCAGCTTCCGATCCAACAGCAAAAAGAGGCCCGATTACGAGAAACTCAAGGATTTGAGCAGCGTTAACAACCAAAGTCGTTTTCTTCGCAAAGGCTGCCCTGAAGAACAAAATTTTACTTCTTCACGGCCAGAAATCCACGACTTAACTGAAATTAAACATGGCATGAATAAACCTGCTGGCATCCAATCTTCAAAGTAAAACGAAAAGAAGACATGCCCAAGAGGCTCAAGCATTTTAACGATCCAACCAAGCAAAATGATGAGGAGGGGCCCAGAATTTAAATAAAAATAAATTTGGGGAGGACAGTTGTGGAAGCAACACCTCTCTAGGTTCTCCTCTAACTCTCCCCACTGGTCATCACCTCTGTGAACAAACTAAGCTCCTGCTCACCTGTCCATTGAGGATTCTCCCCTTGGTCATGCCACACCAACATCTGCATGAGAAAATTTAGGTCTTGTCACTACTCATAAAAAACATAAAACATGAAAACAAGAAAAACATAATCAACCTTTTAGAGTCTTGTTTCTTACCAATGTCCCCCCACTAGGCACCAGGTGGAAGTGGTAAATCAGGGTTACCCCTAAATTCAATAGCTGCATATGCGTAATCGTCAATCATGAGGATCTAGTCATCCAACCAGCGGAAAAATATAGCATTGTACTTCACTTTAGGTCTGCCACCTCCCATGCAAGCCATACGCTCTACCCACCTCAGTATACGAGGGTCTCTAATCCTCAGCTATGTAAACACCACTTGGGGCCTCATGTGGGGCACCTGCTCGAAAAAGAAACAAGCTAGAAGGGATCCATAGCCAAATTGTTTCAATTCCCCTTGTCGACATTTAGTCAGCTGGTCCTTGAAAACCAGAAGTAGTGCCTCTTCCCAGTTGAAAATGGTAGGTGCCATAGCCTCTAGAGAATACAGTAAATACACTTTCGATTCGTGGTGAGGCCTTTGGCTTCCTTCCATCCTTTGCATAATGAATAGAACAATGCGAAGAGGAGCATCCATCATTGTCTTTATGGGGATATTCTTCCTCGACATCCTAGTACTAGGTAAGCAGTGACAGTTTATCAACTCTTGGGTGGTCACATCCCCTCCTCGAGAACCAGTCAATGAAATAGGAGCACCCCGTCTAGACAATCCTGTGAGAAAGTAGATACCCTCTACCTCCATGGTCAGTATATGAGCTCCCACCTCAAAGTACTATTGTTCAGGGTTCCACATACGTAAAATATGCTCTAACAGGCACTCATGGGATATCATATGCGGGGTACAGAAAAAATTCAAAAGACCGCAACCTCTCAAAGCCGTAATACACCCCGCATCTGCCTCAGGTAGGGCATTATCAATGTCATGTTGTTTTTCTTTCCATATGACCATTTTTGACCAAATAAAACATGCCAAAAACAATAAATGCGCTAGTTAAAACCATATCCAATCTTCAAAAACCATCAAAAACTTTTATTTTGGCTTACCCACTCAGTTTTTCAACCTCACGGCCGGCACCACCTGTCATCCATTTACAGAGAGTGGTGGAACCGCTTGAGTGAAACTGAACGTAGGTGGTTTTTATCGGGCACCGCCTGTCCCATAAGGGGTAGGAGCAGTGCCCGCATTTCGGATTTAGGGCTTGCTCATAGACCCCTGAAACCCAAGAAAAAACAAAAGTGGAAGCAATGAAATGAAAGAATAGGGTCCTAGCATTTACCTGGCTCTAATGGTACTCGAAATGGATGGTGGATGCTCCTGTAATCTCCGGTTGAAGATCTAGCTCCAAAAGTCTCCCAAATGCCCTCACAAAATGGTAAATGGTAAAATGGCTAGTTTTTTACTATTCAATTGGCTTTTAAATGATTTTTAGGACTTTTTTCACATTATTATTAATTTTTTTTAATCATTTTTATATGAAAACATCCTTTAATATAGTTTATAAAGTCATTTATTTGAATATTTAGGGGACTAATGAACTTTTTATGTCTTGCAGGGATGAAAAGATAAACAGTAGTGTCTTTGGAGAAGTTTGTTTTTGGCTTTTCTGCACTTCCAAAAAATGGAAAAATCCCCCAAGCGTTTGCTTTGATACTTTGGTCACACTCTTAGAACTCAATATCAAAGTTCCAAACATGTTTCCGATTCTTTTCGGGTTCGTAAAAAATTCTCATCGTGAAAATAAACCTAATGGAGTCCCCTTTAAACTCTTTTCGGAGTCCTTAAATATGAAAAGATTATCGAGTACTTGTCTTCTCCATACTCGTTAAAGTATTTGAAGAGTCGTCTCTCCGACGGTAGGTTATCTCTTTTTTGGTTCGGATAGAATATTTATGAAAAAGGAACGCTCCAGCCAATCATGACTAGAAGAGTTCTCTGGGGTATTATTTTATACTTTTTTGGGCCCTAGAGACTAAATTTTACAAAAAATGACCCTTTGGAGTTTCTTCTGTCTTCGTTCAGACTCTCTAAACATGAATGATGCCGAGTTTGCTTTCATTGGACTCGTTAAACTAAAAAATGAGAGACCTTTTTTTGGGAATGAACCCCTCCTTTCTCAGGTTCATAAAACTTATGAGAATGGACTTGTCTTCGTATGAGCTACATCGAGTGTTTGTTACCCTCTTTGAACTCGTAAAAATGAAAAGAGGCACTCATCAATCATGATGGGGAAATTAAGGGAAGAGAATCAATTCATTTTTACAAATAAAATGGTAGCTTGTTGTCACCTTTGATATGGCACTTGACTGCATGCATTTCATTCAGTCAATTGGGTAAATCAGCTTGTCTCTAAGTCGATCCACTTTCATGAGTCATGTCACTCTGATTCTTTCAAAGAATGCATCGTCCATTGTCATATTGTGTTCCACCTCATTGAGTCAATGCTGCCAAGTCTTTTGTCATGCCGCCCGATGTTCAAAGGGAAGTTAGAAGTTTACCTCTGCAGTTAAAATAGCCTTTGTGTCAGTACCTTTTGAGTCAATCCGATGGTTACATTACCTACTAAATTCCAGCACTTTGTTCTGATTTTCGTGTCGTCGATGTGGGATTCATCATGGCCCTCCTTCGATAAGACTATTCCTATCGACATCAGCTCATCATCCAGGAATTAGTCTTAGAAACAAGTTTAGTACCTTGAGATCTGTATGCCTTAATGACAGTTTCTCTCGCTCTTGACATAGGTTTACATTATTGACCTTTGATCAAGATATTCAACTGAGTGTTCGACATCAAATCATCTATTCACATTCAGTATTTTGTACTAGGGTACCTCGGGAATCATTGACATCAATGGTGATCTCCCTCGCACTTGTTAACGGTTCACATCATTGAATGGTAATCAAGTGGTTTCTACCATGTTCGACTTCAGAACATTGTAATCACATGGATAGAATCATACTTTGTGGAAGACAAGATGAAGACCCTGGGTATCTATTGGAAAAAAATCATAGTTTTCTTGCCTAGGTTGCGATGGAGTATATTGTGTGAAGTACCATCATGGATCCACATTTGTATGGTGGTGCCTATGCTCAAATTTGCCTCTGTATGAAATTGATCTACATTGTATGTCTGGTAGCTATGTCCAAGTTTGAGTCCTCTATCACATGAATCTACGTTGTATTCTAGTAGCCTTGGTTGTTTATCTCTCTCATGGATCTGCCTTGTATTGGTTTGCAGCCATGATGAAGACACATTTTGCTCATGAGTCAAAAAGTATTGATGTATTGCAGATGCCTAGTTGATGATCTCCGATCAAGCTGATTCTTTCCTCGAAGTGATAGCTTGCTCTTTCAAATCTCTTTTCTATCATATCCCTCTAGCCTCATGCTTTTGGGGGCATTTTGTTATACCTAAATCTCATCATCAGCATGTGATAAGACCCTAAACTTCAATATTGTCCTTAATTCCAAACTATAAAGCAAGAACATTGGTGCAGACATCAAATTTGTGTATGAAAATCCAGCACCACTTCGGCCCTTTAGTCAAAAAGAGGTACTTTATTCAGCATCGCCTATAATGCATTGGCAATAAGCAATTGCACAGCCTTTCCCGGTTAAGCAAGGCGTTTTTTTTCCCATAACCTATCTAGCACCGCGCCGAAGGGGTTATTGACAGAGCGATTTTGAAGTAGAACCACCTCTTGCTCACTGAACTCAGGCGGTGGCATCGCCTATTGCTAACTGGATGCATGAGGTGGCACCGCTTGTTGGCCACAGCATAAGCGTGGTTCCCTGTAACAATCTAGAACACAAGGAGAGCAAAAAAATCAAGTTAACAATTGCAAAATCTCTATGAAAAATGATGAAACATCAATAATACAGAGCATATAAAGTCGAGGTGACTCAGATCTAAAGAGATCTAAAGATTTCAAACCAAAACTTCACTAAATCAGATGTAGATCTAACTGAAAATATTGAAGGTTGGAGCTTGGATTCAGATAAGTGTTTTAGAAATTGAGGAATATTAGATCAACTAAAGCTTGTATTCCCCGACAGAGTCGCCAAATTTGTTTTCACCTTCTGCGGATAGAAGTTGTTCCTCTGGTCTAAATGATTCAGATCCAGAACAAATGAGTAACAACTAGGTTGAAGACTTTCCCTGGAAACTATAGATGCTTGGAATAAAACCTCTGATGAAAGACCTACAAACCTACAAAAGCACATCAAACATATAACAACATCAAAGATACCCAAAAACTATCCATAGATCCATATTAGTGACTAAGGAATCTAATAATATATATGTGAGATTATAACACAACAGATATATGGGAAGGAAATCAACTTTGCATTAAAATATGAATGAAAGAGCTTACAACCATTTTGCCTTAGTGTCGATGCACTCCTTCACAAGACTAACATCTCATCCCCAATAGCTCCAACTTACTCCTCTATGCTCTCTAATGGATTAGGCCAGGATGTTAATTCAATCGCATAACTTTACTTCTTTCTTCTCCCCTCAACCAAGGAGTATGAGCCTAGTTTCATAGGGCTCAAAGGGATATGAATGGTTGAGAAATTGGTGGGTGACATGGCCATGAGATCCTCAAAGGATGGATCTCGAGCTTAACAGACCCAGGTGAGTAGGGATAAGGCTAGACATGAGGATTTTGTTCTAGAAGCTTCGTGAAACCTCCTTTTTTCACTTTTTACCAAGGGCACTGCTTATATTCCCTTATGACAGAGCGGTGAAGGGTGAGAACGGCACCAAAGACAAAGATTAAAGGCAGTGGCACCGCCTAGTTTCCACATAACTTGGGTGGTGCTGCATAAGGTACCGCTTATCTTCGTGATGGTAAGAGCGATGCTGAAGTTTTGCATGTTAGGATCAACATCTAGAGCACTGTTTTTCACTTCAAGTTTGGGATTGAGGGTAAATAGAGGTGTTAGGGATCTTATCACATGCTGGTAATAGGATTTGGGTGTAACAATGGATGTCTATTTTTTGAGTTTTCTATTGCATCTAACGCACCAAAAGAGACCCTCAACTTTGTGCACTCACCCACAAGTATATGATTGATTTGGCACAGGTACACATGCATCTTGGTATAGGTTGGTTTATTTGAGCAAGATTGACACAAGTTTCCTTATGTGCAGTTGACTCAGATTGGATGAGTTATATGATTAGTTGGTTTGACCCATGTGCACTGAGATTAGTGTGCAAACTCAGATTGAATGAGTCAGATGATATGAGCAATAGATTGATTGGTACATTTTGATTGGACAGGTTGATTGTACAGGTTGGTGAGCAGTGTGATACAGTGGATAGTGATAAGTTGATGAGTAGTGATCAGATGATGAGTAGTGGTTAGTAGTCATAGTGGTTCTGTAGTGTCGTACATATTATGCAGTGTAGTACAGGTGTTGATTAACACATCTTCAGGATTAGTGTGGTCATGGTTCAGCACTTTCTATCTTCATATCAAGGTGGCAAGATGAGGCAAGGAAATGGGGTTGTATCCTCCTTCTAGTTGTAGCCGAAGAACTAAGGAGTTGTAGCTTCCTTCTGGTTGTATCCTATAAATTAGGGGGTTGTATCCTCCTTCCAGTTGTAGCTGGAGAACTAAATTCATTGTAATAAGGGGGTTGTTTCCTCCTTCCAGTTATTTCTAGAAAACTATTATAAAGGATTCTGTGGTTTTTCCCCTAGGACTTGGGTTTCCACGTAAAATCTGGTGTTCTATGTTTTATGCTATGGTTTTGATGTGATGATGATGATAATAATGTTGTTGATGATATAATGATAATGCATAATATTGAATAAGTTGTTGATTGTTAATAGAAGTGAAAAATTAATAGAAGTTGTGCACACCGATACACCCCCCACCCTCTCAGTGTAATTGGTGTGTCCAACAATATGTGTGAGAAGAATTTGATTTTGGAAACACAACTATTTGCACAAAATCAATTATTTATCCTCTTAGGCACTTTGCCCAATTATTTTGTGATTATTTCAATCAAATAGTTTAAGACAAATGGATTTATTTTGGGGCATATAAAATCAATGCAATTAATAATATTCAATTTGAAGATACAAACTTGTGAAACTATCTTAAGAGGTAGAGCACTACGTAATTTCCTCCATTTCCCCCCATTTCTCCATTGTTTGCAAATCTAAAACAAGGTTGAAAGTGATTAATTGATTGTTTATTCATTTTTTAGAATAAATTGATAGATAAGGTTGGTAGAATTACCTCAACTGTAATCAAATCCACTAGTGGACACCTATGTGAGCTCTAATTGCATGCATGCTCTCCTTCTATCATTATCTAGAGCATGCAAATGTGTGGTTGTTGGGAGAAATGGGAGGTCACAAACTCGTTTTTATTTTATTTTATAGAATGTCCTAAAAAACGTGCACATACTTTTTCTCTCTAAAATGTCAAATATGTGTTTTTATTCACCATATCATATGCATGCTTCTTTATCCTAAATTGTATGTCCCATGATGTGTTAGGCCCGCCCCCTTCCATTTATATTCTTAAGAAATGCACACACATTTTTTTTTCAAATGAGAAGTATTTTTTTGAAATCTTCAATTGCATCTAAGAGATCCCTCAACTTCGTTCTATGGCCGATATGCTCGAAGTGTTTGATGTTAATCAAATTGCACACACTTATAGAACTCTTGTGCATATTCAATATATATATATATATATATTAAGGAGGACAATATTTTTTTATATTTTTAATTTATTTGACCATATGTCAAATTTCTAAAAAACATAGGCCTCTTATTTTATTTGTAACCTTTGATTGGTTTAGCTATTTTGAAAACAAAAAATAACTTGCACAAGTACAAACAAAGACATACACGCTTTCAGGTTTCCATGGCAGCTAACATGTCATAATTGGGTAGCATTACCTTGCACAAGCTCACATGTTCTTGTTGAGGAAACAAATTACTCTTTTGTGTGTTATATAATAGTCCATTACACTCACTCCCTATTTTATTTTGCAAATGTTGAACTCTTCATCCCAATAAAATTTGAACTTCTATGACAAATCAAAAGATGAAAACAAGCCCATAAAGATAGTCAAAAATATATATTAAACACCTTGAGGAACCCTTCCCTTTCAATTTCTCTATATCTTCAAAAATAAAGTATGACATATATATCTATGCCTTCACACTACGAATCTTAGTAGGAAATAACTTGCCATAATCATTAAAGAGCATGCACCGTATACATGCAAATCATTAATATTCCACACACATCCTCTACTTCTTAATGTTTTTTATATTAATTTCTATGTTATCCATGATCTCAAAAATAAATCCAAAGAGAAAACTAAAAGCTACCAATTACAACTCTATATAACATAAAGTCACTAATCAAAATACTTGCTTCAATGAATACCAAAAAACTGATTTTTTTCGACTTAAAAAAAACGGTCACGAATCAAAATAGAATAGAGAGTTATTCAATATACGTAACAACATTCAATTACCTTGAACAAGATTTGAACCTAACATGTAGGTAAGCAGTGCGTAGCACCCATCTCTAAAACAAATTAACAAAAAGCGGAGGATGGAGTGTGATTACACGTTTTAGTTTCTCAAATTGTGTGTAGCATCGATAATACTCTAAAATTGGAATGTTTTGTCGTGATCTTAACTCTAAAATTGCGATTTTTTTAAAATCATAATGTTTTCCAATGTACCAAGCAGAACATAAAGACATTAGTACCATAATGTACATAAGATCATACGGCGGCAGGGATTATTTGATCGTCTCTGTTTTCTCCGGATTCAGTGGCTTCATCGTTGGAAGCTGTTCTTGGCTTCAGCACATACACTCCGATTGAATCCACGAGAGTTCCACTTGACCCAAAGAAACCTACAATCTTCCCTCCCTCTTCTGTCTCAAAATAAGTTCCGCTTTCCTGGCCGCATGGTCCATACTTCCCCTTATTCGTATGAAAAGTCAAAGATTTTATCACAACCCACGAGTGTGGATGAGGTTTGTAGATTCCGAAATGACCACTGATTTTGGTTATGATCTCCTCTGGGTAGTTTAAACTGTACTGCTCACATTCACATTCACATTCACATTCACAGGGAGTCAACAAAACAACGAAATCAATATAATTTTCTTTTTCTTTTAATGCATTGCTACTCTTAACAAATACAATACAATACATGTAAAGTGATTTACCTCCATTCTATCGCCGAGTGCACCTAGATGTGGAATGCCGACTATACCTCCATGCGGGCCGCCAGAAAAAGATCTACCCGTCAAGCTTTCATCGCCGTCGAGACCATAATGCAGTTGAATTGAAGTTAACGCATATTGGTCTGCCGTGATGGTAATCCGCTTAACTCCTGAATATGTTCCATCCGTCCATTTATCTCCGCCATGGCCGCCGTATACTCGAGAGCAGTAGAACTCCTGTGGTAAAGAAAATGTTTAAGAGAAACAGGAATTTGGACGGTTTTCAAAATTATATCATTTAACTTGTGCTTTCAATTTTCTTTTCAACTTCTGTATAATCAAAAATAAATTATACTCCAAAACCAAATTCGATACTACATTTATATATAGAAAATATTCTTCATCAGAAATAAATTATACTCCAAAACCAAATTCGATACTACATTTATATATAGAAAATATTCTTCAAATTCAATGCTGCATTTAGAAAATATTATTCAAATTCAGTGCTGCATTTATTTCAGGTTTATGGTTTGTTGGATGTACTGTTGGGTTATAGTCTCATTTACGGAAAGCAATAAACACCCAGCAATGCAGCAATTAGACACAGTAATTAATCCAGTGGTTGATGTGCCCCACAGCCTTAACATTAATTGCTACGCTGCAGGGTGCTGATTGCTCTCCCTCATTCACCAGATTTGACCACACATTTTTAATTCTGTAAACTCCAATGTAGATTATCTTCCCAAGTTCCGACATAAATAATGGGGCATTAAACTTCAACCCCAACCTCTAGTTATCAATTAAATCTTATGCGTACTAATTACATTATAAAAAAAAAAGTCAT
>LPNX010749773.1:62632-143227 GCA_001517045.1 Pseudotsuga menziesii | reverse complement strand
TTACATTATGGAGGGCCATGCCACATAAACATTAGTGCTTCAGAAGGGATTGAGGGATCAAATGTGTTAGTAATAATATCTTTCTATCACCTAGGCACCCCAAATGAGGTTACTAGAAGATCTCCATAAAATGAGATAGGAAACATGCAAAATCAAATATTTGACACATATTTGAATAGTATACGAAGAATTTAAATAAATATGAGCCACATTTAATCCATTAACTAGGAAATGTATAAGAAAAAGTAAAACAACTACTAATAAATATAAGTAGACCAAAAACATGGTCTGAAAACTATGCTTTAATTCTAAAGAAAAATGGACTAATAAGGGAAGAAAATAAAAAGACATGACAAAAACTAAAGTACAACTCTAGTACTAACACGGAGCAAAGAAAGTCAAAAGACAAAATTGAAGAGTTGTATAGGATACTCAGAGGTTTATCTAATAGTATCACTACACTTGAGGTTGAAGGGAATAATCCTGACAGAAATCCAAAAGGCATAATTAAGAGGAATCCTAATCAATACAGAAGACATTTTAATCCTAAAATATTGAACCAAGAAAGGAGAAATGAAAATCCTCCTATAGAGCCCCTGGTAATAGAAAATGATGTGGATAATGTAATAGATATGCCTACATATGAAGAATACATAGAGCCTCCCGAAGAAATTCTTTAGATGCATGATGATAATGATGTGATGCATCTGAATCGAGAGGGATATTAGATGTATTTACATCAATATGTATGTCAAAATGAGTCAGAAAAAACATAAAATATATTTCCTAAGGCTTGAGAATTTCTCTGGAAATCAACCACAAAATATTACTCCTAAGAAAGTGTCTAAAGACCCTAAAGCAATCAAAACAACTAATAGTTCATTCCCTTGAAAATCCTCTTCCCTCACATTCCCCAGGAGTTAATTTTATGCCTCCTAATGTCCAAAAGAAGGCTAATGTCCCACATTCCCTAGGAGTCAAGTTTACACCTCTTGTTGTCCAAAAGAAAGCTGGTATTCCCAACCTAAAAAATAAGAGATAGAAAAAGAAAGAACCAGATAAGTCCTCTCATCCTTTTGACCTTGAACATGAGCTTTATAAAATTAATATTTACATACCTCTTTTAGTGTAATAACCCTACTTGAATTTTTTTGGTGAAAAGTACAAATTGGGCAAATTCGAGCTTAATTAGTCATGACTCTAGGGGGTTCCAACTAACACCAAATGGTCCCGAATTTGAAATGAAATGGTATGGTAAGTCATAGTACATCCCAATATGACCTATTAATACTTTGAGTCTGACTTTAAGCCTCTACAACTTGGTTTGGGATTAATTAAAGAAATTGTAAATTTCCTAGCAAAATGAGGTCAAATTCCCCCAAGGGGTGGAGGCCAAATTGACTTCCCAAGTCAAGTACGAACCTCCCAAATTTTAAAACAAAGCATTGGGATGAATATAAGACATACATTTTTATCATTAATCATGGTTATTATCTTTGCAAACTAATTATAATTTGCAACATTCATATGACAACTTTCACGAAAATTACTTAAGGGAAAATGGAATTACTACCTCAATTTTGACTCATGAAAAGTATATTGAATAGTTCAGACAATGGAATGATAAATAGAGACAATATACAACATATAAATTTCTTCCCCAATAAAATTAAACATAAAATAAATTCCTTCATACATATCTGATATACAACTCTTTCAAAATGGAAGCCAAATACATGAAAACTAGTGGTTTAATAGCATGGAAATGCAAGCTCTTCACATATGGATTACTTAGATTTTGAGTTACAGAGTATATTAACATGAGAGTACAGATCCATACATCATATACCAAATCTTGGGCATCAAATAGACTCATCCATGCACAAGCACCACTCCAACAAGTGCGCCATCACATGAGAGTATGGGATATGGTGAAGTAGGAATTAGAGAAGGGGGATACATATGGAATATCGAATTGTATGGACCTTAAAACTGAAACTAAAACACCTTCATTCAGCTCCAATGAGAGGTATCAATTTCCTCTCCATAACCAACTTCGAAAGGAATCCAACTCCCTCAAAATATGTTCACAAGCAGGGAGAGTGAACACCCATTGTGCAACAGACAAGAAAAAGGTATCCAAAATGCAAAAGGACAATTAACAAATGGTCAAAATCCATTATCCTTCCTCGTAAAATCCTTTTATTAACTTCATGAGGCCTCCTAAGTTCTAATTACCCTCCATGGGCTTCCTCCAACTCATCTTAGTGATTTAGTAACTCTTATGACACTTGTCTTATTCTTCATGCTCCAATTCTTTCCCCGATTTGAATGGTTTCCTTTAACTAACAAATGTTCCCTCTTGTTGGATATTTTTATCCTTTTCATGTCATACTTGTCACAAGTCTGCAGTCAGGTCTAAATTTGTCATTTTTGTCATAGAATCATTTATCATTAGTTGTCATTGAGTGCATGGAATCTCCTTCCAAGTGGCACACATTGTCTTCTTAGCCTCTCCCTCTTCCACGGGAATTTCTACCATTTAAAAACTAAAATTAGTTTTCTCATGAAATGCTATATGAAATCACATCACCCTCAAAGAACGTTACATTCCCCATGGATTCGAATTTGAATGAGGTTTATGCCAAGTATATGGGGAAATCTAGCCTCCAAGTGTCTCCATGAACCAATGCCACATTTTTTTATTAACATTTATTATTTATGTGACCCAATTTAATGTGAATATGTCAAAATAAGGTCCTCAGTGGGTCACATATCTCCCTTATTAAAAAAATTTATGCATCCACCTCAACATAGGGAACTAGTAGGTTTGTGAAACATTGTTTGCAAGTAGTCTTATTTGGATGGGAACATGACAGTCCTCCCCACCCAATAATTTTTGTCCTCAAACAATTTCAAGTTTGTATGCTACAAAAAAATTTCATCTTCCCTAGTGACTTCCTCACTAGGAAAATCCTTCCATTGTATCAAGTATCCCTTTATAGTTATGCTACTTAGCTAAATTTCTCTTGTCTTCAATATTCTTTCTAGAATGAGAATGAGTTGTCCTTCATCATCAAAGGGAGGTAATGTTTCTGAAACTGGGATATTATTCTCTATCACCTTTTTAAGACATGAAACATGAAATACATTATGGACTTTACTTCCTTCTAGAAGTTCCAATTCATATGCCACTTCTCCAACTTTTCGAACCACTTTGTAGGGACCATAAGACCTTGGTTTGATATTTTCTGAACCTTTTCCTTTTAAGGAGGTCTATTTGTAATGCAAAAACCTCAAATATGCCAAGTCATTCACTTGGAAATGTCTCTCCACTCTATGTTCATTTGAATATTGTTTTTGTTGGTTTTGGACAACCTGTAAGTTATGTTTTTGGAGCTCTACTATCACCAAATATGTCGTCATGTTGAGGCCTGGAAATTCGTAGGCAACAAAAGCAAGGGATTCTCCCTAGTCAACCTTCCCAACTAGCCCATGACTATTTGGAATAGGGAATCCATCCAGTTTGCGGTCTGGCTACCGTAGGTCAAGTAACAAAAACTAAAAGGGTTTACCGGCAGTTGCAGCCCGGTCCACTGTATATATATTTTTTGTGATTTGACTTAATGTATGATATGCACATGCCTAATTAACATGCAAGGTGATAAGGATGCAAGGAGTAGTCACACAGTGATGCGCATGTTCTTACCTTTCGTCTTAGAACTCTCAAGCATCTAGATCACATACATAGAAATAAAGTAAATCTAACTATCTATCTATCCCCAGGGAGCTGAAGTGTAACTTATCAATGAGTAATGTATATTGTACATGCATTATAAAGAAAAACTACAGATAGCTGATATTTCTTCCCACAACACATGAACTATTAAAGATATGTAAACAATCAGATAGCTAATTTTTTATGTACAACATTCATTACTCATGGTGGTAATTTCACAGAATAAACCAGAAATCATTCAAAAAAGAACATAGGCCCTAAGAGTTAGAACGATCTCATAGTTAATGGACCAAAAGCTAAAAAATGAAATAGTTCATCTTCCACCAATCCATAGCATAACATTTGAATGTCCCACCAAACTTTCTCCGACAGGAAAACAATAATTCTTTATTGCAAAAAAAAGTAGTTCTTCTTACAATAGCTCTTTTCTTGTCTTACTGGGAAAAAGCCTCTTTTTTCTTCTAAGTCATCTATATTTATACAAAAAATGAGACTGTTGGGCTGCCCACAAATAACCCTTTGGCTTCCCAACTCTTCACCTCCCAATATTTCACTTTCATCAAGTGTTTACAAAATTGTTACATATTACAAAAGTGAATGATCATTCACGAGGAGGGCCCCACTTGAGCATTCAGAAATTTCTTCCAAGCTAAAGCCTCTGAGGCGATGCCTTCAAACTCAGAAGGTTCCAAAAAATGAATGTTTATTTCGAACTTTGCAGCCTGGTTCTTGATGGCTTCAATCCTGGCTGCATTCAAATGACGCTGATCTTCTAATAGCTGACTGCGGAATGATCTACCTCATTCCTTAAGGTCTAGTTATCGAGAGCTTTAATATGCTGTATTTTGCTCTCCTCTTCGTGGTACCTTTTCTGCAAAATTTCCACAAACAAGTTGTGGTCCGGAAAGTCTAGCCTCTTTTGCAAAGTCTAGCCTCCTCTTCTACTTTCCTGGATGCCTCTCGTGCAGCTCTTCTTTTCTCTTCTTCTTCTCCCTTCAGCCCCCCTTCAGCTTCTTGGGCTAACCTTTGGGCTTCTTCATTTCTTCTCCTGGCTTCTTCATCGGCCTGTGCTTCTTCATCCTGCCCCTTTCCACCCTTGGTATTGATCTTCTTTTTGAACCTTCTTCTCAAGGCTGTCAAGTTCAATGCACTGCGGAAGACTAACTCTTCTCTGTCCCAATGGTGAGTGTATTCGAAATGTACATTGTTTTCTTTGCAGTGTTCAGCCACTTTGTGATGGGAGTCATTCCTGTGAGAGGGCATTTCACCAAAATGAAACCTACCCAACTCTTCCACAAAATCATCTGCTTTCTTTACTCTGGTAAAATCATAACTCCCCAACTTGAAAGGAAAAGGGGGATAGGCAGCCTTCTTATGTTCAAATAAAAAGCTTCCTATGCCATCCAGGAAGACTTGCCTAACTTCCTCTTTATGAATGATGTAGTGTGTGGCATATTTGGGTAGTAGGGAGGGTGATCTAGAGCCTCCAAACATTCTGAAGTAGAGCCCATCCTCAGTCAGGTAATAATTCGCATATTCTTCAATTACCTGCAATGCCTCTTCAGACATGCAGTCACATTCTTTCAGGAAAATGAGAGTATACAATGGCATGATAAAATGTTCACAGACCTCTCGGTAGTGACTGTGGTACTTGTGATCTCACAGTGGCTTGTATGCAAAGTAAACAGGCATCCTCCCCTTGTCCCAAATGCACCTTAGGCCGAGGAAATGTTGATTGCATAGTATGCAATCAATGAGTATTGAGCTCATGTAAAATTCTGACCTCTTTTGGGACACTCCTCCCAAAGCTGAGGCCAAGCAGGCTAAAAGACTATTTGACACTATGTTGGCCCAATTGAAAATGGTCCCCTGGGTCACAACATAAAAAATAATGGGCATCCACTCCAATTTGAAGCTCTTGCCATGCGCTCTTCCAAAAATTCTGTTGAGCATTAGGGCAATGAACCTGTACGGGGTCCTTAAGCTCACGATGTCATACTATCCCGTCAGCCTGGTTCTGAAGTTTCTTCCAGGAAACAGCATTCTTTTGAGGGTTTCAACAAGGTCCATTCTGATGTTTCTCAGCCAATCGTCAGTTAAGAATATTTGTGCTTCTGGCAGGTGGTAGGCCAAGGCTACATATCCTGGGCTATAGGCAGCATAGCCTTGTTTGTCAGCATTCTCAAGGATCATAGTGGTTACATCTTCCCTGGGCAGAATCCACCCAATTACTTCAGAGCACGGAAAGAGCTCTGGTTTTGTGGCAATCTTCATCAGTGAAGATCTTTCTATATTGGCATATATGCCTTCTTCCTCCAAGCCCATATCAGGCACCTCTCGGCGCGTGATCAACCTATAAATGTCTCCCCATTGGTACTCAAGCTCTGCACCAGTTATACACTTGGTGTCCTCATAAATATACTCTTTTTTGGTGATAAATTCCACGTCGGGATCCTCTTCGACTACACGGACCTTCTTCTTTTGTCGCTTCGACATTTTGAGTTCGGAATCTTCCTGTCATATATGAATTTATAATCATTAGGCCGTTTCTGGATAAATTGCAAACAACGTACAGTGTCCTACCTCATCTGTGTTTAACATGGCGGAAATTAATTAAATGAAGCAAATATGTGTAGGCTAATACTTCTATCTAATACTAAAAACAGTTCCGCCAACAAAACTCGAGTGGGAAGCAAATCTACATTAAAAAGAAGAAAACTCGGGCTCTCTGTGGGCGCCATGATTATCGTGCTGCATGGAATAACAGGGGAACTTATTCAAGTTTTTTAACAGTGTGCTTTCAGGAGAAACACTATCTGTGCGTCGTCTATGGTTTGTCTACGGTTATGCGGTGTTATACAACCCCCAACCGGCTCAGGTTCGAAACCAACCGTGAACCGGGTCGCTTCAAAGTAGCGGGGTAAACGCGGCATGGCTTGAGGATGCGGAAACATGAGAGGGGGAAACTAGTCCAAAATTCACAAGGAGAGGCCATAAGAAAAACTTCTCCTACCGACCTATCATAATACGGGGCAAACTGGTGCAGACAGCGTAACGACCGTCTGCACCAAGCACAAGGTCGGAACACATAATGGGCATGGAAGGAAACTGCCCTGTGGGCCGAAAAACGCCCCCACTGACAATTATGCTACAAACCCCCACTATATATGCATGTAAACGACGGGGCCAAGGGAAAACGGCCGTGAAAAAACCCAACCGTGGAACAATCATCAAAACGCTTGAACGGAACGAGATAATGCATATAGAGCCTACCTGGCACTACTACGCAACCGAAGGGACGAGGACTGTTAAGCTTCCATTGTTGAGCCACCTAGAAACGAGGGTACACCAACAACGGGGGGTCCAGCGAGCTCGAGCGAACGACAACACACGAAAACAACAGTGCATGACAGTCAAAATAGCAATAGAATAATCAAACTCGACCCCGCATATATATAGTCAACCACAAGCGACGGGAGGGAAAAAAAAAAATTGGACGGCGGAAACAAAAGGATCGGAGGTCACAAGGACATCTCTTCCCGCAACGTCGGGTGGGAGATCAACTAAGAGAACCGCCGAGACATCCGAGCGAAGTCAATAACACGTCGGAGCTCGCAAGACTAAACGTCGGAGTGATAGCGGAATAAGGAGCCGCAACGGCGGAATCATAAAGGACATGACCTCCCACAATAGGAAAAATCTAAGTCGAAGGAAAAATCAACTTAAAGACCGGAAAGATAGTGCTTTCTGCAGCCGCAACGACAGAAGCTCAAAGCTTAAGGATCGACGAAACAACCAAGCGGGAATGAAAAGTCACGGTAACTATCAAGGGGATTCATCATTTGTCGTCCGCAACTGCGGAGAACTTAGAACAAAAATGTTCCGACGTGAACCCAAAAGTCAGTCGATTGAGACAAAATGCATCGGAGAAAAACATCGAAGCTAAAGCTCATTATTTCTCTGCAACAGCGGGAGCACAAGCAAATAAACTTCCGACTCAAATACTTGAAAACGCATTCAAAGGAAATGATAAGCTTAAACAAGCAGTGGATCATTTTAGGCATTAGGAAAAGTATTTCTAAAGAATCATTAAATCAAATCAAAGAAGAAAATCAAACCAATATAAGCAAAAGGAGGGTCCCGAAATTTTTTGAATTTTGGGAAAATGTTGCAGCTGCAACAATTGGCGACTACCTGGTGAACCCCATATTTCTGACTTAACTTCTTCCCAGTGAAAGACTGTCTAGCTCAAAAGTTGAAATCTTCTAGATGCTTGTATTCCGAAGCTGGCAACCATGCATATAAATCATCGAGAAGCAGCCCATTCTTTAGGAAATGGTAACGTTCAGAATCTTGCAAGTCTGGATAACTCTTTTGAGGCCTAATAAGTGATATTTTATTTTATTCATGTCTACAGGTAGCTTCTAGCTTGGACACCACAGGATTGTAACAGATGGTAAACAGCACTATTCTTTTGTTCCTCATTCCCATGCCAATTGCACTTTTGTGCCATTTGAACTTTAGTTCTTTTGAGTCATCCATCTGCCTTACTTTCTGAATTTTATTCAGGCTCCTCTATCCATAGTGTCCTTTTGTGTGAGAGAAGAATTTACTTTTCATCTCACGAATGGAGAGGAACTTTTGGCAATTTGAAATTCATACTTTTGATATTTTGCTTTGATATGCATTGTTTCTTTAAGGAGTTTTGACTCTTGATAGCCTTTAGGCTTTTCTGAAGACATGGCATGGGATCATTTATATATAGTACATTGTTTACCTTGCTTCCTCTCCATGGGTCCTTTTCCATCACTCCCTTAGACATTTTAAATGTGAAATGGATGGAGCCTCAAAATAGTATTCCAGACCTCTTAATTCTGAGTTATTTACAGGGGTTAAGTAGGGCTTCACTGAGTGCATGGCCAATTAGAAATACTGCTACTAGAAGACATTCTATGTTTTAAAAACACAGTCCTCTTTTTAGGATTTCAGTTAGTTAAGATCCTGATGTTTCCATTGCAACCAAAAGTTTACCTCTTTATTCAAAACCAAAATAACCAGCAACAAAACATTAAACCAAAAAGAAAACAGCATCAAAGCATTAAACCAAAAAGAAAACAACATCAATTTATTTATGTACAAAGTGAAAAAGAAAAGAAAAAATATGTGTGCCTACCCTTAAAAATTCTTCAATCTAATGAGTTAAAGGGCTAGGCTGTAGCATAGGCCAAAACCCTATCCACGGTCTAATTGTACCATTTTTGAAATCGAAACCATGTCTACTAGTCTACAGTCATCCTTATCAGCCTGAGGAAGTAGAAGGAGCTCAGGCTGAGAGTCAATCATAGAACTGGCCTTTCCTGAGGTATGATATCTTAGTTCAAGTTCTGTTAGATAATTTCCCAGGACAGAAATAGCAAATTCATTATCTTCTCCCAGCTTAGTGATGGTATGCTTCATGTAGGGTTCTCTCAAAATTTTAATCTGATTTGGGGTACCCTTAAGAGGTAACCATAAATGAGACCAATCTGAAGCAAAATAGCCTTTTAACCTGGCAAACCAATCTCAGTTAATAATAAGCCCATATCCATCCGGTATGTCAGCCACCATAATGTCAATAAATTGACATATCTTTTTATTTGCAAATAAGCGTATGAGAACATTCTTCATTTCTCCCACTACTTTGACACTTGTTCTATCTAGTTGCACTACCTCCCAGGCTGTGGACTCTGGCTGCCCATTAATATTTTTGCAAACTTCAAGTGGCATAACATTTACCGATGATCCAGAATCTACCAAGCAATTACGCACATTATGGTTCAGCACTTCTAGAGTCAAAAGAAAAGGTGGGGTTTTATCTTTTTCTTCCCAACCTGGTTCGACGTCTTCTTCTCCCGGTTGGTTTTGAGTGGGTACATCTTTTTTAAGCTCCTCAATTTTTTCAGTGTTTCCTTCATTAATATCTATCTGTCCTTCCACAAGTTTGACAGGCTCGTTGATTGGCTATGTTTCCTGATTGATAGTAGTTTTATCTTCAGCATTGTCATCCATTTGTCTCTTAACATTATTTTGCAATTTCTTAATCTTCGAGATTATTGCATTGCCTTTACTTATCAGATTCATGTATTCCGTGGTTGTTGGTATGTTTTCACGTTTAAGAGTGCTCTCTTCTGTATTGAAAAGTGGGACACTGTCCCATAAGAACATGGTATCATCCTCTTGTTCCTCTAAGGTCTGGTTATTCTTTTCTCCTTCACCACTGTCCTTAGTCAATTTAGATTCCAGCAGCTGATTCATTACCAATGTCATCGAATTTAACCATTGAGTACAATTCTTTTCAGAATGAGGCTGTTGGTGAAAAGTGCAGAAATTATCCCCCATTGCCTCTGTTATTTTCATTGATGTTGGATTGGGTGGAGGGATCTTCAATTGGTTGTTATCCTCCCTTTTTTGGTAGTAAGGTTTATAAGTTTTCTGAACTTCCCTCTCTCCAGATCTATTATTTGGTTGGAGAGTTTTTGAATCATTTTTAGCATTCCCTCAAAATCATGTGATTGCTCCGCTTTAGGTTTAGACAGCAATAAGGCTCTTTTCCTGGCAGTTTTTTCCTCAAGTAACTCGAGATAGTCTTCTATACTCTCCTTTTCAGCCTCTACCCTTTCTGCTTCTTCATAAGTCTCTATCAACATAGGTTTGGCTTTCATTTTGGAAAACATGGCTAGCTCAGGTCCTAGGGCTGAGGTATAATATCCAATTAGGACCTTGTCTAAGGGTCTGTCAATTTCAAAAAAGTTCTTTAGGTATGTTGAAAACCTTTGAGTGAAATGATGCACCTTCTCATCTTTTTCCTTTTTTAAAAAACCAAGACCTTTCATTAATGAGGCATGTGTCTTTTGGGCTACGTACTTACTTCTAAAGACCCTTTCGAAGGTATCCCAATCAGGGATAGAGTTTGCAGGAAAACCAAAATACCAGGATGCTGCTGCTCTTTTAAGGGTATGTGGGAACAATCTACAGACAACATCCTTGTATTCTCTATCCCTTAACCCTTCTATTGCTAAATAGAAGCTTTGCAAATGGTCGTCTACACCAGTCTTTTCATCGGGGTTAAACTTAGGCAGTAACTTCTCAAAATCTTGAGGTAGGTTATGCAATGGAGGTGTTAGGTTCAAAGGTGATCTACCTTTCCAAGCCGGCGGTGGGTTGGGTTGATTCACATTTATACCAGCCATGAGCAAAGGTGAAAGAACAGGAGCCTGAGTAAGGAGTAACGTAAGGTGAAACCGTGCTAACTTGCTTCAAAGCTGGAAACAAAACCTGTAAGTCTGCTTCTGCAAGTTCTTCCAAAAGCTTCCAAAAATTTTGCTGGCAGGGTAATCTTGGGAAAAATAGGTTTCCTTGGCCAGTCATGCACTAGCGGCCCTCCTTCTAGCGCCAGAAAACTGTTGAGGCCTGGAAGTTCGCAGGCAACAACAGCAAGGGATTCTCCCCAGTCAACGTTCCCAACTAGCCCGTGACTGCTTGGAATAGGGAATCCATCCGGTTTGCGGTCCAGCTACCGTAGGTCAAGTAACAAAAACTAAAAGGGTTTACCCATTGCGGCCCGGTCCACCATATATATATTTTTTGTAATTTGACTTAATGTATGATATGCACGTGCCTAATTAACATCCAGGGTGATAAGGATGCAAGGAGTAGTCACAAAGTGATGCGCAGGTTCTTACCTTTCATCTTAGAACTCTCAAGCATCTAGATCACATACACAGAAATAAAGTAAATCTAACTATCTATCTATCCCCAGGGAGCTGAAGTGTCTAAATATCTATCTATCCCCAGGGAGCTGAAGTGTAACTTATCAATGAGTAATGTATATTGTACATGCATTATAAAGAAAAACTACAGATAGCTGATATTTCTTCCCACAACACATGAACTATTAAAGATATGTAAACAATCAGATAGCTAATTGTTTATGTACAACATTCATTACTCATGGTGGTAATTTCACAGAATAAACCAGAAATCATTCAAACAAGAACATAGGCCCTAAGAGTTAGAACGATCTCACAATTAATGGACCAAAAGCTGAAAAACGAAATAGTTCATCTTCCACCAATCCATAGCATAACATTTGAATGTCCCACCAAACTTTCTTCGACAGGAAAACAATAATTCTTTATTGCAAAAAAAATTAGTTCTTCTTACAATAGCTCTTTTCTTGTCTTACTGGGAAAAATCCCTTTTTTCTTCTAAGTCATCTATATTTATACAAAAGAATGAGACTGTTGGGCTGCCCACAAATAACCCTTGGGCTTCCCAACTCTTCACCTCCCAATATTTCACTTTCATCAAGTGTTTACAAAATTGTTACATATTACAAAAGTGAATGATCATTCACGAGGAGGGCCCCACTTGAGCATTCAGAAATTTCTTCCACGCTAAAGCCTCTGAGGCGATGCCTTCAAACTCAGAAGGTTCCAAAAAACGAATGTTTATTTCGAACTTCGCAGCCTGGTTCTTGATGGCTTCAATCCTGGCTGCACTCAAACGAAGTTGATCTTCTAATAGTTATGTGTTGACTATGGAATGATCTACCTCATTCCTTAAGGTCTGGTCATCGAGAGCTTTAATATGTTGTATTTTGCTCTCCTCTTCGTGGTACCTTTTCTGCAAAATTTCCACAAACAAGTTGTGGTCCGAAAAAGCCTCCAGTCTCCACTCAGCTTCTACTTGGCACCGGTTATAGGTAATCAGGAGCCTTCTGGAAAATTCTGTACATTCTCCTTTTGTCTTTCTAACATCCTTTTTGAATTCCTCGGCTGTGTTAATAGCAAACTCTAATAAGTCATAATCCTGCTTAAGGGCCTGTTTATCTTTCGAGGGCAACTCTGCAGAAGTTTCTTCATCATTCTCTATCCTTTCCATCCTTGCTGTCAGGACTTCCAAGATGTCCTGGGATCTATCAACAAAATACGAGGAGGTTTTTAGAATCTCCTCCAACCGACCATCTATTTGCAAAACCTTGCATATTTCTTCTTCAATAGCCGTTTGCAGCTGCAGCATCTTGGATTTCTGTGCCAGCACATGATCTTTGAAAGGCTGGAGATCAAGCTATTGTTCAGTGGCTTCCTTCAAGGTTGCTGTCAGAGAGGTAATTTTCTCTTGAAGCTTTGCCTCCTATTCTCGAGATTGCCTTTCATTCGCCTCCAAGGTGGTCTTTTGCAACTATAGATTTGCTATCTTTCCTTGCAGCTGCTCCTTTTCCGCCCTTAACTCTTGATACTCATGCTGCACTCTCTCCAGACACTCTTGTGCAGTTTTCATAGACCTTCTTTCTGCTTGGAGAACCTGCAGTTCATCCTTTGAAGACCTCACCTCTTTTTGCATGTCTTCATATTTCCTCTTCAACTTGTTGTTTTCTTCTCTTTCCTTTCTTAATGTGTCTTTCAGTTGAGAAGAGGACTTCTTAGTTTGCTCTAGATCTGTCATTATCCTGTCTACATTGTCCTCTGAAGCATGGATCAATGTAGCCCCTACCCTAATAGTGAATCTGGGATCTTGGTCTGTTACGTGTACAATGGTCGTATCAATTATCATCTTCCTAGACAAACCTCCTGTTTCAACCTTCTTTTCAGTTCTTTTCACTATTCTCTTTCTTACCCTGTCATAGAAGATAGTATTGAAATCAGGGACTTCTTCCCCTATCTTCTGTTCAAATGGGACCAGTCTAAGTGTGGCGACCATAGACTATCCAGTTGTGCTGACAGCAGGTACTTATGGGTCCTGAACATCTGGGTTCTCCACGTCCTGGGTCTAAGTGTCAGCTATATCAGAGGCTGAATGTTCTGTCGTTTTCTGGGTCAGCGTCATCCTCTCTACCTCTTGTCTCTGAAGCTCCTCATCATTCTTTTTTCTTCTTCAAATCTAGCCTCTTCTTCTGCTTTCCTGGCTGCCTCTTATGCAACTCTTCTTTTCTCTTCTTCTTCTCCCTTCAGCTACCCTTTAGCTTCTTAGGCTAACCTTTGGGCTTCTTCATTTCTTCTCCTGGATTCTTCATCGGCCTGTGCTTCTTCATCCTGCCTCTTTCCACCCTTGGTATTGATCTTCTTTTTGAACCTTCTCCCCAAGGATCTCAAATTCAATGCACTGCGGAAGACTAACTCTTCTCTGTCCCAATGGTGAGTGTATTCGAAATGTACATTGTTTTCTTTGCAGTGTTCAGCCACTTTGTGATGGGAGTCATTCCTGTGAGAGGGCATTTCACCAAAATGAAACCTACCCAACTCTTCCACAAACTCATCTGCTTTCTTTACTCTGGTAAACTTATAACTCCCCAACTTGAAAGGAAAAGGGGGATAGGCAGCCTTCTTATGTTCAAATAAAAAGCTTCCTATGCCATCCAGGAAGACTTGCCTAACTGCCTCTTTATGAATGATGTAGTATATGGCATATTTAGGTAGTAGGGAGGGTGCTCTAGAGCCTCCAAACATTCTGAAGTAGAGCCCATCCTCAGTCAGGTAATAATTCGCATATTCTTCAATTACCTGCAATGCCTCTTCAGACATGCAGTCGCATTCTTTCAGGAAAATGAGAGTATACAATGGCTTGATAAAATGTTCATAGACCTCTCGGTAGTGACTGTGGTACTTGTGAGCCCACAGTGGCTTGTATGCAGAGTAAACAGGCATCCTCTCCCTGTCCCAGATGCACCTTAGGCCGGGGAAAGGTTGATTGCATAGTATGCAATCAATGAATATTGAGCTCATGCAAAATTATGACCTCTTTTGGGACACTCCTCCCAAAGTTGAGGCCAAGCAGGCTGAAAGACTATTTGACACTATGTTGGCCCAGTTGAAAATGGTCCCCTGGGTCGCAACATAAAAAATAATGAGCATCCACTCCAATTTGAAGCTCTTTCCATGCGCTCTTCCAAAAATTATGTTGAGCATTAAGGCAATGAACCTGTACGGGGTCCTTAAGCTCGCGGTGTCATACTCTCCCCTCGGCCTGGTTCTGAAGTTTCTTCCAGGCAACAGCATTCTTTTGAGGGTTTCAACAAGGTCCATTCTGATGTTTCTCAACCAATAATCAATTAAGAATATTTGTGCTTCTGGCAGGTGGTAGGCCAGGGCTACATATCCTGGGCTATAGGCAGCATAGCCTTGTTTTTCAGCAATCTCAAGGATCATAGTGGTTACATCTACACTAGGCAGAATCCACCCAATTACTTCAGAGCACGGAAAGAGCTCTGGTCTTGTGGCAATCTTCATCAGTGAAGATCTTTCTATATTGGCGTATATGCCTTCTTCCTCCAATCCCATATCAGACACCTCTCGGCGCGTGATCAACCTATAAATGTCTCCCCATTGGTACTCAGGCTCTACACCAGTTATACACTTGGTGTCCTCCTAAATATACTCGGTTTTGGTGATAACTTCCATGTTGGGATCCTCTTTGACTACAGGGACCTTCTTCTTTTGTCGCTTCGACGTTTTGAGTTCGGAATCTTCCTGTCATATATGAAATTATAATCATTAGGCCATTTCCGGATAAATTGCAAACAACGTACAGTGTCCTACCTCATATGTGTTTAACATGGTAGAAATTAATTAAATGAAGCAAATATGTGCAGGCTAATACTTCTATCTAATACTAAAAACGGTTCCACCAACAAAACTCGAGTGGGAAGCAAATCTACATTAAAAAGAAGAAACTCAGGCTCTCTGTGGGCGCCATGATCATCGTGCTGCATGGAATAACAGGGGAACTTATTCAAGTTTTTTAACGGTGTGCTTTTAGGGGAAACACTATCTGTACGTCACCTATGGTCTGTCTACGGTTATGCGGTGTTATACAACCCCCAACTGGCTCGGGTTTGAAACCGACTGCAAACCGGGTCGCTTCAAAGTAGTGGGGTAAACGCGGCATGGCTTGAGGATGCGACAACATGAGAGGGGGAAATCAGTCCAAAATTCACAGGGAGAGGCCATAAAAAAAACTTCTCCCACCGACCTATCATAATACGAGGCATATTGGTGCAGACAGCGTAACGGTCGTCTGCACCAATCTCTCCAACCACCAAGTGCAGGGTCGGAACACATAACAGTCGTGGAAGGAAACTGCCCTGTGGGCCGAAAAATGCCCCCACTAACAATTATGCTACAAACCCCCACTATATATGCATGTAAACGACGGGGCCAAGGGAAAACGGCCGTGAAAAAACCTAACCGTGGAACAATCATCAAAACGCTTAAACGGAATGGGATAATGCATATAGAGCCTACCTGGCACTGCTGCGCAGCCGACGGGACGAGGACTGTTAAGATTCCACAGTTGAGCCACCTAGAAATGAGGGTACACCAACAATGGGGGGTCCGACGAGCTCGAGCAGACGACAGCACACAAAAACGACAGTGCACGACAATCAAAATAGCAATAGAATAATCAAACTCGACCCCGTATATATATAGTCAACCACAAGCGGCGGGAGGGAAAAAAAAATCAGACGGTAGAAACAAAAGGATCGGAGGTCACAATGACATCTCTTCTCACAACGTCGGGTGGCAGATCAATTAAGAGAACCGCCGAGACATCCGAGCGAAGTCAATAACGCGTCGGAGCTCGAAAGACTAAACTTCGGAGTGATAGCGGAATAAGGAGCCGCAATGGCGGAATCATAAAGGACACGACCTCCCGCAATAGGAAAAATCTAAGTCGAAGGAAAAATCAACTTAAAGACCGGAAAGATAGTGCTTTCCGCAGCCACAACGGCGGAAGCTCAAAGCTTAAGGATCGACGAAACAACCAAGTGGGAATGAAAAGTCACAGTAACTATCGAGGGGCTTCATCATTTGCCATCCGCAACTGCGGAGAACTTAGAACAAAAATGTTCCGACGTGAACCCAAAATTCAGTCGATTGAGACAAAATGCATCGAAGAAAAACATCGAAGCTAAAGCTCATTATTTCTCCGCAATGGTGGGAGCGCAAGCAAATAAACTTTCGACTCAAATAATTGAAAACACATTCAAAGAAAATGATAAGCTTAAACAAGTAGTGGATCATTTCAGGCATTAGGAAAAGTCTTTCTGAAGAATCATTAAATCAAATCAAAGAAGAAAATCAAACCAATATAAGCAAAAGGAGGGTCCCAAAATTTTTTGAATTTTTGGAAAATGTTGCAGCTGCAACAGGTCAATAAAAGTGGATGCATCATAACCATAAAGTTCTTTGAAATGAGACATGCCAATGGACATATAAAAAGTAGTATTTTAGCAAAACTCACCCAAATGTAACCATTTGATCCATGCTTTTTGTTTCCCACTAACATAGTTCCTCAAGTAACCTTCCAACCATTGATTCACTCTCTCTATTTGGCCATCAGTTTTTGGATGATAGATTATGATAGGAGTGAAGTTTGTTCCCACCATTTTGAACAGTTCTTTCCAAAATGCACTCAAAATAATCTATCTCTATCACTAACAACGCTCTTGGGAAGCCCATGCAATTTGAAAAATTCTCTAAAGAATAGCTCAGCCACTTGTGCACCGGTGAAGGATGTAGTAATAGAAAATAAATGATCAAATTTAGTGAGTCTATCCACTATTACAAATATGCAATCCTTAACAATCACTTTGGGTAAACCAATGATGAAATCTATGGAAATTCTCTCCCGTTTTTGTTCTGGTATAGGAAATGGATGCAAGAGACCAAATGGAAGATTGTGCTCTACTTCATTTTTTTTACATGTTGGGAATTAATTCACATATTCTAGAACATCATTCTTCAACCCCTTCCAAGAGAATATTTCTCTCAAAGTTCGATATGTTTTTAAGAAACCACAGTGGCCTGCCAAAGGAGAATCATTAGCACTCTTGAAATTATTTTGCTTCAAGCTCGAACCAAGGACCAAATATATTATATATTTGTAGTATATTATTCCCTCCAACACCTTATATATATCATCATGGTTAGTCCCATCAAATACTTTACAAGAAAAATTATCCTTAGCATGTTCTACTTCTAATATAGCTTTCCAATCTTTTGCAACATCCATTAGAGAAATAAAGCGTCTTCCAGATAAGGCATATGCTACCACATTATTCT
Source organism: Pseudotsuga menziesii (assembly GCA_001517045.1). Lineage (NCBI taxonomy): Eukaryota > Viridiplantae > Streptophyta > Pinopsida > Pinales > Pinaceae > Pseudotsuga > Pseudotsuga menziesii. Next base: position 125,386 of record LPNX010749773.1, on the reverse strand, counting down.
TTCTCTTTACATATTCAATACCAAATTCAAATTCTTTTACCTTACTCACCCACTTTTCTTTCCTTTCATTTATATATTTTTGAGTGAGGAAGTATCTTTGGCTATTATGGTCAGTTTTGAGCACAAACTTGTTTCCCACCAAATATTGTCTGAACTTTATCAACGAATGCATGATGGATAACATTTATTTGTAATAAATAGAGTAAAGCTTCTCATGTGGTTATATATTCCTACTCTCAAAATATATTGTGTGTTTTCCTTTCTTTAGTTCTGATCCAATTCCCTCCCCTGATGCATCACACTTCAAGAAAAATAGGGTAAATGCAAGAAAATGAAAATTACTCATTACCTCTTTCAATATTTGGAAATCCTTTTCATCCTCTTCCATCCATTGGAAAACATATTTATTTTTCAAATCAGTGAGAAGTGAAGTGAGTTGGGAGAACCCCCTCACAAATTTCCTATAGTAGGGACAAAGCCCAAGGATGATTTACCAAAATATAGCAAACCCCCATAGGTGGCTAAAGCACTTCCCAAATCAGTCAAGGACCTCACGAATTAGAAAAAACATAAGTGAGTTGTCAAGAGTGATGGAAAAACATGCTAATCCTAGAAAATGGAGATAAATTCATGAAGGATGGGTTGGCAACAAAAGATACAAGTTTCCTAGTTAACTGGCTTTACCTTATCCATAGAAAAGAAGGATAAAGAAGAATAAAGCAGAATCTGTTGTAGAGCACTGTTACTAATTTTGGGAGTCAATAAAGTGGTCAAGATCAACCCAAAATCATAAATAAATAATTCCTCGAGTATAGATGGCATGTGTTGACTTTAAGGTGCAAGTCGACGACAACTAATTTAGCTAGTGGGTAGAGAATTAATCAAATCATGATTAATTATTTTATCCTAAGTTATGACTGGGTTTAATTTATTCCAACACCTACCCTTAAGTCTGAATTTATGATGGTATGTCAAAAAATATAGGTGTATATAGGACCCAACAACAAGTCTATGGTCACTCTTTAACAATCATTATGTCCAAAAAGCCGAGGAAAGAGGCAAAACCACATGGGCAAAATCCTCCCTCAAGAAAGGACAAGGCACAAAATTTGAAATAATATGTCTTCAACATATATTTATCTTCACTTGAATGAGATGAATAAACTATTTATGGATGAAATACTTGATGAAGAAATCGTGGACTCCATGATCATGCACTAGAGTGTAGAACATGCAAGAAGGAAGAGGAGAGACTCCTAGTATCTCATCAATTAATGAAGTGGGAGCATTATCTAAATGTTTCTTGCTAGTGTAAAACTCTGATTTGTAAACGCAATCTGAAATGGAAAATACATATGTGCATATTCCTTCCCAAAGAGTACAAAAATTAAGACAATTTATCACACACTCAATTCCCTGAATAGCTGCAAAATTGTGTTGTGAATCACATGTCAATATTCCAATCTGATGTAGCACCTTCCCAGATATGATATGAGGCTGATAAAACTATGATATATAAGAAACATTAGCATATGTACCAAAAAATACAAAGTCTTCAGTGACTCCATGAGGATATAGGACTAGACTAGGAAAACTATGAGCAACTGGGGAAAACTATAGGTGTAAAAATATGAATGATGGATGGTCTTGAGATCTAAACCATAAGTGTTTAGAACTGATCCAACCATGTTTAATATCATTCCAATGATGACTAAGTTCATGGATAACCAACCACTGAAATATAGATAGGACTTCAAACCATGTAATATAAGTATCACTGCATAAGAGACCAATGAGGAATCAACTAGTGAACTTGGGATTTGTATAGTCTTAGGATTATTCAGAGGTATGGTAGATGGTATGGATGGTGGTATTATTTGTGTCATGAGATGCATCACCCTAAAAATATGCTTCTAAATCAGAATTATGGAGTGAGGAAGAGCTGCTCAAAGACAAGTTAGTATCCAGTGAAAAATCACAATTTTTGGGAGATGAATCTAGGAGAATGATAGGAGGATTCTCAAAGAAAGGAACTGATATTTCTGATTCTGATATATCAGATACATAATAAAATGATTTAACTCTAGAACTCAAATCATAAGTTATATCACCTTGGAACTGCGCACTATGATAGTGTTCTGAGGAATCAACACGCTTCTCTAGCTCATCTGGAACTTCGATCTTGTGCTTCTCAAGAAGTTGAGACATGATGTCCATCTTCCTTTTGAAACACTTATTATCTGAATCAAATTGCTTGATTCAATAAGAACACTTGTATGTGCTCCCTTTCTTCTTAACTTTCTTCATTAAATCTTCATAAGAATTTTCATCTTCAACTTCTAACTTTGGCTTCTTCTCTCTCACAATTTGCTTTTCTTTGGAATTTATATTCTTGCTTCCTTGAACCATGAGAGCATGATCCTTTCCCTTGTAAGATTCAAGGACACACATATGGATCAATTTATTTTTCTCCTTTGTTAGTGAATCAAGAAAAGTACACAAAGAAGGCATTTTCCACTTAGGAACAACAAGCCTAGTAGCATGAAAAGTAGACACAAAAACTGAGTAATCAGGACCCAATTTAGAAAGAATGGAAAGGATTAATTGATCATCTTATTTCTCAATCCCACAATTTTTGAGATTTAAAACAAGTGACTTGAATTTGGTGAAGAAATACTCAAGAGAATTGAAATTGCTTGGACTCAGTGAGAATAACTCAATCTCCAATTGATGCGCTCTTAGCTCATCTTGAACTCCAAAGAGAGACTCCAATTGAGTCCACACTTGGTTTGGAGTGGTCAAACCATATAGATGAAAGAGTATATCAGGATAAATAGAAATTCAAAGCAATCCATAGGCTTCATCCAACCTATTATGCCACTTAGATTTATCAATCACTGCATTGGGCTCATTCTCCAAAGCTAGAGTAACTCTGTATAATCCCCTACTGTGCAATAGAATGCCAATTTTGGATTTCCATTCATGGTATTTGAATGGAGTCATAATTATTGATGAAGGAGAATCCATATTTCTGAATTGATATGCTCAAGAAGAAACTCTCTTCAACCTGCAAAAAAAACTAGGAGAAAATCATGTAAGCTCTTCTTCAGAGAGGGATAGGAGACTGGATCCACTCCTCAAATATGTAGAATTTGATCAACCTTTTTTCTCTGATAACATGTAGAAATAATAGCTTCAATTATATGTGCAAATATTCTAAGAAGAAGCACAGGAAATAGATCTTGCTACTAAGAATTCTAACAAGCATACACAGGAAAAGTAGAGAGAAGAAAAGAGGCTGAATCACATGAATGAAGAGATGAATATTGGATTATATCCTTCCATTGAATAATGATGAATAATAGTGTACATAAATCGTACATCCCTCACATGAAAATAGAGTTGTATGGGGACAACTCATAAAGCTCAAAAATGTTGACTTACCAAAATATTGCAAACCCCCATATGTGGCTAAAGCACTTCCCAAATCAATCAAGGACCTCAGGAATTAGAAAAAGCATGAGTGAGTTGTCAAGAGTGATGAAAAAACATGCTAATCCTAGAAAATGGAGAAAATTTCATGAAGGATGGGTTGGAAACAAAAGATACCAGTTTCCTAGTTAACTAGCTTTACCTTATGCACAGAAAAGCAGGATAAAGCAGAATAAAGCAGAATCTGTTGTAAAGCGTTGTTACTAATTATGGGAGTCAATAAAGTGGTCAATATAAACCCAAAATCATAAATAAATCATTCATGGGGTATAGATGGCATGCTTTGAATTTAAGGTGCAAGTTGATTCCAACTAATTTAGCTAGTGGGTAGTTAATTAATCAAATAATGATTAATTATTTTATCCTAAGATATGAATGGGTTTAATATATTCCAACATAAAATTGAATTATGTTACTCCAAAATTCGATATATGGTAACTTGATTCATTTGTAAAGTGTTGGAAATTTATATGTATAGGTGCTCTGTCTAATTGTTGAGACATGAGTAATTTTGTATTGTAATATCTTTTCTTGAGATTAAGGCTACAAAGTGCAACGAAGATGTTTTCCCTCTATTTTTTAATATTGTTATCATGTTACGATATCCATGTAAAATTTCATGAGATGATGAATAAAGTTAAAACAACAGATTTAGCTCCATGTCTAGTATTGGTGATGCTTATGTTTGATGAATGTTGAAGTTGATATCATAGATTGAAAATATTTGTTTAAACTCTGGTATTAAGTTTTGAAGCTTTATGAAGTGTAGTGACACCTGAAGTTTTATGCCTTAATGCTTTCATTAATGATTCGTTGCCTGAAAATAAAAGAATAACTCATGAAATGTCTTTCATTTTGTTCAATAATTGTTGAATTCTTTGAAAAAAAGATCGATGCATTTATTCTTCCTTTAAATATTAAGAGATTCACCATGCAGGTGCCTCTTGAACCTATCTTCATTTACCTTCAGTTAAATTCACTCACATTTTCCTTTTTTGTCATGCTCTGTAAAATTCCTCTGCAAATCATTTTACAACTTCAAAATCATTCATAATCCATTTTTGTTTACCATGGAACACAAAGAATAATTCATATCAAATTTACCTCAAGATGTAGCTATAATATCTATAAATTTTGAGCCTCTATCATGCTCAGGTGTATCCTGTTTTCAACCTTGGGTGCCTTTGGGACTAACATGATGAATCATTTCGGATATCATGAACTTCACACACTCTTTAAGGTTAGAAAAATTTGGGCTATCAAGGGATGGGTTCATTCAGTTCGGATACACTAGAGATTTCCCCTACTACAAATCATGCATTTTGGATGGGTAAGGAAACACATACAAACAATAGGACTGAAATCAATCAAAACATACACTCAACTACAACTAATTCATATACTGAGGCAACATGAGATTTCAAGATTTTCTCTATTAACTAAGAAAACAACATTTTTACATGTTTTTCTCTCTAATTCTCTATTGAAATCAGGCTTCATAGATATATGCAAAATGTGCATGTTGTAGATTTGTTTTGGAAGTTTCCCGCATTGACTAAGCTACCTAAATCTATTTAAAACTATCAAATCTTTAGTACAAAGGTACATCAGGAATGTAACTCATTTCAAAACTACATTGACTCAATTACTTCTGTCTGAGGGAAAAATTACTCTTTTTTACACTCCCCCTTGATTTCTACCATATACATTTCATGACTACTCATACCTAAATTATTCTTTTGAAGCACAAATTTTTCTCTTGCAAATGTCTTAGTGAAAATATCAACCAGGTAGTCTTGAGCAGGGTATTTTTTAAGGATTCTAATATTATACTTAAGTATAGTATTCTAGGCGATTTTTTTGGATTGAAAAAAACATGTTTATAAATAGGTAGGTGAATATTAAATATGAAACTAAAATTAACATTGAGATGTGTAAATTTTGGTGAATATTATGATAAAAAAAACATATTCTATGTAAATATAGGTGATATTAGACACTAAAAATGACCAAATAGCAGTTTTTTTTTTTAAAACCCCAAAAATAGCCAATTGGCGAAATTTCGTCCCTAAAAATTATCGTGGTCTTGAGATTTACAAAATTCCAAACATATTTATCCATTGCTTACAATCTCTCTTATAAAATGATACCTAGTATTAATATGTTTTCTTTTTTGATGGAATACATCATTTTTGAATGATGTTATGGATGAACTGTTGTCATAAAATATGTGTGTTGTTTCATTTTCTTTATGCTTAATATATTCTAATATCCTCCTCAACCATACATCATGACATGTTGTTGATACTGCCACTACATACTTTGTTTATGTTGAAGTTATTGTCCCAATGGGACGCTTTTTGGATTCTTGTGAAATCAAACATGATCCAAGATGAAATGCATAACCTGAATTACTCTTCCTGTCATCAATGCTTCCAACAAAAATAACTGTTTGTGTATCCAACTAAAGAACGAGAGTTTTTGGTTGAGTACATGATATCAAAATTGGTTGTACCCACAATATACCTTAAAATCCTTTTACCTACCTGCAAATCAGAATTTTTTGGAATTTCCATGAAATCCTAGAAATTAAACTTATTGCATACATAGTTTCAGGTCCTCTATCTATTAGATACATCATGCTTCCAAAAAGTCTCTTATGCAAGGTGGTATCTATTTTTGTTCCTTGATCCTGCTTGCTTAATTTTATACATGTTACTACTGGACTATATGATGGCTTGGAAGTTGTCATTCTAAACCTATTCAAAACATTTTTAGAATACTTATGTTGACATAAAAATATGTCATTATGTATTTGTTCAACTTTAATTCCTATAAGAAAATACTTCATTAATCCAATATCTGTCATTTCAAATTCTATTTTCATGACTAATATGAAATTTTCCATCATCAAATTTATTGTGTAGATCATGTCATCCACATAAAGACATACAATCAATTTTTTTTTTGTTAGAGAAATAATCTACCTAATTACCATGATGATCTACCTAGGAGACATAATCATTTTCCTCGTGCTTATGTTCTATGGTCTAACTTTGTCTATACTTATCAATATTGGTCAAATAGGTGATTCTGGATCATTAATTGCACTCTAATTTTAATCATTTTGTCATCTAGGCGCATGCAATAATTGCAAACCACTTCCATCTTTGACTAGGGGTGCTAGTGTGTGAATGTGGTTCTTTTGTGGTCTTCTTGGGCATTTACTTGGCTCCTAGGGACTCTCCCACTCACCCATGTGCTCTCTCATGCTATCCTTACCTCATTTATTGATCTAGATTTATGCAGGAATACTATAGAATACACAAATAACCATAATGATAGCCTAATGGTTAGGTTTGGTCATTCAAAAGCAAACCCCCATAGGTGGCTAAAGCACTTCCCAAATCTTTCAAGGACCTCACGAATTGGCAAAAGAATGAGTGAGTTGTCAAGGATATGGAAAAAACATGCTAATCCTAGAAAATGGAGAGAAAGTCATGAAGGATGGGTTGGAAACAAAGGGACCCAGTTTCCTAGTTGACTAGTTTTACCTTATCCATAGAAAAGAAGGAAAAAGCAGAATAAAGCAGAATCTGCTGTAAAGATCTGTATACTAATTCTAGATTGTCAAAAGGTGGTCTAGATCAACCCAGAATCTGAAATAAAGCATTCTTGGGATATAGATGGCATGTATTGACTTTAAGGTGCAAGTGGATGCCAACTAATTAAGCTAGTGGGTGAATAATTAATCAAATAATGATTAATTATTTTATCTTAAGTTATGAGTGGGTTTAATATATTCCAACAACCCCCTATAAGTTTGACTTTATGATGGTATGTCAAAAAATATTGATGCATATAGGGCCCAGCAACAAGGCTATGGTCACCCTTTAACAATTATTATGTCCAAAAAAGTGAGGAAAGAGGAAAAACCACATGGGGAAAATTCTCCCTCAATAAAGGACAAGGCACAAAACTTGAAATATGTCTTCAACATATCTTTATCTTAACTTTGATGAGCTGAATTAACTGCTTCTGGATGAAAGGCTTGTTGAAGAAATCATAAACTCCATGATCATGCGCTAGAGTGTGGAAACTATAAGAAGGAAGAGGAGAGACTCCTTGTATCTCATCAACTGATGAAGTAGGAGCATTATCTGAATGATTCTTGATTCTTTCAAAGTATGATCTGCAAACATAATCTGAAATGGAAAACAGATATGTGCATACTCCTTCCCAAAGAGTACAAAAATTAAAACAATTTATTTCACACCCAATTCCTTGAATAGCTGCAAAATTGTGATGTGAATCTCATGTCAATATTCCAATCTGATGTAGCACCTTTCCATACCTGATATGAGGATTATAAAACTCTGATATATCAGAAATATTAGCATATGTAATAGCAAGGAAAAAGGCTTCAATGGCTCCATGAGGATATAGGGCTAGACTAGGAAAACTATGAGCAACTGGGGAAATCTGATAGGTGTAAAAATATGAATGATGGATGGGCATAAGATCTGAACCATAATTGTTTAGAAAATATCCAAACATGTTTAATATCAGTCCAAATATTACTAATGTCATGGATGACCAGCCACTGAAAGATAGGAAAGATGACCAATGAGGAATCAACTAGTGAACTTGGGATTTGTATAGTCTTAGGATTATTCAGAGGTATGGTAGATGGTATGGATGGTGGTATGGTATGTGAATCAACATGAAAATATTATTATAAATCAGAATCCAAAGGATCACATATAAGAATATCAGTAGACTCATGGGAATATATTGGTAATGAATCCTCTGTATGAAAGGAGGAAAGAATGAGATGTTCACAATCTTCAAGGAGGTTTTGAGTATTGATGCCAAGAACAAAGGAGGATATGCTGAAGCACATGAGATGAAGTAAGGTAAGTGGTATGACACAAATAAGGCTTGATTTGGCTAAGAAAACATCTTGAAAATAACTGGGTTGTGCACCATCAATGAGAGAGGTATGCACAAATTGTGAAGGATCTGGAACATAGATCTCAGAATCTAAGATAGGAGATTTTGAGAACAATGAATGGGTGATAGGATAATCATCAATATCAATAGCAATTTTATACCTAAATCTCATCATTAGCATTTGATAAGACCCTAAAATTTAGTATTGTCCTCAATCCCAAACTGTGAGCAACATTGGTCCAGACATCAAATTTGTGTATGAAAATCCACCATCGCTTCTACCCTTTAGTCAAAAAGTGGTACCTTCTTCAACACTGCCTATAATGAATTGGAAATAAGCAGTGGCACCTCATTTCCTAGTTAAGTAAGGTGTGGTTTTTCCCAGAACCACTCTGTCATGGTGAACACAGAGCAGTGCCCTTGGTAAAAAGTGAAAAAGAGAAGGTTCCATGAAGCTTCTCGAAAGAAGGCTTCGTGGCACTCTTATCCCTAATCACTAGGGTTAGTTGGGCTTGAGATCCCTCCTTGTAGGATCTCCTAGCCACCTCACCCATCAATTTCTCAACCATCCCTATCCATTGCAAGCCTATAAAAGCAAGCTCAATTCCCATGGTTGAGAGAGGAGTAATGTTATGTTATTGCTTTGATATTTTGGCCTAAGTCATTCAAGAGAGCTTGAGGGAGCAAGTTGGAGTTGTGGAGGAAATGTTGTTGGTATTGTGAGAGAGCCTATCAAAACTAAGGCATAGGTTGTAAGCTCTTTCTTCATTTGATTATTATAAAGTTGGTTCATTTCCCATATACTTGTTATGCTATAATCTTACATGTTATTTTCAAATTACTTAGTCATTGACATAGATCTACAGATGATGTTTTCGTATCTTTGATCTCTTGTGTGTTTGATGTGTTTATGCAGGTGTTTCTTTGGAGACCTTTTGTCATAGTAGAAGAAACACATCACTTCATCAAAGATTGCATTCCAGGTGTCTATGGTTTCTAGGGAAAGTATTCCATCCTTATTGTGAACTATTTGGTCTGGATCTGAACCATTAAGACTAGAGGAACAACTTCTGTCCACAGAAGGTGTAAATTTCCTTACAACAAATCTGGTGACTCTGCTGGGGAGAGCTTCAGCTGATCTGATCTTCCTTAGTCTATTCACAACACTTGTCCGAAACCAAAGACTCATGTTCTTCATCAGTTCAATCAAATCCACTAGTCAATCTAGTGGTGTTTGGTTTGGTATCTTCAGATCTATTTATATTTGAGTTTTCTGACTCTCTGTACTCTTCAATAGTGTTAATTTATGATTTAGAATCCAGTTGCACAGTGTTCTAACTTTGTTTTTTCACCATTTTTTTGTTTTTTGAGCATCTATAGGGAACCACTAATGTGCAGTGGACAATAAGTGGTGCCACTGCCTTAACACAGTTAGCAGACAGTGGTGCCACCTTCTAAACATAGTTACCAGGAAGTGGTGCTCGTGCAGAACTACTCTGTCAGTAACCATTTTGAAGTGGTTCTAGGTAGGTTTTCAAGACCTCTTTTTTGCAAAGTTTTTTTTGAAAATTTTGTGTGTTTTGGTTTTTAGTATTGAGTATCTGGGATTTTCAAATAAATTTGAATGCTTGAATCTTGAATTTTGTGTGGTGAAATTCTGATTGTGTTTGAATACAGAAGATAGGATAGTTTTCATTTTTTCATGATTTGCATGCTTGATTTTAAACATCTTTGGAACGGAGTGCTATTGAAAGCTTAGCATCATCTAGATCTTAGTCTTGTTGCTAATTAGATCTGAAAAGAAAGGCTTACTTGTTTAGTTGCTTCTTTCATTTTTTCATTAAAGTTAATGAAGGACTTCTTTTAGCCTTAAAAAAGAAAATTTCTTGTTGAGACTTGTTGATATATTTTGTTTGAGAATGAACTTTTGGACCTCTGATTAGCCTCATAAGCTTTCAGATCTCCAGCTTTCTTCTCTTTATTTATATGCAAATCTCATCAAAAAGAAAAAATATTAATAGTTTTAAGATTAGATCTTTCTTGTTTTTGAAGAAAATTGAAAGAGGGTTGTTTATGCTTTTGAGTATGTGTTGTCTTTCTTTTAGAAAAGAGATCTTCCTGACTTGCTTACTTTTGAAATAAATTTGAAGTTTGTTGCTTGTTCTCTTTCTTAGGAAAAATTTTGGTTTAGTGTAGTGGTTTGGAAAAAGTTTTTGGTTTCAAAAAAACGGAAATTGAAAAGAAAATACTCTCTACCTCCCATAGGTAGGCATGTGTAGAAAAGTAAAGTGAAAATATCTGCATTTCATCTTGCATGGCTTTACATTTCTGTCAAAATCTCATGCATGCACCTAACCGCTCAAGATAAAATTAACGGGAGTTATAGGCCTAAAAATTGTATAGAAATTTCAATGATAGGTTAGTGACATGTTTGGGCGTCACAAAACGTAGGAGCTTTCGTTACTTTCCTACACTCCAACTCGAGACTCATGCGGTTCTTCCACGTGATTTCGGTATATCGAATGGCCTTTCACCTACCCTTGAGGTATATAGAAAGGTACTTCATGTACTCGATTGTATATCGGAAGGCCCCTTGTGAACGGTTGTGCATTAGACAACACTACTACTGATTTGAGCTCCCACATACCTTGAGTATATCGGGAGACCCTACTAGGATTCCTTGTCCAACTGAGAAAATTCCTTTCGTCGTCTTGTTTGGAGGAATACACCAAGAACAACACTTAGGGAGATTACTACACACGTTCCGTCCAGGTAGTCAGGTATTCAAGTGAGGGACAGTTGATCCTCCTCACTGTGTTTTGCTGTTGGACATTGTGGTATATCTCGAGTTGCACCTTCTTTACAATCCTAGTGAGAGATCGACTATTTTTTAGCTCATCCTGTCACCTAAGTTTTCTTGCGGCTTGTAGCTTGAATAGGAGAAGACTTTGTGTGATTTTTGCTTAGTTTTTGAAACCCTAGGTTAGGTTTTAGTGACGTTTCCAATCTAGTTGAGTTTCATCTGAGACGATCTAGAAGGAACCAGGGATTACCACCCGAATTTCCACCTGTAATAGGGGAAGGCCCAATGGAAGTCGTAGACTAAGGAGCTGCAACTACCCCCCTTGTGGGGGATCATCCACTTGTAGAAAGTGGAGACCAATTCACTTCTTATATTAATCGCTTGGCTCAACAATCTCCTGCAACTGACACTTCCTTTCATTCTCCAATGGAAGGTCGAACAGATGTTGTGAATGAGTTTGAGTATGGTCTGGATGCTCCTTTTTGGAGGACTTCTATGGGACAAGCAATTTCCTTATTCAGGGTTATACCCTCTTCTGAAGATCCTCCTCCAAGTGAGGAGGAATACAGACAAATCCAAGCAGCTATTCACCATGCACGTGATTTTCAAGAGAGAATGAAAAGATTGGATAAAATCTTGGCTACCCCTGTGCCTCATAAATGTTATATTTTTATCATTTAAGCAATATGATCTTAGGATCTTATCTGAGAGAATAACATGCACAACAATAAACATAAGAGACAAGAGAAACAAATAATTTTCCTCGAGGAAACCATAAAGGAGAAAACCTCACAACTTCCTCAGAGATAAAATGAGCACCAATAGCAAAAGTAAAACCCGAAAAACATAAAGATGATCTCCGACAACAGTTGTCTCTTTCTTTGATCCCAACTTCTTCTCTCTCACTCATGTGCCCCAGATGAGTGAGTGTGTGTGTAGTAAATAGAGAGTCTCACTCTCTATTTATATTCTTTCATTCACTTAACCTTTAACTCTCTTATGTAGGCATGAGTAATCCTAACTCAATTATGTAGGCTCGAGTAACCACAGCTGGGGTACTAATGACCCGACTTACATTAACTCACCTAGAGCCGACTTCTCTAGGAGAGAATAATAACCCTAGTGACACACAACTGTGGGGACTTTAACCCTTGAACAATAAGGAGGGTTACCCTCTATGAATTTACATGACTTGTTTACATTATTGATTCTCCCGATAGGAACATCGAGGTATGACATGACTCAATTACATTACAGATACTTCCCGGAATAAACATCGGGGTACAATAAATAAAATATACAAGTGAATATATTCTGAAGTTACAAATAAATCAACAATCCCTCTAAACTAGGAAGGTGTTCTCTCGACACAATTTATCAGCACAAGTCTTCTTCTCTGTATCATCTGGATCGTCATCAAGTCATCTTCATCTTCATGTCATCTTCATCGTCAAGTCATCTTTATCGTCAAGTCATCTTCATTGTCAAGTCATCTTCATTGTTAAGTCATATTCATCAAGTATGGATCATCACTTGGTCTAGAGCATCACTGTATCATCATCATCATCATTGCTTCCGCTGTCTCAATCAAATGGTGTTATCTCTTCATTCTTCTAGTTACAAGAAGTTCTACAGAGCCAGCCCTTTTTCATGCTAGTTGTAGGCCTAGCCTCCAAGTAGGTCTTTATCTTATTCATCACTTATATCTGACCCAGTCAAAAAGTCCCACCCAACACTTACATCTGACCATGGGATGAACACATGGACCATGTCAGAAAGGCACGCCTAGCACTCACATCTAACCATGGGATGAACACATCAACCATGTCAAAAAGGCTCAACACTTATATCTTACCATAGGATGAACACATCAACCATGTAAGAAGGGATCAACACTTATATCTTACCATGGTATGAACACATCAACCATGTAAGAAGGGATCTGCACTTATATCTGATCATGTGGAAAGAACACATCCCGCAGTCACATCAGAATGGCTCTTAGTCCCAAACTGAAATTCCCAGACTGAAATTCCTGGTAACTGACCAGGTGCCTCTATTCTCCTAGAGAATGGCCTCTCAACACTTAAGTTGAGCTTCAGTACCAGACTGAAATTCCTAGTAACTGACCAGGTGCCTCCATTCTCCCAAAGAATGGCCTCTTGGCACTTAAGCTGAGCTTCAGTCCTAGACTGAAATTCCTAGTAACTGACTAGGTGCCTCCATTCTCCCAGAGAATGGACTCTTAGCACTTAAGTTGAGCTTCAATCCCAGACTGAAATTCCTGGTCACTGACTAGGTGCCTCCATTCTCCCATAGAATGGCCTCTCAAGACTTAAGTTGAGCTTCAGACCGAGACTGAAATTCCTGGTAACTGACTAGGTGCCTCCATTCTCCCAGAGAATGGCCTTCAGCACTTATATCTGATCATGTGGGAACACATCCCACAGTCACCTCAGAATGGCTCAGCACTTACATCTGACCATGGAAGGAACCAATCCTCTCACCATCTCAGAAGGGCTCATAGACTCATCACTTCCCCTTGGAAGGAACCTCGATATGGAGAACACCAAGCTTCTCCCTAAAGTACTCAAACTTCACTCTGGCCATTTCTAGCATAGAATCACATCAGGGCTGATTATGTCCAAGGATAACCTATGAGCTTCGCCAAGACCTATTACATCCAAGGAAAACCTACAGGATCATTTACGTCTGAGCAACCTATGAGCTTCGCCAGGATTTATGCTCAAACAACCTGTCTCATTGGATATGCTATAAATCCCTCTTTTGAGAGATCTCGATCTGAATCACATACTGCAGCCACTTCCCCCCTCTGATCTCATACTGAAGCAACATCCTAAAGTGTTGTTCTTATCAATGGCACTACCTTCCCAATATGAATCCACATAACCCTCTAGCTTAATCTTCGGATTCACTTCATACTTGAGCCCATAATCAACTGTACCCTTTAAGTACCTCACTGCATATTTTTCAACCATCAGGTGAACATGTCTCAATTTGTTCAGAGCAAAGAAAATATATGGTCTCGTATTCGTCCGGTACATCAAGGAACAAATCATATGATGATACATCATGGCATCAACTGACTTTGATGAAGCAACACTCACTAGCTTTAGGTTCGATGCCATAGGTGTGGTCATGGACTTGCAGTCCATCATCCTAAACCTCTTCAGAATCTCTACTGCATACTTCCCTTATCTTAGGGAGATTCTGCCACACCTCCATGCCTAGAAAGTAGTGCATCATATCCAAGTTCTTCATCTCGAACTCAACAACAAGTCTCCTTCTTGCAAATTTAATGAGTTCTTCTTTTCTATCAGGAACAAGTCATCGACATATAACAGGAGCATCACTGGTCTTCCGCCTTCAACCTTGAAGAAAAGGTTGGAATCCGCTTTACTCTCAGTAAATCCTAGAGTCATTAGTAATCTTTCCATCCTATCATACCATGTCAAACCTCGGGATCTTCTGTAGTCACTCCCTCTGAAGCGAAGCATCATTCTCCCTCTATCTTTCGTACTCTATGCATTGAAACATTCTGTACTGGAGTGACAAGTAGCTTCCTCTGCTACTAATATTCTATGTATACATCTAGGGTCACTGGATACCAAGATCCTCTATCTTGAACCTTTTCAAAAGTTCTTCTTGCACCCATCTATGAGCTTGTCATCCTCTATAGGCTTTCATATTCAACTTGTAGCAAAGGTTAAGATCTTCATCACTCTAGGTGATCTTCAAGCTCCTCATGTATGTGTTATCCCATGGGTGTCTTCTAAGCTCATACAAGGCCTTCTTTCATTTGCACACATGATTCTGCATGTCATGTGTATTTCTAGTGGTTGCAAATGTCTCTTCATAGTCTATGCCTCATGCTAAGAATCTTGCCTTGCATCCCATGATGTTTCCATCTACTGCATGATCGAACTACAAACTTCTCTTCAGGTCTCGATACTGCATCCTAGACATAATTCTTCTTGAACTAGTACACTCCTTCCTTTTCTTCTTAGATACTTCTTGGAAGGTTCTTCATCAATGATGTTGCTCAACAATGTTACATAACTACACTGTGTCTGAGATCTCTTCTTTGAAAGTATCGTCATATTATTCTTCATCTTGGATTCTTTCTTGAACTATCGTCACTTGTTCTTTGGAACAAGTCTCATCCTTCTTTGCTTGTAGGTGATTGTACGCGATCTTTCCTATAATTCAAATGCATTAGTTGTATGGTTAGAAACATTTCATAAGGCATATTAATAATGGAAAATTCTTATGCATAAATATATGATCATGCAACTATTTTAGCCAATACAGCATTCATCCATATCTCATGGAAACTTTTCTAGATGCCTTCCATCTCTACTAGGACAACATTGAGATTGTGCACTAATCCAATATGTCAGCAGAGAGGTTTCATTCTAGATAAGTGGCAATGTAGAGTTGTATAGCACCATGAGCTACTTACCCATCACATACGTATTAGTAGCATACTGCCATTAATGCAAACATTCTATCATGCATAATACATTAAATGAATATAAACAAATGCATAACAAAACAATATCATGAAATGGCAATTGAATACTTAGCTTTATTTGTTTCATGGGTAGACTCCATCTTGAGCCTTCCACTTCATCATCTTCTTCATTCATGACATCATCATTTATTATCCAAATGCTCAAGATGGATAAGAGGATCTTCAAGAATTGAGTCCTTCATATTCCTCATCGCTTGAGGGATATTATTTGGATGGTGAGAGATTGATCTTCAGTTGCTCCCATATTCTTTTCTCTTATTATGAGTCGAGCTTCTTCTTATGTGTGGTCTTCCTAGAGTCTACTAAAATTAATCACTTCCTTTTGGAACACATTCCTCGAATGAATGAATCCCATGATCCTGGGAGGCCATTCAAGGTAGTTATCACAACTTCTGCATTCTCCACTTTTTCTACTACGGCTTCAAGTTGTTCTTTGATTTGAGAGACCCTTGTAAAGTATGATTGTATGGTCTCTGCATTCTGGATCTTCACATTCTTCAACTGGTTTCTTAAGGTCATCTTCAGATTTATGTTCTTCCCTTCAAATAGTTTGATCAAGGAATCAAAGATCTCTTTCGGTGTCTTGAGGGAAGACACTTGTGGTACAAGGTGATCCGTTATTGAATCAGCAATGATCTTCTTGGCCTTGACCAAGTTCTTCTTGTGTAATGCTTTTATCCTCATCTCCCTCTGGAACTAGAACCTCTCTACTTATGTAGGTGTCTAATTCATTTCCTTCAAGAAATAGTGAGATCATATACTTCCATGCTTGGAAGTTTTCAACTTCACCAATCTTATCATGAAGCTGATGTGATAGATCACTTTGAAATGAGAACCTCAAATGAAAATAGAAAAAGATTAGATCTTACCGATTTGAGGTGTCTGTCCTGGTTTGAGAGTTGGATGATCTAGGGTTTGTCAAAGAAACCCTATTTTTAAAAACTTGAAATATTTCAGATCTAATTGGATAGAAATATAGACCTATTCAAGGTGAGCTGTCCAATCTACTCCTTTTCTGAAAATAGTGGAGGGAAGCTCTCGGAACAGGAAGCCCTAGTTTACCAATTTCTTCTGCAAAACTTCATGATACTGTTTCTGTGGTATATCTGAAAGTACTACTAATCGGTGTCTAAAAGTTTGTACATTGGTAACCTCTTCTGTCCTTGTTCCAGCACCATAGGTTTCATCAGAATTGGTTTCACCAATTGGGACTTATGATCATGTTCCCAAGGTGACCTGTTTCAAAACTGTTCAACATAGCGAAGTTTTACGGATTGCCACATGTCACTGTTTCATCTTCGAGGTCTGAAACATATACCACAGAAGATACTATTTGTGCCCGTTTTGTAACATCTTGAAAAATTTCATTTGGACCTTCATAGCCTGAGATATAGCAATTCTCCCCAAGTGTCCTGTTTAGGGATGAATCTTGGAAGAGGTTGGATACCTAACTTGGAGGAATCATATCTCCTAGAATATAGAGAATCTGATAGTGAAACTTGGATACAGTGTACATAAATATTTTATCTTCGACCTATGAAATGTTTGGCCCCTGAGACGTCTCCAATCCTGAGATATAGCAAATTTACCAAAACTTATCAGGGTTAGTATTTGGGGTTTTTCCAGCCCAGGGTCAAACTAGGGTTTGACTTTCCTGGATTTATACCCAACCAAAAATCTTGACCCAAGTCTCTAAACTTCGATTTTGATGAGGAGAAAAATCTTATGCCGGGCTCACTCAAAAATTCTTCTTTTGTAAAAATCCCTAACTTCCCGCACCAAAAACTGAAAATGCCCGGAATCGAATTCCGCTTCGACAGAAAGATGCGCCCTTCAATGGAGAGTTAGCCTAGCATACTTTTGTTAATGGATTGTGGAGAGAGACCCAAAAATTAAGAATCCCTAGCTTCTATAACTGCACAATGTCTTCTTCTCAGGCTAACTCTGATACCATGTTAGATTTTTATCATTTAAGCAATATGATCTTAGGATCTTATCTGAGAGAATAAACATGCACAAAAATAAACACAAGAGACAAGAGACACAAAGAATTTTCCTCAGGGAAACCATAAAGGAGAAAAATCCGCAACTTCCTCAGAGATAGAATGAGCACCAATAGAAAAACTAAAACCCAAAAAACATAAAGATGATCTCCGACAGCACTTGTCTCTTTCTTTGATCCCAGCTTCTTCTCTCTCACTCATGCGCCCCCGATGAGTGAGTGAGTGTGTAATAAATAGAGAGTCTCACTCTCTATTTATATTCTTTCATTCACTTAACATTTAACTCTGTTATGTAGGCTTGAGTAATCCTAACTCATTTGTGTAGGCTCGAGTAACCACAACTGGGGTACCAATGACCCGACTTACATTAAATCACCTAGGGCCGACTTCTCTAGGAGAGTCTAATAACCCTAGTGCCCCACAACTATGGGGACTTTAACCCTTTAATAATAAGGAGGGTTACCCTCTATGACTTTACATGACTTGTTTACATTATTGATTCTCCCGATAGGATCATCGAGGTATGACATGACTCGATTACATTAAAGATACTTCCCGGAATAAACATTGGGGTACAATACATAAAATATGCGAGTGAATACATTTCGAAGTTACAAATACATCAACAATAAAGACCCATTTCTTGTACCCCATTTGTTAGACCCGTGGACTTTTGGTTATCATGCGCTTGCTGAGATTAGGAGATGTAATGACGACAATCCACTCCATGACCCCAGTCAAATCTCCAATTCTACCACTGCAACTTTGAATTCTAGATCTATTTCTAGTCCTCCCATCCTTTCTACAGCTGGGGGGAAACCTTCAATTCCAGTAGTGTCTGTACCTTCTAACACCGGGGGGAAACCCTGGGAAACCCCCGGCGCGACCTACGTTATCAGCTAGTGGAATTGTTCCCAATAGTAGACAAACCTCTACTGGAGGATATTCCGCAGTATATGTTCCTCCTACCCACACCAATGTGTTTAATCATCCATCGATTTTAGGTAAACCCTTAGGGGTACAACCTGTAATTAACTAACCTTCTTGGGGTTATGGTTACCTAGCAAATCAAGTACCTGTAGGAAATATGAATTATCAACCTACCCCTATAGGGGTACCTTACACTAGAATTACATACCCTGGGAATGCATTCACCCCATGGGGGTAACCCAACTGGTTTTATATTCCAACGATAGGGGGAATACCTATTCATACGACTGGAGGAGCGAGAGGTCCTGGCGGTCCTCTTCTTGGTGGCCCTGGAGGTTCCAAGGGTCATGGTGGTCCACCTCTTGGTGGTCCTGGAGGTCCTAGAGGTCCTCCTCCTAGTTTCCCTGGAGATTCTGGGGGTGATGGTGGTCCTCCTCCCGGAGGTCATGGCGGTCCTCCTCCTATTGGTCCTAGTGGTCCTAGTGGCCCTCCTCCTGGAGGTCCTGGAGGTCCTCCTCCTAGTGTTCCCCCTCCTGGAGGACCTAGAGGACCTGGTGGGCCTAGAGGTCCTGGAGGTCCTGGCGGTCCTGGTGGCCTTGGAGGTCCTCCTCCTGGTGGTCTCGGTGGTGCCGATGGTCCAGGTGGTCCTAGTGATCCTATCCCTAAAGTTCAACCCACTTCAGGTGGGTCTTTGGGAAGTTCATCATCGTATCAGTTTTTTCAACAACCTGTATACGAGTCAACACATGGCCCTACTTGCGGATACATTCCTTATCAACACTACCAATATGTGGAACCCAATCATCAATTTCCTTTCCTAGCAACTTTGGACTTACCTGATTTGTCCAAGTTAATAAATGATCCCATTCAACACAACTCTTCATGGCCTGCAATTCCGGTAAAATTGCCATAAGATATTCCCAAGTTTGATGGAAAGCAGGGAAATGATCCTAAAAACTACGTTATGATTTTCCATCTATGGTTTTTTTTGAACTCCTTAATGGATGATTTTGTTTGATTAAGGCTATTCCAGCACACACTCACTGGCAAGGCTACGAAGTGGTACATTGAACTTCCACAACATTCGTTTGTGGATTTTATCTCTCTGGCAATTGTTTTTCTTACACACTTTCAGATACCCATTCGTTATGAAACAATTACAGATCTTTTGAATTCACTTCGTCAGAACACCTCCACGCACATTTCTACCCATATCCATGAGTGGAGAAGGTGGAGAATGCTTATTAAAGCTCCTATCCCGTACCAACTGCTATCTGATTGGTTCATTAAGTCATTGTTGCCTCCTATCGCCCGAGATGTGTCTATGGGAGGTGTTGTTATTGAAGAGCAGGCCATCAGTCATGCTCAGTATCTAGATTTGGTCTATTCCCAATATGGAACGTTGTATGACCTTATCCCGCAAGCTCCTCGTCCTAGCACGGACCCGGCAAAGCCATTTGTAGAGACAATTGTTTATGGGGTTGTTGGTTCAATCCAACCTTCGTCAACAACTAAAACTACCAAGAAACCTATTGCTTCTATTACCACTCCTTCAGCTCCTACAATTTTAGCCGAGGTAAATACCATTCAAAGTACACAAAACCCCAACAACAAGAAAAAAGGTAAAGGTAAAAACAAAAAACTTAGAAACCAACAGGAGAATACCAAGACCGCAACTACAAAGAACGAGAACAAAGGGAAAATAAAAGCCAAGTACCCTTGCTTGTTATGTGGGGGTGATAATTTCACGAAGGAGTTTCCTCATCGTGAGGAGATCAGCAAATTTCTAAAAAGTAACCCTACTCCCGTAGTACTTACTGACCCTTTTCCATCTCAACAACAACTGATAGACCATATGTCTAGCTAAGGAACTTCTGGCTCCACGGAAGAAATTCGGATGATTTCTTCAGATACCATCAACTTAAACACTAGTAGTTAGTCGTATGACAAACCTCTAGAAAAAAAAGATGATAATCCTCCTTCTGAAAAAGTACCATCCACCAATACCCCACCCTCTTCGTCTAATGGCCACCTGGTGATCGAAAAACCTAATCTTGATTTGATGTTACAACCCCCTAAGGCCACCCTCAGGAAGGTTTTATTCAATCCCAATGCCCGAAATGCCCAATTTTATAATGTTGTCGCAGATTTATCTCAGGCACCTTGTGCGATGTCCACAATGGAGGTCCTCCAAATTTGTCCAATGCAACGTAAAAACCTACTAACGTATTTGGGAGCATTAGACCCAGATAATTATAATTTGATTCATTTTAATGTGGAGAACTACAAATCTAGACTACCTCACCAACTTGCATTCCAAATTGCCTCTAGAGTAGTTGGGAGAAAGGTCCATCGGACTATTCTGGATGAAGGAGCTTCGACTTCGATTTTGTCTATAGTGTGCTAGAGAGCCATCGATTCTCCTAAGCTTACCAAATCACCTATGACGTTAAAATTTTTCGATGGACGAGGTTTCCAGCCTCATGGTATGTTACCAGGTATTTAAGTCGAGCTTGGGGGAAAGAATGTTTCCATCCAGGTGGAAGTGGTGGATGCCCTGTTAGATTACAACCTCCTATTAGGGAGGAACTGGTTTTATGCTATGACTACTGTTGCATCAACAGTTTTTTGAACCCTCCAGTTTCCTCAATTAGGAAAAATTGTGACTATCGATCAACTCGATTTTTGTTCACCCGATGTTTCCACCTGTTGTAATCTCACAGATCACATAAGGTTACCAATAATACATACTAAACATACATAAATATAAACAGAGACAGAAGACAAGAACAGATTGGATAGAATAGAATAGTTTATTATAATGAGTTCATACAAAGCACAGAACTGAAATGAGTTCTTGTGTGGCTCAACAACCTAATATATACAAGTTACAAACAGTTACAAAATAACTACCTGTCGGTTCGGTGAACCGACACGACTGTTAGTTAGCCGACTTAACTAACTAGTTTAGTCGATCGACCGACTTAGTCGGTCCATCGACTTAGTCGGTTGACTAAGTCGATCTTTGTTCAAGTCGACTTATGTCAACTTGCTCCTTCTACATCTCCCCCACGAACAAAACGTTTCTTCGTCTCGAAGAAACAGGGAGGTACAAAAAAAATTGTTAGTCGGTGGAACGGAGGCCGAGGGTTGCTCTGCTTGGGGAGGTGGGAGAGAAGTCGGGGGAGTTTCTTTTTGAGGAGGGGGTATGGGGGACGGTGGTTTTTCTACTGGAGGAGTTGGTATGGCTTCTTCCGGCTGTGAGGCTGATGGTGGGTTTTGCTGTGAGTTAGGGGGTGGCGGAGGTGGTGGAGATGATGGTGGCGGAGGTGGAGACGGAGTGGGGGACAAAAGGGTGACGGGACTGTTTGGTGGGCTTTGGTCGGAAGAGATACTTGCTTCCAACGGTGACGTGGGTGGTTCGTTCTGGGCTTCGGCTCTGATTTGCTCTGTGACAAAGTGGATGGATCCAATCACGTCGCCTCCGTCGTCGATCCTAGTGAATGTCGTTGTTTCTTGGGCGTAGATTTGTTTGTGTGCTTTAAGAGGAGTTGTCATCCGTATTGTCTGTGCCGATTGGAACAGTGTAGGCAACGTTGTGAAGAAGGCTCTAAGCTCAGCGTCTTTGTCAGCCCTAGCTCTTAGTGCCTCCGAAATTGCTCTTTGATAGTCTTCCATGGGGTCACCCAACTGTTCTACCGGTGCTTGTTCTTCGACCACACGCGTCGGGGATGGAGGAGGGGGGGTTGACACAAGGTCGATGATGTTTTCAGGCATCTATTGTGTTTTAGCTTTCTTGGGCCTTGCTTCTAGGGCGCTTGCCTCAATATATCATTGAAACTAGGTTTCAACCGACACTTTATTGGCCCGGGCGTCTTCGACAATGTCGACAGCCGTGGCTATGAGTTCTTCGTCATCGTCAGACGAGTCAAGAATAAGTTTGCACTTACCCCTGCCTATTTGTTGTTTTTGTGTCTTGAGTCTCTTCCTGGCAACCGCTATCTCCTTAGCAATCTTCTTGATGTTGCTCTTTGATAGGGCATACTCAGGGTCGTCCTCTTCGACTTCACCTGTTGGTTCTGGAGTGGGTTTGACGATTGCAGGAGCCAGAGGAGTTGGCTGTTGCACTGTTGGCTGCGTTTGTATGGTTGGTTGTTGTTGTTTTGATGGCTGGGGTTCGACGACCTGTGCAGTCGGAGGTTTGACAGTAATATGCACCCGACTAGTGGTCACGGTCGGGGCATCCTCTGACACGAATGTACTGATATACATATTAAGCTCGTAGTCCTCCTCCTTCTCCTGGTCTGTCAGCGGTTCAATGGTAGAGAAGTCGACCTTTTTGGCAGCCTCCGGAATTGGTACCTTTGCTCCTGCCTGTCGGGTCAATTCTCTGAAAATTTGTTCAACTGTCGGGTAGTAGTCGAGGTCTTTTGCTTTGGGATCTTGACCTCGCATGTACCATACTGATGTATGGTCAAGTGCTAACTGGATATGTGAGTCGGCAGGGAGGTTTCGTCGGATGTTTTGGGGTACCCTCCACCTCGTCGTCCGAACTTTTAACTGCTGGAACCAAGTCTGCAAGAAGACTTTCCCCTGTGCTAGCTCATGCAGGGTGCCTTTTTGTGAGAAAGGTTTGAAACGGTGCATTTCAAATCTAGTCGGCTCCCGAAATACTGGACTGCCTTCCGGACAGAAGTGATACATGACTATCCAGATAATCAGGGAGGGGAATTTGATAATACCTCCCGTCTCCTGGCAGCGTTCACAGATGGTTTTGACCATGTCAGCGACATAGTCTCCCCATTGGTAGACTCTTCCATTGGTGGCGATTGTGTTGACCTCCTCCAACATCTCCAATTTGAGGTCGCTGCTTCGACCGGCCAAGGTAAGGGTGATTGCGATTATTTTTGCCACAATTTGTGGTGTCCGGGTCGCAATCTGTCCCGGCAACGGAACCAATGTTGTAATCTCACAGATCACATAAGGTTACCAATAATACATACTAAACATACATAAATATAAACAGAGACAGAAGACAAGAACAGATTGGATAGAACAGAATAGTTTATTATAATGAGTTCATACAAAGCACAGAACTGAACTGAGTTCTTGTGTGGCTCAACAACCTAATATATACAAGTTACAAACAGTTACAAAATAACTACCTGTCGGTTCGGTGAACCGACACGACTGTTAGTTAGCCGACTTAACTAACTAGTTTAGTCGGCCAACTGACTTAGTCAGTCCATCGACTTAGTCAGCTGACTAAGTCGATCTTTGTTCAAGTCGACTTATGTCGACTTTCTCCTTCTACACCACCCCTACCACAAATAATATACCTATGCTAGGTCACTCCCCTCCTCCTTATCATTCAATTGGGGTAGGCCCATGCTAAAAGATTCAATCCTCATGGGAGTGTTCCCTTCAACCTCTCCTAGCACGGAAACAACAACAGTGAACATGATCTCCACAAATAGTTATACTACCAAGGGGAAAGAAGTCATTGAGTCGTCCTCTTTGAGCCCCCATGAAGCAATATATGATGTTGTCCAATCCGTTTCCGATGACCATATTGATGACCTTCATCTTGTGGCCTCAGATCCTTACCACCTGCCTTATTGGTTAGAACCTTCTCTTCCTACACTGGATTATCTATCCTAGACTTTTTCATCGGACGAGTCCATTATGGATATTATGAGTACGGCTGAACCTATATGGGAGGATCATCATCACTGATCCTTGTTCCTCCCCAACACTAGTTTCGCATATTTTGATCTTGTCTCTCTTTTTGGTACCGATATTTTTGATAATACGCACACACCTGTATTGTTGTAAAATACTGAATCTGCAGGAAATCTGTGCAACATTACTAAAAATACCCCGCTAGACATATCGGTCAAGCCTGGAACCATTGAGCATGTTCACGTTGGGAAAAACTGGTCAATGGAAGAAACTGAAGCATATAGAGAATTATTCAAGGAATTCCGAGATACTTTTTCCTGGTCTTAGGAAGAAATGCCTAGGATAGACCTACCTATTATGGTCCATGAAATCAAAACCTATCCCACAGCTAGACCTATCACACAGAAATTGAGTCAAGTCCACCCCCGAAAATCCACGGCGATTAAAGCTAAAGTAGAGAAACTTCTAAAGGCAAGATTTTTTATTTTGTCCCCCTGAGGGAATGGGTATCGAATATTGTCCCTGTGAACAAAAAGCAGGGCACCATTTGAGTCTGGATCGATTTCTGAGACCTAAACAAATCTTGTCCCAGAGACAATTTTTCGACTCCGCATATTGATCAGATTATCGACAACTCTAATGGAAGTGCCATCTTCTCATTTATGGATGGATTTTCTGGTTACAATCAGATTGAGATATTGCCCGCTGAAATTTGCCTATAGGAAGTTATCCTTTGGACTCAAGAATGTCGGAGATACATTCTAGTGTGTTATGTTCTATGCATTTCACAATATTAAGAACATTGTGGAGTCATATCTTGATGATCTCCCTACTCATTCACAGTAGCAGGAAGACCACCCTGAGCATGTTAGAGATATTTTCCTGATATGCCATCATTATAAAATATGGATTAATCCTCATAAATGTGTTTTTTGCATTGATATGGGACGTCTTCTTGGTTTTGTGGTTTCTAAGGATGGAATTCGGATTGATCCACTGAAGATTGTTGTTATATTAGCCCTACCTGCCCCAACAAACCTCGTTGAACTCCAAAGTTTGCAAGGGAAGGCAAACTTTCTCCGCCGTTTCATTTGCAATTTTGCTAAGAAAACGCACGGTTATATGTGTCTCCTGAAGAAGGATACCCCTTTTTTCTAGGATGACCAAGCCCAGGGAGCCTTAGATAATCTTAAGCACGCTCGGAGCCTTAGATAATCTTAAGCACGCTCTGACTCATTCACCCATGATTCACCCCTGGGATTATTCAAAGGATTTTCTCTCATATGTTTCTACCTCCACTACTACCATTGGAATGGTTTTAGCTCAGGAGGATCCCAACAGTCAGGAGCACGTGATATACTATGCCAGTAAGAATCTCATTGATTCTAAGACCTGATAATCACATGTGGAAAAGTTGGCATTGGCTACGGTCATTGTTGTTCATAAATTCCATCATTACATCTTGCTTCACATGACCACGGTAGTTGCAGATCAAAACCCTATGTACTACATCCTGACTCGTCAGGTGCTAGGGGGAAAATGTTCTCGTTCGATCGTCATC
Organism: Pseudotsuga menziesii; assembly: GCA_001517045.1. NCBI lineage: Eukaryota > Viridiplantae > Streptophyta > Pinopsida > Pinales > Pinaceae > Pseudotsuga > Pseudotsuga menziesii. The sequence continues at coordinate 99,407 of LPNX010749773.1, read as the reverse complement.
CTGCAAGAATTTGACCTTGAGTTTTCCAAGTCCACTTCAAAGAAATCCTTGCTCTTTGCAGAGCTGATGTGCGACCTTCACTGTGCTTTGATGGATTCTGAGCCTAGTGATTCATTCTTGGATGAATTCATGTTCTTAATAGGCACAACTAGCCCATGGTATGGATATTTAATCATTTATCTCCAAACTCAAAGATTTCAGCCCCACATGTCTCATGAGGATTGTCGCCATATCCGTCACCATGAAAAGTACTACCTTATCCTAAATGATACACTGTAAAGGCGTGGTATAGATTCCATTCTCCGACGATGCCTTACACATGAAGAGGTTGAACAGGTCCCTAATGATTTCCACTCTGGAGCATGTGGAAGTCATGTTTCTAGGATGGCTACAGCCCAGAAGATCCTTCGCGCTGGCTATTTCTGGCCTTCAATCTTCAAAGACTGTCATGAAGTTGTTAAGAAATGCGCACCTTGCCAACATTTCTATCCAAAAAAGCACACCCACCCTGCTCCATTACACCCCGTCATTGTAGTTGGCCCTTTTTCCAAATGGGGTATTGAATTTATGCATTGTACGCATACCTCAGCCGAGGGGCATGCTTACATCATAGTAGTCGTTGATTACTTCACGAAATGGGATGAGGCTACTCCTACATATGCATAGGATGATAAGACTGCCGCCCTCTTTTTGTTCAATCATGTGATAGCTAGGTTCGGAGTCCCATAGTCTATTGTCACTGACCATAGATCACATTTCCGGAATCAGATGATGACCGAGTTGAGTACCAACTTGGGTTTTCGCCATGAAAACTCAACTCCTTACTATCCACAGGCTAATGGTCAAGTTGAAGCCATTAACAAATTTCTTAAAACTATGCTGCGAAGAATGGTTGGAGATCATAAATCTAACTGGCACCTGACTCTCTTTTCTTCTCTTTGGGCTTACAGGACTTTGGTGAAAACAGCGACTGGTTTCACACTGTTCCATTTAGTTTACAGACTAGAAGATGTCCTACCTATCCGATGTCAAATTCCATCACTGAAACTTGCCATATAACTTCTACCAAGCACTTCCACCGAGGAAGAAATATTTCTATACCTGAATAACCTTGACAAAACTAGAAGAGATGTCGCCTTATCTAATGAGGCACATAAGAAACATGTCAAGGACCAGTACGATAAAACTGTTCAACCTCGTGTTTTTAATGAAGGAGACCTAGTTCTGATCTATATTCAGAGACACGACAAACTAGGTAAAAGGAATTTTGAGTCAATGTGGTATGGTCCCTTTGTCGTCAGCAAAGTTTTAGAGAAAGGAGCTTATGAGCTCATGGATTATGACAGAATACCCTTCAAGAAACCTCGCAATGGGTTGTACCTGAAGATGTACTATGCTTAAAATCATTTTTTGTATGGTACCTTATACATATATGTACATTTTTTGCTTTTAGTGTGTTGTGTCTTGATTCAGTGTGGTTTTGAGTTCAGTGTCAAAACGGTTTATACTATGTTTTGGTTATGCAGATCAAATGTATTTTTATGGCTTCATTGATGGTGCTTGCCATCATACCCTGAACCTTGCTTCAACTTCTTGGGTTCTCTATTCCCCGGTTCATGATTTGATCCGTTTAGGAATGATATGCATTGGTCCTGCTACCAACAACATAGCCGAGTATCATGCAGTAATAGGTCTATTGACTGAGGCTTCATCTCGAAATATTAATGACTTGGTAGTATTTATTGATTCACAATTAGTGGTTTGTCATTTAAACCATGTTTATGGCATCAGAAACCCTGTACTCCTACGTTTATTTCAGAGAGTGCATTTATTGGAGAGGTCATTTGAATGTATCACACATAGGCATATCCCTAGGTCAGATAATATAGTGGCTGATTCATTGGATAACTACATCCTAGACTGGTATATTTCCCATTCATAACTTATTAGAAAAACACGGTTCATCGTAAAATAAATTGTAAATGACACATAAAACTCATGTAAATACGATTTCCATTTGAGACATATAAACATCGGTAATAAGTCTATATATATATAAGAGTGCTTTTTACAAAATGTGGTCACAAGACCTCATCTGAAGCACTGTGGCTTTCAGGAAAATACATACAAAATCATATACAAAATCCTGAAGTTGTATTAGCTTTCAGTAATACATCATGCAGGATATCACTTAATGATGTTCATGATAACACATGATAGCCCGTGATACTCTACGTAGCAGTCGGCTAAAACAGCTTAGCACTCCTACAGTGTGCCTCTGGAATCTAATCGGGAGATCATCAATAGTTGCATCTGGTATGTATAGGGTTAACCTCTCTAGGTTCTCCTCTAACTATTCCAGTTGGTCGTCACCTTGGTGAACAAACTGAGCTCCCACTCGCCTGTCCATTGGGGATGCTCCCCCTAGTCGTGCCGCACCAACATCTACATGAGAAAATTTAGGTCTTGTTACTACTCATAAAAAACATAAAACATGAAAACACAAAAAACATAATCAACCTTTTAGAGTCTTGTTTCTTATCAATGTCCCCCCACTAGGCACCGGGTGGAAGTGGTAGATCAGGGTCATCCCTGAAGTCAGTACCCGCATATGCGTAATCCTCAATCATGAGGATTTGGTCATCCAACCAACGGAAAAATATAGCATTGTACTTCACTTTAGGTCTTCCACCTCCCGTGCGAGCCATAAGCTCTAACCACCTTAGCATACGAGGGTCTCTGACCATCACCTCTATAAACACCACTTGGGGCCTCATGTGGGGCACCCGCTCGAAAAAGAAACAATCTAAAAGGCATCCATAGCCAAACTGTTTCAATTCCCCTTGTCGACATTTAGTCATCTGGTCCTTGAAAACCGGAAGTAGTGCCTCTGCCCAGTTGAAAACGCTAGGTGCCATAGCCTCTAGAGCATACAGTAAATGCGCTCTGGATTCCTGGTGAGGCCCTTGGCTTCCTTCCATCTACTGCATAATTAATAGAACAGTGCAAAGAGGAGCATCCATCACTGCCTTTATGGGGATATTCTTCCCCGACATCCTAGTACCAGGTAAGCAGTGATGGTTTATCAACTCCCGGGTGGTCAAATCCCCTCCTCGGGAACCAGTCAATGAAATAGGAGCACCCCATCTAGATAATCCTGTCAGAAAGTAGATACCCTCTGCCTCTATGGTCAGTATATGAGCTCCCACCTCAAAGTATTGTTGTTAAGGGTTCCACATACATAAAATATGCTCTAACAGGCGCTCATGGGATATCATATGCGGAGTATGGAAAAACTTCAAGAGACCACAACCTCTCAAAGCTGTAATACACCCGACATTTGCCTCAGCCAGGGAATTATCAATGTCATGTTGTTTTTCTTTCCATATGACCATTTTTTACCGAAAAAATGCTGCCAAAAACAATAAATGGGCTAGTTAAAACCATATCCAATCATCAAAAACTTTTTTTTGGATTACCCACTCAGTTTTGTAACCTCATGGTCGGCACTGCTTGTCATCCATTTATACAAAGCAGTGGCACCGCTTGAGTGAAACTAAACGTGGGAGGCTTTTATTAGGCACCACCTGTCCCGTAAGGGGCAGGATTGGTGCCTGCATTTTGGATTTAGGGATTTCTCATAGACCCCTAAAACCCAAGCAAAAATAAAAGTGGAAGCAATGAAATGAAAGAATAGGTTCCTAGCATTTACCTGGCTCTGACGGTACTGGAAATGGATGGTGGATGCTCCTGTAATCTCTGGTTGAAGATCTAGCTCCAAAAGTCTCCCAAATGCTCTCACAAAATGGTAAATAGTAAAATGGCTAGTTTTTTACTATTCAATTGGCTTTTAAATGAATTTTAGGACTTTTTTCACATTATTATTAATGTTTTTTAATCATTTTTATTTGAAAACATCCTTTAATATAGTTTATAAAGTCATTTATTTGAATATTTAGGGTACTAATGAACTTTTTAAGTCTTGCAGGGATGAAAAGATAAACAGTAGTGTCTTTGGAGAGGTTTGTTTTTGGCTTTTTCTGACTTCCAAAAAATGGAAAAAGCCCGTGAGCGTTTGTTTCGATACTTTGGTCATGCTCTTAGAACTCAATATCAAAGTTCCGAGCCTGTTTCCGATTCTTTTCGGGTTCGTAAAAAATTCTCATCATGAAAATAAACCTAATGGAGTCCCCTTTAAACTCTTTTTGGACTCCTTAAATATGAAAAAATTGTCGAGCACTTGTCTTTTCCATACTCGTTAAAGTATTTGAAGAGTCATCTCTCCAATGGTAGTTTATCTCTTTTTCGGTTCCGATAGACTATTTACGAAAAAGGAACGCTCCAGCTAATCATGACTGGAAGAGTTGTCTGGGGTATTATTTTATACTTTTTCAGGCTCTAGAGACTAAATTTTACGAAAAAGGACCCTTTGGAGTTTCTTCTGTCTTCATTTATACTCTCTAAACATGAACGATGCCAAGTTTGCTTTCATTGGGAACGAACTCCTCCTTTCTCAGGTTCGTAAAACGTATGAGAATGGACTTGTCTTTAGATGAGCTACATCGAGTGTTTGTTACCCTCTTTGAACTCGTAAAAATGAAAAAAGGCACTCATCAATCATGATGGGGAAATTAAGGGAAGGGAATCAATTCATTTTTACAAATAAGATGGCAGTTTGTTGTCACCTTTGAACATGGCACTTGACTGCATTTCATTCAATCAATTGGGTAAATCATCTTGTCTCTGATTCGATCCACTTTCATGAGTCATGTCACTCTTTTGATTCTTTCAAAGAATGCATTGTCCATTGTCATATTGTGTTCCACCTCGTTGAGGCAATGCTTCCAAGTCTTTTGTCATGCCGCCCGATGTTCAAAGGGAAGTTAGAAGTTTACCTCTACAATTAAAACAGCCTTTGTGTCAGTACCTTTTGAGTCACTCCGATGGTTACATTATCTACTACATTCTAGAACTTTGTTCTGATTTGCGTGTCGTCGATGTGGGATTCATCATGGCCCTCCTTCGACGAGACTATTCTTGTCGACATCAGCTCATCATCCAGGAATTAGCCTTAGAAACAAGTTTAGTACCTTGAGATATGTATGCCTTAATGACAGATTCTCTCGCTCTCGACATAGGTTTACATTATTGACCTTTGATCAAGAGATTTGACTGAGTGTTCAACATCAAATCATCTATTCACATTCAGTATTTTGTACTAGGGTACCTTAGGAATCATTGACATCAATGGTGATCTCCCTCACACTTCTTAACGGTTCACATCATTGACTAGTAATCAAGTGGTTTCTACCATGTTCGACTTCAGATCATTGTAATGACATGGATAGAATCGTACTTTGTGGAAGATAAGACGAAGACCCTGGGTATCTATTGGAAAACACTCATAGTTTTCTTCCCTAGGTTGCGATGGAGTATATTGTGTGAAGTACCAACATGGATCCACATTTGTATGGTCATGGCTATGCTCAAATTTGCGTCTCTATGACATTTATCTACATTGTATGTCTGGTATCTATGTCCAAGTTTGAGTCCTCTAACACATGAATCTACGTTGTATTCTAGTATCCTTGGTTGTTTATCTCTCTCATGGATCTGCCTTGTATTAGTATGCATCCATGATGAAGACACATTTTGCTCATGAGTCAAAAGTATTGATGTATTGCAGGTGCCTGGTTGATGATCTCCGATCAAGCTGATTCTTGCCCCGAAGTGATAACTTGCTCTTTCAAATATCTTGCTTATCATATCCCTCTAGCCTCATGCTTTTGGGGGAATTTTGTTATACCTAAATCTCATCATCAGCATGTGATAAGACCCTAAACTTCAGTATTGTCCTCAATCCCAAACTGTGAAGCAAGAACATTGATCCAGAAATCAGATTTGTGTATGAAAATCCAACACCACTTTGGTCCTTTAGTCAAAAAGCAGTACCTTCTTCAACATCGCCTGTAATGCATTGGAAATAAGATATTGCACCACCTTTCCTGGTTAATCAAGGCATGGTTCTTCCTAGAACCGCTCTGTCATGGTGAACAAAGAGCGGTGCCCTTGGTAAAAAGTGAAAAAGAGAAGGTTCCATGAAGCTTCTTGAAAGAAGGCTCCGTGGCACTCTTATCCCTAATCACTAGGGTTAGTTGGGCTCGAGATCCCTCCTTGTAGGATCTCCTACCCACCTCACCCATCAATTTATCAACCATCCCTACCCATTGCACGCCTATAAAAACAAGCTCAATTCCCATGGTTGAGAGAGGAGTAATGTTATGTTGTTGCTTTGATATTCTGGCCTAAGTCATTCAAGAGAGCTTGAGGGAGCAAGTTGGAGCTATAGAGGACAAGTTGTTGGTCTTGTGAGAGAGCCTATCAACACTAAGGCATAGGTTGTAAACTCTTTCTTCGTTTGATTAATATAAAGTACGTTGGTTCCTTTCCCATATACTTGTCATGCTATAATCTTACATGTTATTGTCAAATTCCTTAGTCATTGACATAGATCTATAGATGATGTTCTGGTATCTTTGATCTCTTGTATGTTTGATGTGTTTATGCAGGTGTTTCTTTGGATACCTTTTGTCATAGTAGAAGAACCACATCACTTCATCAAATATTGCATTCCAGGTGTCTATGGTTTCTAGGGAATGTCTTCCAGCCTTATTGTGAACTATTTGTTCTGGATCTGAACCATTCAGATCAGAGGAACAACTTCTATCCATAGAAGGTGTAAATTTACTTACAACAACCAGCTCCATATGTTAGTTCTTTTTCATCATTAGTATCACAAGAAGAAAAAGCACCTTTAAGAGACACAGAAAAAGATGGCTCTTCAATACTTGCTTCTTCATTGAAAGAGGAAGCATTCGAATCAAGGAGAGTAGAAGCAACATGAACTATATGAGAAACTTATTTATCGTGATCACTTTCATCAGAGAATATAGAGGCCAAGAAATCTTGAGAGAGAGAACAAGAGGAGATGTTGGGTTCACTCCATGCTTCATCTTCTATTTCCTGCAAACCAAAAGATTTGTCCAAATTCTCCCAAGGCTCAAATGGATACTCAATAGAATCTATGAGATGATGTATATTTGGAGACATTCCCAAACACATAATTCCATAATCTCTATTACAATTATTTATCCAATCAATCTTTTATTCATAAGACTCAGGTTCGGTCAATGCACCAATGGAGACATAAAAGAGACATTGCCTCTTCAAGTATGCACTCATATTTGGATTCCAATCAAAATAGTTGAAAGGAGATAGTAGAGAAATTTTGAATCCATATTGAAGTTTTTGATATGCTCTAGGAGATACTCTCTGCAACCTGCAAAAAAAAACTAGGAGAAAATCTTGTAAGCTAGACAATCTCTTCTTCAGAGAGGGATAGCAAACTGGATGTGCTCCTCAACTATGTAGAACTTGATCAACCTTGTTGCTCTGATACCATGTAAAAATAAAAGATCAATGCTATGAGAAATGATGCTAAGAAGAAGCACAGGAAATAGATCTTTCTACTAAGAATTCTCACAAGAATACACAAGAAAAATAGAGAGAAGAAAAGAGACTGAATCACATGAATGAAGAGATGAATATTGGTGCGTATCCTTTTATTGAATAATGATGAATAATAGTGTACATAAACAGTACATCATGTTATCACTAAAATATGCACCTTGACTGCATAAGGAGCATGGCTAATGAATCTTTAAAATTGGTTTAAAGGGTAACTAAGTTGATAGAGTGTTGGAGGTATAACAGTACAAATCTCAGGCTGGGTTTAAAGATCAAACGGTAGGAAATGTATCATTGTAAAATACAATAATAGGAAAGACTACGAGCATGAATTTATAAAGAATGAATCTGGTTCTGCAACAAGACATTTAAAGGTAATTGCACATCATTATAATAATATTGTAATGGATTATCAAGATCACACACAAGATAAAATCATAACTAGATACAATTCATGTATAAAAGCAAAACAGGCTCATTATTATAATCATTTCAGAGCAGCCATCCTACATAAAGAAAAACAGAGTGCATACATGCCCTGCCAATACCATCTCATCCCTCGGCTGGAAATCCCCCCTTTTTACATTGAAACATTATAATTTAAATAATAAAAACCTTAACAACTAAACTCTCTTCTCAGAGCTAAATCCTATCAAAAAACAATATCGAACAAATTGCATATCTGGGTTTGGTTCTTTGGTAATTCTTCTAACTTTCACATGTTCATTGGATGCCCTGGAACTTATTATGTTATTAGATTGATAATCTTCTTTGAATGCTGGAACTGAAAATGTGAATTCAATAGCTGATTTGTCTCATCAAATCTCAAATGGTTCTTTGTAACTCTTCCACCAGCCATCAAATGCTTAAATGATGCCCCAAAATACTCTGATTAAATCACTAAAAATCTAGAGTTGATTGCTGATGCTAATTTTTGAAACCTGTAGTCTGCCACTTGTTCGTCCTTTCACGGCCTGAACATATTGAGCTCGATCTTCCGAAAATGCTCTTCCACAAAATCTTTTTTATTCAATCGATGCTCTAACCTATGTAATAGGCTTAAGCCAATCCTTCAAACTTGATGAACTTGATCCTTGATATTCATATGCTACTATTAATGAAATTGCAGACCTCAAATATATCAAATATGTAATAAAATCATGACTCCCAAAACTCTACTAGATCACTATTATTCAAGGTGTTGACCTAAATTTCAAAATTGGCAATGTGCCAATCTACCATGCAAGCTTGTAGACATTTACAAAGTAAAAGCGTTGTTGGGAAATTCCTTCATAGAAAATGGTAGAGTAGTTTTTATTTAGTGATCTATTGTCTTGGAGATTATATTTGGTGAATGAAAACTTTACATCCTGACATAAGAGGAATACTGAAATCTGTAATCCAAAAATGCACAGATAAAAGATACCATAACATTAAGAAGAGACGTTGCATTCCACAATGCATAAACAAAGACGTTACATTCCACCGGCATTCCTCTGTCACCTACATACTTTGATGTTGTCATTTAATTCTGGATAAATGAACTTAATTGACATCCACTAAACTTAACTTAAGACCTGTGAGCTAAGTCTCAGGAAATTTTGAACCTGTAGCTCAAGCTTATAGGGCTTCAAACATTTGTACTAATCTTCCCATCTTTCTTCATATAAATGCAATCTGGTAGCGCCATCATTTCTTACATTTTTCAATGCAAGCTCAATTTCCTTTGCAACCTTGATCTCGAATATGTCAATCACAAAGAGGGTTGCAATTAAGCAAACAATGATATTCATTGAACTAATGAGCAAGCACATGGCAATAAAGTCATGAGAGTCTCAACATGCTACCACAATCCAAAATTGTGTAGGAACAATATGGAACCAACACATCCCTCATAGGAAAATCGAGTTGTATGGAGACAATTCATAAAGCTCCAAAGTTGACTTACCAAAATATAGAAAACCCCCATAGGTGGCTAAAGCACATCCCAAATCTGTCAACGACCTCACGAATTGGAAAAAGCATGAGTGAGTTGTCAAGGAGATGGAAAAAACATGCTAATCCTAGAAAATGGAGAGAAAGTCATGAAGTATGGGTTGGCAACAAAGGGACCCATTTTCCTAGTTGACTAGCTTTAACTTATCCATAGCAAAGCAGGAAAAAGTAGAATCTACTGTAAATATCTGTATACTAATTCTGGATGGTCAAAACGTGGTCAAAATCAACCCAGAATGAGAAATAAAGCATTCCTCGGATATAGATGGCATGTATTGACTTTGCAAGTGGATGCCAACTAATTAAGCTAGTGGGTGAATAATTAATCATATAATGATTAATTATTTTATCCTAATTTATGAGTGGGTTTAATATAGTCCAACAAGGAGAAACGTATTGATATTATAGATTGTGCAAGAGGATGGGAGCACAAGCAAGGAAGTGGTAAGCCTGAGCATGCATCGAGTGCATGTGTAAAGCCCATTTATGATATCTCTAATTCTGATGTATCTATTTCTGATTTACCTTATGATATATCAGAATCTGAAGCCTCCATCCCTTCCTTGGAAGAAACCTGAATCAGTTTACCAAAGCTTACTACCAAACTAGTCATTTTTTGCTAGTTTCTGATAAGTCTTCTGAAAGCTCTTTCCCAATCCAATTCTCAAGGTGATATACATCCTATAAAATTCATAGACTCATTTTTCCAACCATTTCATTACCAAATTACCCGACAACCCTCAAGTTAAGTAGTTGGAAAATCTCAAAATTGCCTAGTTTCCAATGCTATGTCACTTGTATATGTTGCTCTTATGTCATGTATGTATTTCATTGGTTGGACAGCCATATCATTGGCCTTCATGGGACTTATGGTCCATATGTCTAGACTTTATTTTACCACCCATGGTTCAAATCTCAAGTCTCCAGACCTTCCAGGTTTGCTCAATTGTAATTGTGATCTAGTTTCCCACTCTTCTCTCTCTATGGACCCATTCGCTCATGGAGACACCAAACCTCTGATGTTTTCTATTGGATATGACATATATTCTGATATTTCAGAGGCTCATGAGATTTATTACGGAGTTATGAATGTGCTTCATCAAATTGGGAAGAAGATTCATGGTTTTATTCATGATATGGCAGCTACACATGAATCAATTTTTGTTGAATCTTTTGATGTTATTTGGGAAAGATTTTGCAAAGGGATATTTTCCATGCTTGATTATGCTATTAGATTAGAGTATGCTTGCGAAAAAATAAATTCTTATGATTCCCCTCCATCATCAAATAATGACCATCAAAGGGCTTCTCCACGTGATCTTTGTCTACATTACTTTGATGCATTGATGCATGATCTTAGCATCCACAACACCTTCACTAAGTACATCACCAAGAAGTTGTTCTTTCAACTCATTCAATTGAAGAAGAGGACCTATTGAAGAATTTTTTGTTCATCTCTATTATATACATTTTTTAGGGGAGGTTTTGTCCCATAAGGTTTTCCTCCTTACCTCAGTTACATGGATTAATAAAAAAAGTGTTGTAAAAGGTGACTTGTGCCTTAGTTTCCAAGGCCTTAATAAATCATTTTGGTATAAGTTGTACTAAGTTAGGCTTAAGGGGGAGTGTTAGAGAAATAATATACCTTAGTACCATGATGATATACCTAGGAGACATAATCATTTTCCTTATTCTTATGTTCTATGCTCTAACTTAGGCTATACTTATCGATACTGGTCAAGTAGGTGATTCTGGCTCATTAATTGATAGTTGAGGTACTCTACTTTGATCATTTTTTCATCTAGGTGCCTATATTAATTGTAAACCACTTTCATCTTTGACTAGGGGTGCTAGTGTGTGAATGTGGTTGTTTTGTGGTCTTCTTGGGAATTTATTTAGCTCCTAGGGACTCTCCCACTCACCCATGTGCTCTCCCATGCTATCCTTCCCTCATTTATGACATAGGAATGGTTCTTACATGTTCACACATGGTTTCGTGACTGTTTGGTTAGGTTTGGTATCCTATTGGTCAACCTAAAGGGGTTTAGGGGTCAAATCCTAGCCTGACACTTGTATGCATTCACTTGGCCTCCAAAGGCTCAAGAATTTTCCCCAATGTATAATAAATATGTACTATACACATATACAATATGTACTTTAATAATATCATCACTTATTAGCACCATTCTCATGTGCTATTTCAATTATTTTCAATCTCTTTTGTTGTTATCTTGCATATTTTGTCAAACGCTTTGATTGTGAATATTGTTCTAGCTCCTAGATCTAACTAAGAAGAAATTGTCACATTTGTTGATCTCGTTTGGTTTATATTGTGGGTTCACATTTTCTTCTGCAAAACCCATTTCTAATTAAGTATGAGTCAATTCTTCCATACCAAGCTCTTGGCACTTGTTTGAAACCATATAGCGCCTTTTTCAAATTGTAATCTTTATGCTCTTGATTTTTTATTTTATACCCAGGTGGTCGATCAATGTACACTATTCTTCCAAAATCCCATTTAGGAATGCTACTTTGACATCGAATTGATATACTTGCCATTTGTTTTGAGATGTTAATGCCAACACTATTCTAATGGTGTCTAACCTTGCCACTAGAGAAAAGGTTTCACCATAATCAATAACAGGATGTTGTGCAAATCCTTTTGCAACAAGCCTTGCCTTATGCGTATCCAATTCACCTTTTTCATTGAATTTAGCTTTATAAATCCATTTAACTCGTGTGTTGTCCTTTCCTTTTTCCATATCTACAACATCCCAAGTGTCATTTTTTTCAATTGCCACAATTTCTTCATTCATTTCTTGAATTGATTATCTTCTTTAATAGCCTCTTCAAAATGTGCAGGCTCACATGAAAATAATGCAAAATGTGCTTCCACATCTATTTCATCATCTTGATGATAAATTTCTCTTAAGCTTCTAGTATTTTTATTTCTCAATGAAGCTATTGTAGGGTCTGACTCACTACTAGAGTAAGGATTGTGAGCTTGTTGTTCTCCATGTCTTGAAGTTTCACCTTGAACCTATAACCTTGGTAATTTGGATGGATATCCTTGTTGTCTTGTTGATTGCAGTTGATCTTCCACTTGTAGTAATGGTGTTGAATTTCCAACTATAGTTGATTGTTCACCTTGAGCATTCCAAGCTTTTGCTTCTTTAAATTAAACATACTTTCTTACTATAAATTTATTGGCAACTAGATTGTACAACCTTTAGGTTTTTGAGTGCTCGTTGTACCCTGTAAAATGCATTTTTCACTTTTATCATTTGACTTTCTTCTTCGTTATTCAGAAACATGTACAAAAGCTACACAACCACATACTTTGAAATGTGAAACACTAGACTTGTTTCCACTCTATGATTCCTTAGAAACTTTGTTTTTGACACTTTTTATATGTGATTTATTAAATATATATACTGAACATGCAACTACTTCACACCAAAATTCACTGTGAAGTTGTTGTTTTTTTAGCATACTTCTAGTCATATTAATTATGGTTTTGTTTTTCCTTTTTGTTATCCTAGTTTGCCGAGGAGTATATCCAGATGTAAATTATATTTTAATGCCATGATTTCTACAATAATTTGCAGTCTTTGAAATCATACTCACCTCCTCTATTAGAACTCAAAACTTCGATATGCAGTCCACTTTGTTTTTCTGCTAAAGCCTTAAAGTCCCTAAACTTTTCAAATGTTTCATATTTGTGTTTTAGGAAATATATCCAAGTCTTCTTATTGAAATCATCAATAAAAGTTAGTAATCAAAAGTGTTCCCCTAAGGATTTTGTTTGCATGGAACAATAAGTATGCACTAGCTCCAATGGTACCCTTGCTCTGTAGGATGCACTAGCTGGAAAACTATCATTGTGTTGTTTTCCCATTATGAAACTCTCGCATGAACTAGCTAGTTCATGTATTACTGACAAACATTTAACCATTTTCTTATATTGTAATAAATTCAGTCCACTAAAGTGCAAATGACCAAATCTCAAATGCCATAATCAAGACTCAACTAGAGTTGTGACATTGTGTACACATGAGTTTAACTAGTTGACATTTCTTAGTATTAAAGGAAACATCATATTCTTGGTCTTTTATATTCTGACAATGAGCCTTCTACTAGGAAATTTATCTAGGATTGTACACACCTTATTCTTAAAAATGACTTTATGACCATGTTCAATGAGTTGACCAACACTCAATAGATTGTGCTTTAGACCGGGGACTAGATAGACATTAGACATACTATTCTTCTCATTTTTCTAGGTTAGAAAACTGAATGTCCCTTTAACAACTACATTGACAACTTTATCATCACTTAGTATGACATCAAACTTGACTGAGGTATCTAAGTTTACAAACAAACTTTTTTCTCTTGTCATGTGATTACTACATCCACTGTTTAACAACAAAATGTCTTTATTACATTCTTGAGCTTCATGGTAGCTTAAGAACATGGTTTATGAGGTACTTTTAGATGTATTAGAAACATTGGATCTATTTTGTTTAGGTATGCCTACTTTTTCCTATATTCATTGGCTAAATGACCAAATATTTTGCAATAATAAAATTGAATTTTAGATTTGCCATATCTCTTATTTTGTTGATAGCCTTTACTTCTCCCCCTTGAGCTTAGAGGATGTTACCGTGGCTTTCTTTCATGTCCCACACTTTGCGTGTTCTGTGTGTGTGTGTTTGTGTTTGTGTGTGTGTTTGTGTGTGTGAATCAAAGTTGTTATAACTACCCCTGCCTCTGTCATTTCTTCCTCTTCCTCTATTGATAAAATCTTGTTGAAAATATGTTCAAGTGAGTTGTCTTCCATGTTAATTCTTGATTCATGGGTCAATAATTATCCCATCAGTTCATATATTGAGTATGTTGAAAAATCCTCAAATTCTTTAATGGCAACTACTGCCATACCAAATTTCTTAGTAAGACTCCTCAAAACCTTTTGTACAACCTTCTCATATGTTATGTCTTCTCCATGAAATCTTAGCTCATTGACCACCACCATTACCTTGGTCATAAAATGGTCTATTGTCTCATATTCTTTCATTTTTGGAGTTTCAAATCACTTCGAATATTTTACAATAGGCCAAGATAGGCCATCTCCATAATATCCCAGGCTTCCTTTGCAGTTTTAGCATTTGTTATTTTTGGAAAATTTGAATCATTTGCTCCCTACCAACCAAATTAACCATAGTGCTTTGCCTTCTCTCTTTCTCTGTTCATTTAATTGTGCTCTTTGTGCATTTGTCATGGTCTGAATTGTTGCGTGATCTAGTTTCATGAACCCAACTTCAATTTTTTCCCAACATTCCTAAAACTATAGGAATGATTTTATTCTAGCTGACCAAAACTCATAATTATTCCGTATTAAAACAGGTCCTTGAGATTGACCGAGGTTGCTGCTAGTTGCCATATTTTAAAATACACTCTAATACTTTGTTTTATCTGACTGGAAGTTTAAAATCTCAAACGTATTTTATAAACAAAATGACTCATAAAAGACATTTTTCCCATCAAAATCCAACAATACTTACTTCCAAACCAACCTGATTCTTTCCATCCCCTCCATCCCCTTCTTTTAATCACTATATCTTTTAAAAAGATGTGTTTTCTTTTAAATTTTCACTTCCCTTTTCTTAATCTCCACATAAAATAAGGCTTTCTGAAATCTTAAACTCTTTTTATCTTATCTTCTTACCTTCTACGATGTTTAGACTTTTTTTTATGACTTTCTCTAATTTTTTTAAATAAATTAAAAAATTCCCTTAAAAAAATTGGGACACCACTTCTTCAATTACTTAGGGTTTAATAGCATACCTTTGTCATCCCCTATTTTTAATTAAACACCTTTACACGAGACTCACTGAACTTGGTCAATTTTTAATGCATTCATATCACAACGGCTCGTCAAATTACATCCTATAATTACAATGGATGAAACTCCTTGAGTGATGTCAGCTACTCTTGGGTTTTCAATCGTAGATTTCCTTTGGTAAAAGTTGACCATGATTTTTTATATTTTTATATTATTTTTTTTGTTTTGTTGCATCATTTATTCTCGAGAGTCGGGCCTCTTCAAGATAATTTAGAAACAATGGTAATAGTTGCTCATCAATAACCTCCACAATCTTTTGTACATAGTGTTGCATCTGCAACATTTTCCCAAAATTCTAAAAATTTTGGGACCCTCATTTACTTGGAATTAGTCAGTTTTCTTCTTGTTTCCAGCCTCTTTGATTTTGGCCTTTGGATTTCGAAGCGTCTTCCAGAAGTTTTGGTTGCTATCACTCATGGTTTCTCTTCATTTAAATGATCTAAGTAATTCCATCTTGAGCTCCTTTTTATTGCTTTGCAAAATCTTTAAAAGTTTTCTTGTATCGGGAGGTATTTCTTTTGACTGTCCCGTCGTTGCGGGCGATTTTCAGCTCTTAAATTTCTTTTGTCCCGCTGTTGCGGGTGACTTCCGGAACGTGATCATTTTTTGTCACCTCGCCGTTGCGGGTGCTTTCCAAGTCTTGGTTATTGTTTGCGCCAACTGTTCCGGGGGTTGTTCATTTCGTTCCATCGTTGCGGGTGGTGGACTGTTCCGGTATGTTGCGGGCATTGTTTTCATGCCGCGTCGGAGGGGGATGAACACTGCTGTCGCCGCCGTTGCGGGTCAGTAAGAATTCCGAAGTGCTCGTCTCCCGCCGACTGCATGTATCGGATCCCTGTAGACTGTTGTTTTTCCCTCGCCGTGGACAACCGTATACTCTGAGCGTCCGCCGCCGCCCGACTTCGGTTCTTGATTGCATGATCTATGTTTTGCGTTGCGGGGGAGTTCCAACTCTCGGTTGTTTTTTTCGCGCCGAGTGTCGCGGAGGTAGGTTACTTAGTTTTACCGTTGCGGGTGGTGGTTTCTTCCTGTATGTTTCGGGCGTGTTTTTATTCCGCGTCGGAAGCGGACAAATACTTCCGTCTCCGCCGTTGCGGAGCATTGGGAGTTCCAAGTTTTCGCCCCGCCCGGCCACGGTTATCGTTCGCTCGACCCATTATTATGTTTTGCGTTGCGGGTGATCTATTGGCTGGGATGGTCCGCCGTTGCGGAGAAGGCTAAGCTTTGTTGCCCGACTAAAACTTTCATGTCCGCTCCGACTGAGTTGACCTGTCGCACGTGTGAAGTTTTATATATATACGATGGGCGTGTTTTGGTTTTTATTGTTATTTTTCGCCCAAGCCGTCGTAATACGCCTCGCGCGGTCGACCTCGCGAATTTGGTGGAACCCTGTGCTCGTACCTTAGTCCAGCTGTCGACTGGGAACTCGATCGTTGACGCCACTTCAGTTGTGCATTACTGCCAGGTAGGATCTTTGCCTCTTTTTGCTTGTATTTTTTAAGGTTTCGTCTGGGGGACTTATGCTGTTGGGGAGTATTGTCAAGATTACAGCCCGTTTTTCTTTTTTCGCCTGCATACGGATTTTTTATAACCGCGGCTAGGGTTGTCGTTTTTGTTTCCCTAGTTAGTCTGCACCCGCGTTTTTTTATTATTATTATTATCTGGGGGTCGGATAGCTTGTGCGATTAGAGGGGGGGGGTCTGTCCTTTTAAAAGCTCGCGTCTTTATTCCCCTCGGCCGTTTTGGTTGCGCCTTGAGCAAATGGAAGAAGACGCAGGTGCAGGCGGCCGTTATGCCGCCTGCACCTGGTCTGGTACCTGTAGTAATGGGGTTTGTAAATACTTTGATGAGGTTTTCAATGAAAATTTCATGGTAGATACCCGGCTGGTCGATTCCCCTATGCGTTTGCCCTTTTTCCTCGAAGCCCTAACCTGTGCCCGCTCTGCGCTTTTCGTCGTTCTCTGCCACGCGAAACCATAGGGCCGCGCTGCTGTCGATTGTTTACGATTTGGGGTGAAAAATGAATGGTGATACTGGTGGGAGCACCCTGCACGAAATGTTGTCATGGGTGCCCGTAGTTCATGGCCACACCGATGTAATTATCATGTCCGCGAGCGGCATAGGCTTTGCCATTCTTTTACCCTTGCTAAAGCTTGTTTTAATGATAGTCGTGCCTTGCGTTTGCATTTGCATTGCATATCTTTTCATTGGTAAAAGATGGCATATTGGGAAATAACGTGAACCGGTTAATGAATAAATTCATTATAGTACTATAGCTCATTACATTGCAGAAATAGTCTGAGTGTTGTGCTGATATTTTCAGATAGTCAGTATATGGATTGGTTGTGCGTACATGTGTGGGTTGCTTTCTTACTTACACATTGATATAAGATAATAGCACAGCTCAAAATATTGCATGACTAGTTCAAATCCTTCAACTTGAAGAGCCTATATCTGATATCATTATAGCCATATAGACAATCGAGAAAGAATAAACTGCTTCATAATATTCACAAATTTGAATTGCTTAATATCATGATGTTTTACATTGTAGGAGGATTTTAAAATGTCCAGAAGACAGAAAAAGAAGGCCCCTGTGGTAGAAGAACAAACAGCAATAGAGGTCGTCCTACCAACTGAGTATATCTATGAGGACACCCAGTGTGTCACGGGGGTTGAACCTGAGTATAAGTGGGGAGACATATATAGGCTGATTTCCCGTAGGGAAGTCCCAGATATGGGCCTGGAGGAAAAACCAATTTACGCAAATATAGAAAAATCGGCCATTATGAAGATTGCCACCAGGCCTGAGCTGTTTCCATGCCAAGAGGTGATGAGATGGGTTCTACCACATACCAACCATGGCTCAATGCTTATCTGTAATGTTGAAGGTTAGGGCTATGCTTCCTTTAGCCCTGGATATGTGGCCTTAGCTTACCACCTGCCTGAGCCTCAGGTTTTCTTGACCAATGAGTGGTTGGACAATCTCAGGATGGATTTGATAGAAACCATGAAGAGAATGCTATTACCAGGGAAGCTCTATAGACATAGAGCTACTGAAGATTATGACACGGCCAGCCTTAGAGCCCCTTACAGGTTCATAGCTCTAATGCTGAATATGATCTTCGGGAGGGCTAATGGCAGATTATTCAAATTCGAATGGGTACCCCTGATTTTCTATGTGGCCACAGAAGGGACCATCTTCAACTGGTCCAGCCTGGTATCTAGTAGTCTATCTTCTTGTATAGCTGCAGCAAAAGGAGGAGTAGAACAGAAAAAATCCGAGTTTTATATGAGCTTGATCCTGATTGACTGCATACTATGCCGCCAGCCCTTCCCCAAGCTCAAATGTGTTTGGGACAGGGACAGAATGCCCGTATATGCAGCCTATAAGCTATTGGGGGCTCATCAATACCATAGTTATTATCGAGAAATCTGTGAGCATTTTATCATGCCTCTGTACACTCTTATCTTCTGAAAGGAATGTGACTGCATGTCTGAAGAAGCTATGCAGGTAATAGAGGAGTATGGTGATTTTGTCTTGACAGAGAACGGGATGTATCTCAGAATGTTTGGTGGGTCAAAGACACCTTATCTACTGCCCAAGTATGCAACAGATTATATAATCCATAAGGAGGCTGTTAGACAGGTGTTTATTGACGGAGTTGGTCATTTCTTATTCCAAAAAAAGAAGGCTGTCTATCCACCCCTACCATTTAAGTTAGGCAGCTGCAGTTTCGCCAATATGAAACAAGCTCCAGAATTTATAGAGGAACTAGAGAAGTTCCATTTTGGGGAGATGACTTTCAGGCGAAATGACACTCATGAAAAAATGGCTGAGCATTGCAGAAAACACAAGGTGTTTTATGAGTACACCCATCATTTCGACAATGATGAATCCGTTTTCAGAAGAGCCCTGAACATGACAGCACTCAGTAATAGGTTCAAACCGAAGCACTCCACCAAGGGTGGAAAAGGATCTGAACAAGAGAAGGCTGAGCAAGCTAAGGCTGAAGAAGCAGCCCAAAAGATAAGAGAAGAGGCCCAGAGGCTAGAAGAGGAGGCTGCAGAATGGCTCTGGAAAGGAGAAGAAGAAAAGAGGAAAGCTGCCCAGGATGCATCTGAGCTAGTAAAGGAAACAGCCAGAGAAGCAGAGGAAGCTGCTAAGCAAGCAGCTGAGGAAGCCCAGAGAAAGCCCAGAGAAAGCTAGACGAAGAGCTTCGGAAACAGGAAGCAGGGAAGACAGATTTGACACAACAGCAGGCTGCTGAATCACAAACAGAGCAGAGCCAGGGTGAGGAAATCCCTGAGGTTCAAACCCTTCAAATGCCCACTACCATCACTCCTACAACCCCCACGCTGCAGTTAGTACCCTTTGCACAGAAAAATGGGGAAGAAGTCCCTGATTTCAGCACAGTATACTATGACAGGGCTACCAAAAGGATTATGAGGAGAACTGAGAGAAAGGTAGAGGCTGGAGAAATGACCAGTACAATGATAACAGATAAAGCCGTGATGGTCGGGACAGATAAAGATCCAAGGTTTGTCATAAGGGCTGGGAAGGCAGCAATACATGCTACGGAGGACAACATAGACCGAATGATGATCGAGATAGAATCATCCAAGAAAACCTTCGCTCAGCTCAAGGACACCCTGAGAAGGGAAAAAGAGGACGGAAATAGATTGAAAAGAAAATATGAGTAAGTGCTTAAAGAAATGGAGGCCACGAAGAGATAAATCCACGCCATGCAGCAAGAAGCATAGGTGAAAGAAACAACACAAGAAGCCCTGGGAAAAGCACAGCAGGAAATTCAAGAGTTAAAGGATGAAAAGGAGCAGCTGAGGGTGAAGATAGATGACCTGACGGAGCAGCAAAGTGTCATATATGAATCCAATACCTCGCGTGTTAAGGAACTGGAAAAGCAGCTGGAAGCAGCAAAGGCACAGCAAGTCGATCTGCAGCCAGTTAAAGAACACATCTTGGCTCAGAAAGCTAAGGCATTGTACCTGCAAACTGCTCTAGAGGAGGAAAGATGTCAGGTCCTCCAGATTGATGGCAGACTGGATGAAATCTTAGACACCACTTCTTATTTCGTGGACAGGTCGCAAGACATCCTTGAAGTACTGACTTCAAGGATAACCAGGGTGGAGGATGACAAGGAAGTCCCAACTAAGCTAGTAGTCAAGGATAAACAAGCTTTGAAACGGGACCATGACCTAATAGAATTCGCCGTCAACACTGCAGAAGACTTCAAAAGAATGTCAAGAAAACAAAGGGAGCATGCGCAGAATTCTTCAGGAGAGCCCTGGTCACATACAACCGTTGTCAGGCAGAAGCTGAGCAGAGACTACACGAGTTCCCAACTCATGATGCATTTGCAGAAATGTTGCAGAAAAGGCAACAAGATGAAGAAGCCAAAGTGCAATGCATCAGAGCTATTGATGAACAAATCCTCAGAAATGAAATAGGCCACACAGCCATTAGTATACAGCTCTTGGAGGAACAGGTACATTTGAACATGGCCAGAGTTGAGGCCATTCGGAACCAAGCTGACAAATTCGAGCTGAACATTCAGTTCCTGGAACCCAACTCGTTTGAGAGTCTCGTTGCTGAAGCAGCAGCGTGGAGAAAGTTCTAGGAGGACCAAGCGGGACCCTCCTCATGAGAAGGACCGATCAACTTTTGTATAATTTAATAATTTGTAAAAGGTTGTAGGAAATTGAAACGTTGGGGATCCCAAAGGTCACTTTGGGTAACCCAACCAATTTTGCTTTTTGTATAAAACTAGGAAAGAGGGACAAAGAGAGGGATTTTTTTCCCAGTAATACTGGAGGACCTATTCTAAGAAGAACTACTTCCTTTTGCAATAAAGATTTTAGTTTGCCTATTGGAGAAAGAGCTGTGAAGTTTCCAAATGTTATGCAATGGCTGGCAGAAAGATGAACTACTTTATTTTTCAGCTTATGTCCATAAATCGTGAGATCGTTCTAACTCTGTGACCTATGTCTTGTTGAATGGTTTCTGATTTATTTTATGGAAAACTCACTCAGAGTAATGCTTGTGTTTCATATAACAGTTAGCTATCTGATTGTTAGAAGATATTCTAGTTCATGTGTTGTAGACATAAATATCAGCTACCTATAATTGTGTTTATCTTACATGGAGATTATGCATTACTCACTAATAATCATTTTCTAGCTCCCCGGGGATAGATAGTTAGGTGCTTAGGTTGTTAGTTGTTTTACTTCCTAGTTGCATATGTGGTTTAGATGTTATGAACATAAGACGAGAGGTAAGAACCTGCGCAGCACATTGTGTAGTTCCTTGCATCTTTATCACCCTGCATGATTAAGATAGGCACATGCATTGCATACATTAAGTCAAAATACAAATTTCGGTGGACCGGGCCGCAACCGGTAAACCCTTGTTGTTACTTTGACCTACGGTAGCCGGACCGTAAACCGGATGGATTCCCTATACCAAACAGTCAGCGGGCTAGTTGGGAACACTGATTGGGGAGAATTCCTTACTGTTGCTGCCTGCGAATTTCCAGGCCTCAACACATAGCTTGGCTTGTTTTTTGGGATTAGGTTTCTCATGGCGGGAGTCTTTCCTTCTACGCATGGAAGTAACTCTTAGAGGCCTCTCTTGAACCTGCAATTTGCTCTAATCGGCAGAACCATGCTTAATGCTAATAATCTATTTTGATACTATTTTGTTGGATAGGGAGGGGAACACATACAAACACCATTCACTCAAATTAATCACAACATACACAAAGCTACAACTTATTTAAATATTGAGGCAAGTGTTTATGTATGTTGCATTTTCAATTGTTATCTTGGAAATTGGCATGATTTTGTTAATCCAAGCTGGGCATTAGCTTTCCTCAACTATGAGGGCTTTTTTCTATTGGGGTTTCGGTTAGTTCTCTATTATCATTTCTAGTTATTCTCTAACTATTATGTCACCTTCGTTGTAGGTGTATTTTGGTTTTTGGTATGGATGATAATCATCATGCTTGTCGTAGGTACATCCACTAATTAGGGAGGTTTGTGATACATTTGGAAGACCTTATTAAAGGCAATGGCATCTCCCTTTTTTCAATTAGAACTTAGACTTGTGAGCTTGAGGGACTAGAAGTTTCTCAAAACATGCTAATCATGAACATATAGTTGCAATGTAAAAAACAAATTATTCAGGATGTGAAAGAGGAATATACTTAGTTGAAGATTGTGTGCCACCAAAAGGTTATTCAATCTATTTTAGGATGATGTTGGATGATGCAGTTTTTATTCAAGAAACAATGTGCAATAATGCTAAGGCTTGTGAGATCTTTTTAATGATCTTACTAAGTTGAAGACAAGCATTGCCAAAAGTATCTTATAGATTTTTCCTCCACTTGGAAAATCCTACACATGTTACTAAACCTTCTTGAAAAAAGGATTTGATCCTAATTTTTGATACAATGCAAGTCCATACACAAGTCTAACACATATTTAACCCATACATTGATTCATCAAAAGTACCCCTTTCACGTGTCATAAGCTAGACCATCCAAAATGAGACACTATTGGTCATGGTTCAAGAACTTAGTTTACACCCATCCTCTATTATTTCAAACAACCTCTACTTAGCCTACTTCCCAATGGAACAAGGGGAAGACAAAATGGTTTGAAACAACCTCTGAGTGGCCTGCTTCCCAATGGGACAATTTCGCTTTACATCTATGGTATATTGGAAGTGAAAGAAACCCTATAAAAAAAAAGTTTAGTATTTCAAGATGAAATTTAGACTTTCTCATGTGGGTCATAAAAGTAAAATCTAGATAAAAAGGATCTAATCAATTCCCGTTAGATTGGGAGGGAGCATTTAAATGCCTAGTCTAAGTTGAACTGACCCCAGAACGCCTCACTTGTTGGCAAGGGGTTTTGGGTAAGCTAGTTGCACAACATCACGGATGTTGTGCAAGCTCAGAAGACATCGTGCAAGGCAAAGATAGCGCGCAAGATAGAAAATAGATTAATTATGAATATTTTGTGTCACTTTCTGTACTGTTAACCACATTTTGTGGATATTGGCATTAGTCAGTTACGAGTTAGTTAGAAATTGTCCAAGTGGACCATGAATGTAAATGCGCAAACCTATAAGTAGATGAATAATTGTAAAATAAAATATAGATCTAGTGTGTGAGATCACAAAGAAGATCAAGCTGTAAACTGTGAAATATCTATTTGGAATTTGCAGTTGATTGTGCGGGGTTAATATAATGAGAAGGACATTGATCTGAATTACTGTCTTGATGTTATCTTTTTATCTCTTTCATGTTTTTCTGCTGTGCAAATCCAATGATGAAGTGATTGTGTGACATGGATCTATGATGCAATGTTTACTGCTTATGAATGATGTCATAGTATTAGATCTATTTATGCAATTAGTATGGTTATTCCTATGATAGTTGAATGATGCGATCTGAATAATGATGTGAATGACTATATATGGTGGAAAGACAAATGAATTGTTGATGCCCATAGTCCTCTTCTTTTTTGTGGAAACTTGGTTCCTTCAGCCCTCCCTTAAACATCTCGGGTGAGACTTCATCTGCTCTGCGGGTGTTGCTGAACAGGGTAAAACCTATCTGGGTCGATGCTCAGGGAGATCACGGGAATATGGGTGTTGAAAAAGTGGGAACCCCTATCCACTGGGTTTTGTTGGTGGGATTTGCACCAACGAATGGTTCTGTTGCGTTGGGTGTCGACAGAGTGGGAAACCCTGTCAACTAGGTTTTGTTGGTGAGATTTGCATCAACAAATGGTTCCGTCGCCGGGACCTATTTGCGGATGAGAGGAGGGTATGTGGCATACGACACGATCAGAAATTCAAGATTGGATGTGGCATCTGACGCGACCAGAACTTCAAGATTGGTTTGATCAGAAGCTGCAAGAATTCGCTGAAGCCGAAAATCAGAACCCTGGACTGACGATGGACAAGTGGTTGGCGAGATACATACATGATGGTCCTCAGGAGTAATTTTTCAGTGAGTTCCCCATCATACTGTATGATTGGTTGGCGCAGTTGACATACAAGAAGACAAATTTCCAAGGAGGAGAACCAACATCCTGGACCCCTAAATTGATCTAGGAGCTACAAGAAACTGACAACAGAGTGTCGCGAGCTGTTGAGTTATGTCTGGATAGTATCCTAGAATGATATATCACTGAGTTTGCAGTCGACACTACCAAGTCCTACAGCAAAGCAGAAAGGGAATTTTCCAATGGACCCAGAGGTAGGTTCTTATTGTCTCTACAGTTATCAATTAAAATGCTTGTCTGTGGAAAGGGTATACTAAAGATGCACCTAGAATAGTAGAATTCTGGTGTGCGAAGGCGGTGGATACCATGACTAAAGGGGGGAGACGAATGGGAAGATAAGGGGTAGATGGGTGCAAGTTTCAATGAGATTGTGAGGGAAGCCGAGGAAGAAATTGGTTGTACGAGGGGAGGAGCAAGGTTTCGACAAGAGAAGAGGCAGAGGACAGGAGAAGTTCCTACTATGATCGAAACACAAAACTGTGAAGGACAACCACACAGGGCGAAGATAACCTATAATGATGAAGAGGACAACAAGAACTAGACTATGCCCAGGACAACAGTATGTAAAACACTATAAACAACGTACCCATGCCTCCGTGCACTACTTCAAACTCGAGGAGAAACAAAAATTCCATGTCAACTTTCCCGACATGTCAACAACATTCCAGTAGTAGGTCAATATTTACAAGAAGAAGGCCTAGGATGGAGGGTGATGACACAAAGTTACCTTTGTTTCATGGGAATGGGAATGACGATCCTAAGCAGTATTGGTTTCTCTATGAGGCAGTATGGACTGTTAGATAGGCCACAAATGATGATGTTAAGAAGGGACAACTGGCAACTACTCTGTGGGGTCGTGGGCTATATTGGTACATGAAATTTATACAGGTTCCTATGGGGACCCCTGCAAAAACATTAGATGAAGTTCAGAGGGGACTGATCGAATAATTCCCAAAACCTAAGTCTAAGGTGCAATACATCACTGAGTTAAAAGATATTAAGCAGTTTCCTAATGAAACAGTTTGGAACTTCGATTAAATATTTAAGGCGTTGATGGAGCGTGTTAGCTTTGATATGAGCGATGTTCAGCATAAAGAGTGGTTTATCGCAGCCTTGGTACCTCATATCCGAAAACCATTGATGTAGCAGAATATCGTGACACAAAGCGAGGCTCTATAGATTGCAATGAATTTAGAAGCTTTACCTATTGGAGAGAATGCAGCTGGTATGAACCAAATTCAAGCACAAATGGAAAACTTGACACTGCAATTGTAAGACATTGAGAAAGGGAAAGAGAATTGTGGAGATCTTTGGTGCACTCGTTGTCATGCAGATGGACACACTAATGATACCTTCCCTACCTTTTGGAATTATATGCTATCTGAGGCACCGAACCCACTAAGTTGCGGCAGGGTAACATGGTGTCACATATGTCAAGTCTATTGGCACCAACACGAAGAGCGTAGCTACATGTAGAAGATAGTGTCAAAGCCAGCCAACCTATATTGTTCATTTTTTCGATCGGTGGGGCATGAAGATAAAGACTATCGTGCATATGATTTTCTTCAGGAAAGAACATATAACTCATACTTTGTGAAGGGAAAATATCATTGCGCAGTACATCAACCACACCCGTAGTCTCAGGTGGTAAAATCTTGACTACAACTGCAGTATACACCACCACCGTAGATGCAATTTATACCATCAAAATCGCAACCACAGTTTACACTGCAGCCACAGTTTTCATTGCAGCCACAGTACAATCAAATGGTGACACCTCAGCCACAGCCACAGTATGTTCAAGCTGCGCACCATGTTCAGCAACAGCTGAATCCCCCATCGCAACAGACGGCTTAGCCGCAGTATCAATAGCAAGGAGGATTCTACGGAGGATTCTAAGGAAGAGGCAGAGGCTTTGGAAGAGGAGGAGGGCGCGGTCATGGCTTAGTCCAGTGTTACAATTGTGGGGTATTTGGACATCAGAGAGATTTCTCACACTTGCAATGTTCATGTACCTACTATATTTCCATTGATCATACTGTCAAGAACTACCCATAGCTAATAGCAAGATGGCAGGCTAGAAACGTTCCTTGGCTACAGAATCATTATCAGTTGCATAACCAAAATCAGCTACAAAAAAAGAACTAGTTGCAGAATCAGGCCCAGAATCAAGTTCCACTCCAGAATCAGATTGTGACTCAACCTATGAACCCTTCGTTGAACTAGAATCCGTCGCTGACTCAAAATCCGTCGATGAAGCAGAATCAAGGGCCGACAGTTGTGACGATCTCAGCAGAACCTAGAACAACAGATGTTGACGTTGCTTTTGTCACCCGAGCAGGAGCCACAACTGGAAGGATGGGCCCCACCCACAGATTCGATTGGATGGACAGAAGAAGGTGTCGTTTGATATTTCAATAGAAAAGGAGACATTTTTTGGAGCCCGGGATGCAATCGAAAGAAATCTTGGTAAGTCACCTGTCTATGAAATGCCTTTTGCTTTTGATTCTTCACTGGAAGCAGGACCATCGCGACAGCATGGTACCTTTCAACACTTATTTGAGAGTTTCTTATCACTAGCAAGATATCCCACTGCTCTAACCGAGAATGAAAATTTGTCGCACCATCGGATAAGGAACGGAATAATTCCACGGTGAACTCTTTGCACAAGAAAAAGACAGGTAAGAAGATGCATATGAACATTCAGATTGGGGACTATGAAGTTGATTCAATCATCTTGGATATGAGATCTTATCTGAATATCCTAACAAAGCAGAACTGGAATAAGATGGGGAGGTCGACATTGGGTTGGTCCCCTGTGCAATTGAAATTGGCTAATCAAGCTATAGTGAAACCAATTGGACGGGTGTCGAACTTGGTTATGGATGTTGAAGGTGTGAAAACTTGTGCCGACTTTGATGTGATTGAAGTTGTCAATGGAGAAGGTTCCTATCCTGCACTGTTGGGGATTGGATCGGCCAACAATATTATAGCAGTCATTAACTTCAAGAAGCAGATGATAACTATTGAGAACCAATACATTAGAGTCATCACGCCTATGGATCCTAACGAAGGATGACGGTACATTGAACCGATAAAGGATGAAGTTGTCAAGTGATGGGATCACCCTTACAACATCTCTGAAGATTATATCCACCCAACTGCTGACGGATAAATCGGTTGGTGCAATGCTAGTTCTACGTCTTCTGACTCCGACGATGTGTTGGAAAATTGGCAAAACCGCATGCATGAGGTATCATTTTGGAAATGTGGTTTGATCACGCAGTCATTGTGTCATGTCACGACTTAGATTGTAGAATTACCAGTTTATGAAGGGCTACTTGAACTTTCAGCATTACCAATGGAATTTGAAGAAAAGGTTTCGGAACCTCAACGATTGTTGGCGATGGAGGAGGTACTAAAGGCTACTCTAGCACGCTGGTGGGCGACTCATAAAAAGAAAATTACTGGATGGGCACAGTGTCGACGGTTGATGATAGTTCTCTTTGGTGACACAGAAGTGTATCACGCTGGAAATTATGAGGGGCGGAATGACCCTAGCAGTCACATGATGGAATTCCAAGCCTTGTGGGCATCACGACCAAAATATGAATGGGTCCATGCCTTTATTCACACCTTGGATGAAATGCCAAGATTTTGGTATATAGCAACAGAGTTGCGGAGATACACAACCACATGGAAGGAGCTGACAGTTTGATTGGCGCGGACATTTAGCTTCGCAGATTCCAATCCTGATGTCCATAATGCACTACAGATTATCTACGATGTGGTATTAAAAGTTGTACCGGTTGCATATCCTGTGAATCCACATACACATTTCCACACACAGTCGATGATGGAATGTTATAACGTATCTAGTGAACCTGATGATAATGACGAGCTCTGAAATATCAATATTCCAGAAACAAAAGGGAGTATGAATGTCGCAGCACCCGATATCCAGCCACTAAACATCAGAAATGATTAACATTGGTACGAAAGAGAACCCAAAATTTGCAAGTGTTGGGGACTATTGGGACGAGGCCCACTATCGAAATAATCACAGACCTGCTACATGAATTTCAAGATCTTTTTTTACTAAATTCTCTGAAATGAAAGGCATACTGGGTGACTTGAGAGAGATGAAGATCCCACTAAAACCAGACACAAAACCAGTAAGGAAGAGGCCGTATCGCTTGAATCCGCGATACAAGGAGAGGGTTAAAGCTGAGTTGGATAGGATGTTGGATGTTGGAATAATTGAGCTAGTTGAAGAATCATAATGGATAATTCCCATGGTGGTCCAAGACAAGTGAACAAATGAAGTCCGGATCTGTGTCGACTTAAGAAAATGGAATGTTTCCTGTATGCATGATCTGTTTCCGACACCATTCATAGATGAAGTACTTGAAGGAGTAGGTGGTCAGGAGATGTACTCTTTTACAGATGGATTTAATGGTTATCACCATATAAGAATCACCAAGGAAGATCGACATAAAACGACATTTTTCATCGAGTGGGGCTACTTCCAATACACAATAATGCCTTTTGGGCTAAAGAATGCGCCTGCAATCTTTTCCCGAGTTGTTGTCGAAGCATTTAAATATTTCATTCAGAAGTTTCTAAATAGTATATATGGATGATTGGATAGTGTATGGTCTAATCAAAGATCATTTGGCAAACCTATGACTGATGCTGGAGTGGTGTCAACAGCATCAGATTGCGGTGAAATCCAAGAAGTGTATTTTATGTGCACCATTTGGAATACTGTTGGGTCACATTGTTTGTAAGAAAGGATTGCTAGTTGACCCTGTGAAGATAGCACTTATTTTGAGCTTGCCACTACCGACGAATATCAAGATGCTTAATGCAACACTAGGACACATCAGGTACTATCGCAAATTCATCAGAGGTTATGTTGCCATCACTGCCCCTATGGAGAAACTGTTGAAGAAATATTTTGCATTTGTATGGAGTCCAGAATTCCAAGAAAGATTTGAAACCATGAATTCCAAGATGGCTTTGACGTCAATACTTGTGTTTCCTGACTAGAATAAGGAGTTCCATGTTCATGTTGATGCATCTTCTGTTGCACTAGGAGTAGTGCTCGCACAGGCGAGAGAAGTCCAGATATGGATCACCCGATTGATTTTGCCAGTCGCAAGTTGTCATTTGTTGAGAATAACTATACAACCATAAAGCCCGAAGGTCTAGCGATGGTATATGCGCTACAAAAATTTAGGCATTACCTTTTAGGCAGTCACTTCAAGATGTTTACTGACAATTCCTCTTTGAAATATCTAGTCAATAATCCTGTCTTGGGGGGGGAGATATGCCACTGGTTACTTCTCTTTCAGGAGTTTGATTTTGAAATAATTGTGAAGTCGGGTCGCTTGAATACTGGCCCCAATCATTTATCCAGGATTGAGACAGGTGAAGAGCCAACAAACATTGACGAGGGACTATCAGATGTGCAGCTATTTAGAGTCAATGTCGCAGATGATTATTATGGCCAAGTAATTCAATTTTTGGTGATGGGAGTCACGCTAACAAAGTTTTCAACAAGTCAAAAGAAGCAGTTGGTAGTTAAGGCCTTGGACTTCCAGTTGATTGCTGGGAAGCTATACAAGCTTGGATCTAATGAAATATTATGATGACGTGTCCTATAACATGAACAAGGGCAGATCTTAGCAGAATCTCATGCAGGAATCCTGGGGGGACACTATGGCAGGTGCGCAATGACAAGGAAGGTGCTTCACGCAGGTCTCTGGTCGCCTACGTTACAAAATGATGCAACAGATTATGTGCAGACCTGCAACATATGTGAATGCACTGGGAAACCATCACGACTATATGAGATGTCACTAGTGCCACATGTAACTTTGCAACCTTTTGATAAATGGGATGCGGATTTTGTGGGATCAATCAACCCATTGGGGAAAAGAACTAGTGCATCGTACATAATCACAACAACAAACTACTTGAAAATATGGGCGGAGGTTGCACCAATTGTGGACTTCACCGCTGCGACAGCAGCAATATTTCTATTTTATAACATTGTGACACGGTTCGGATGCCCAAGGATACTGATGAGTGACCAGGGTAGTCATTTCATCAACTGTATAGTAAGTGCGCTAACAAAGGAATTGCAGATACAACATAAGAAAAGTACCCCATATCATCCGCAGGAAAATGGGATGGTGGAGGTGTTCAACAAGATCTTGGAGCATGCACTTACAAAGGTATGTAATGCTAACCGAGATGAATAGGATTTGAAAATTCCAGTGGTACTGTGGGCATATCGCACCACTTGTAAAAGATTGACGGGACAGACACCGTTTAGATTGGTATATGGGAAAGAGGCAGTCATGCCTATGGAATACATTGTTCCTAATATGTGCATTGTAGCAACGACAGGCATGGATGATGAAGCCACGCTAGAGGACCACATAGCTCAGTTGATATAGCTTGAATAAGATCGTTTCAATGCGGGTTTCCATCAATGTGTTGAAAAGGACCGACAAAAGACTCGACATCATCACCACATAAATAACAAGCAATTTTAACAAGAAGATTTGGTGCTGCTATACGACAGCAAGTTCATGAAGCATCCAGGTAAGTTACAGATGCACTGGTTAGTTCCATATCTTGTCAATTCTATTACTTCTAGGGGGGCAGTGCAACTACAACAATTAGATGGAGTGATGTTGCCAAAACTAGTGAATGGTAGCCAACTAAATCCCTATAGGAATGGGCCGAAATCACACAATGCTTAAGGTGCTACCCATAAGAAAAAAAACATAGGAAGGATGAAAGGAAGAGATGATGCACCAGGAGGGAGGAGTTGTGCAAGTGTAGGAGTCGTTATCACAATTAGGAACCTTTGTCACGCCCGCTAGAGGTTCGCGATGTAGTCAAATCAACAATAAATGAAGCACAGTTAAGACAGTTAACGGATGACGCTTGTTGAAGCGACGCTTATTGATGGTGAATCCGGTCGTTGGGTTGATAGAATCAACGGTGGATTCGGGTAGTTAATGCAGGATTTGGTCATGATGGCCATGACTTATTTGGTAATGATTAGGAGGAATTGACTCGATGCTATAAGAAGGTGGTCAAAGCATATTGGAAGAACCACTGTGCTAATACGACTTGTGAAGAGTGTTGAAGCAAACTTTGAATCTTAGAGTTGTTGAGTGCAGTGAGCGAGTTAGAGAGTGTAGACGAGCATCCGTCACAACTGCGGTGAAGTGTTGCGAGATGCAGAGTAACCATGACGCAGTAGAGATTTTGAGTGAGAGAGACTCACCCATTTTACCAGTCACTATTATTGAGAAGGTTTCCAATATGCCGGTCAGGTCATCGTCAGTTTTGAAGAGGAATCAGAAGGGCTAGAAGTCGAACCCTCAAACACCACAGAAGTGGCAAATGCGCACATCAATCAAGGTACAAGGCGAAGGAACTGCGCAGACGGGGCCATCAAGCTCCGGGACTGTTGAATCTACTAGACGAATGGGTGTCTCAGTCCATGACATTCCAGGTTACGTCGCTCCCACCCGACCTAGTGCGCAGCCTCGGCGGCTAACCAAGAGCCAAAAATATCAGCCCAGGATGTCACCCCTGCCGAGGGGGATGGTGTGCAAGATGGACATTGTCCCTAGCTTGATGAAGATGAAGTATGACGACCATGACTTGTTGGTGCTACAGGATGTCTCCAATGAGCCGTATGAATCTTTTCTTTCGGTCCCAGGTGGACCTTTCATGCGCATCCCACAACCGTGGGCGCAAGGATTGGATAAATCCATACTGCTAGGACTCAATAACATGCCGCACTTTGGGCGGCTAAACAAGGAAAATGCCTACGTTAAGCAAGTGTTGGCCTGCTATCATGGAGGGATGATGTGGCTGGATACATCAGTTGTCATTATAGTCGATTTGATCTTAGTTATTACAGGGTTACCAAAGGATGGGCCAGACCCATTGCAATATTTCAAGGGCCAAGACAAAGATAAACAAATCGCTGCAAGGTTAAAACAAAGGTTTGAATTACAACGCGATGGAAGGGCCTACCAGATAGATAGTATCAATGAGCGTGCAGTTTGCATTGGGGCACGAATTCTCGCCAGCAAAATTGTCAGGAAGAATCGCCCCATCCAGTGCACTTAGGGGTGATTGCATGTGCCCAACAATGTGTAGAAGGGGTACAAATGAATTGGTTCATTTTCTTGCTGAACCAGTTGAATGAGGAATCTGTAGCATTTCAGGATGGAGAACGGTCATTCACATACATTTGGATACTAATCCTCATTGCACTAGTGGCATGGATGGAGTCGGTGGATTACCAAGGTATGGACATAGAATATGTCAAGGTTTGCAAGGGAGCATGGTATCAAAATATATGGTGGGTTGAGGAGCCCACGCAACAAGAAGACTACACAATTCATTTTTGGGTTTATTGGGAGGCGCTGTAGGCAGCAGCAATGAAAGTATCCCATCTATTAGATGAAGCTGTAGTTAAGTATCAACGCATTGTGCAGTTTGCTATTGGGTCACACACCATTCATATCCAGGAGCGACGTGACCCTGACAAACAATAGATTTCGATGCCCTACAAAGTGACGAATTTAAAGTTGGAGGCGCAAGTTTAGGATTGGCCAGTAGAATGGCGTGAACCAGTCAACACTGATGAACTATCAATAGGACCACCTTTGGATGCTCCTGAGGATCCGGTGCGCAAAGAGAAGAGTCAACACGACTCTGATGGAGATTCATCGACGATGACCCCTAGCGACCCGAAGGCAACGCACATCCTCACAAAAATAAGGATCAGCGCATGGAGCAGGAGGCAAGCAGTAGCACTAGATCCACCATGGAAGCGTAGCTACAACGAATTATAAAGGCCGTCATAGACTCATCAGATACTACAGCTAAGGAAATGAGGAATTCAGCCTTGGAAGGCTTCCCTGAGGTACACACTAAGTTGGATTCTATTTATGTTGTTCTAAGAATAGCACCGGAGAGTGCCGCTAACCAGGACACAACGTCAATTAGCACTGAGCCGCGGGTCAGCAATGTTTATATTCCTCCAACTGCAATTGACGCTAGACAGGAGGACGTGAATTCCTCACTGCAGCAGCTGCAAAACATTGCGGTGGATGTCAACAAGTTGTCCACACATGCAGCGGGTCACAAACCAGGAGTTGGCTGATCTACAAAAGGATATCGGCGACCAATACTTGCGGTCACAAGCGAAAGAGGAGGCGTTGCACAAAGAAGTGGAGGAATTACGCCGCACACAGGCCACATTGACAACTGCCAAAGAGCAGGAAATTACGGCACTCAAGCAGGCGCAAGAGGAGCTCAAGGTGAAGACGGTGGAAGAAATCACCAAACGGAAGAAGGATACTAACCTCCTAGTTATTGAGAAGGCGCAACTATTTTCTAGCCATGAAGAAGTGGAAGAGGTTATTACAGAGGCCTGTCAGCACATCCCAGAAAGCACCACGGAGTTGTATGCAGTAGCAAAGGTGAAACGACTCGGAGCCATTATTGTGCAACTGCAACAGGATGGTGCTCATGTTACCAATCTGGTCTACCTCGATACACCACCATAGCATTTTGCGAAATAGAAGAGTGCCATTAAGGAGATTGCGGCACAGTTCAATGAAATGGAGCAGGACGCAAAGAAGATTGCTGAGGTGACAACACAATTTGGGGCAGTGTTGTCTAAGAAGAACAGCTCAAGCAACTGACTAAGAAGCTACGGGAAGCCGAGGGACAGTTGGCCACATTAAAAACAACATTGCAAAATATGCCACCAATTGTCCAGATCACCTGGTCAGCAGAACTCAGGGAACTACAACAACATGTAGGAAAGGCGCAGGAGAGGCATTGAAAGCACATGGACCAGCTCGACGAGTTCCAAGAAATTGGCGCTTAGTTATCGGTAAAATCAGTCACTGCACTA
Organism: Pseudotsuga menziesii; assembly: GCA_001517045.1. Taxonomy (NCBI): domain Eukaryota; kingdom Viridiplantae; phylum Streptophyta; class Pinopsida; order Pinales; family Pinaceae; genus Pseudotsuga; species Pseudotsuga menziesii. Next base: position 64,923 of record LPNX010749773.1, on the reverse strand, counting down.
CAGGCTGCTAAGGATGGGAAGAAGGAAGTAAATGCAAAGCTAGTTGAGCACCTGATAAAGCAAGATCTGCTCGAAAGCCAGGATCTTGCTGAGAAGGTCAGAACACGGGTCTTAGAAATCATGTAACAATATGAATACTTCAAGGTCAAAACCAATGCATACACCATATCCAACTAACGTGGCTCAAGGGTGAGCCATAGGATTGTGTTGGGGGCCTGTTTGCAAGGGGTTTTGGGTAAGTTAGTTGCGCAGCATCACAAATATTGCGCAAGCTCAAAAGTCATCATGCAAGGAAAATATAGCATGCAAGACAAAAAATAAATTAATTATGAATATTTTGTGTCACTTTTTGTACTTTTGACCACATTTTTTGGATATTGGTCATTAGTCAATTAGGAGTTAGTTAGAAATTGTCCAAGTGGACCATGAATGTAAAGGCGCAAGCCTATAAGTAGATGAAGAATTGTAAACAAAAATATAGATCTAGTGTCTGAGATCACAGAGAAGATCAAGTTGTAGACTGTGAACTATCTGTTTGGAATTTGCATTTGATTGCGCGTGGTTAATATAATGAGAAGGAGATTGATCTGAATTACTGTCTTATTGTTATATTTTTATCTCTTTCATGTTTTTTCTGCTGTGCAAATCCAATGATGAAGTGACTATGTGACATGGATCTATGATGCAATATTTATTGCTTATGAATGATGTCATAGTATTAGATCTCTTTGCGCAATTAGCATGGTTATTCCTGTGATAGTTGAATGATGCGATCTGAATAATGATGCGAACGACTAGATCTGATAGATAGACAAATGAATTGTCCATGCCCATAGTCCTCTTCTTTTCTGTGGAAACTTGGTTCCGTCAACCCTCCCTTGAACATCTTAGGTGAGACTTCATCCGCTTTGCGGGTGTTGCTGGACAAGGTGAAACCTGTCTGGGTCGATACTCAGGGATATCGCAACGAGTTTGGTGTCGACAGAGTGGGAACCCCTGTTGACTGGGTTTTGTTGGTGGGATTTTTTCTAACATCACTCATCTCACATCGAAGCAAACCCCGATTCGTACCTCGTAGGTAGAATAACTGAGGGATGACTTGAATCAACTCACAGCTATAAACCCCTAAGTAGCTTTGGGGATCACCTCACTTGGGCAAGTTCAACGTAGGTATGTGATTCCTCACATGGCATACTTCAATAAATAAATAAAAGCCATTTATGTAATGAGACGGATTCATCAAACCCACCAAAATTAGGTTTGGAAGAGGAAATGGTATATTGTCCCGAAGATGACATGTAAGTGAACACTAAGGAAGTAAACCCTCAAGACGAGGGCGAGGATGATGCGATAAGTAAATTTTGTTCTACGTTTTGTAAATGTCTAATGCTTGTGGAAACATCTTTTAATGCAAATTATAAACCATGTCTTTTAAAAAAACAAATATTGAACCGAGAAATTTTAGTTATTTCTATTGTAGAAATGACTTTATCGAGGTAAGCACTCAAGAAAGCAACTCCACTCTTAAAAACAAATAAAAAAAATGGTGAAAGATTTATTCTTTATACTGGTTGGATTAATAACTATTTGGAGCTTTGTTCTTTAAAATAGTTGAAATAATAACAAAAATAGAATAATTTCAAGTCACTTTCTTGATACTTAAAATTAAATAATTGAACTTTTTAAAAATTATAATTCCAAACCTTTTTCTCACTTTTAAGTATATGAATGATCAGATCTCATGTCTCTTCTTGATCTCATCATACAACTATATAACTTGAATATTCTTTAAAAAAAAAAACCTTTGCTAAAGAGCCATGCATAAACAGCCTTTCTATCCACTTCAATAAATTAACATACCAAGATAAAATCAAGCTTTGTTCTTTTCCATATTAGTTAGAATAATAACAATATGAAGCTTTCTTTTCTGTACTTCTTTTGGAATAAAATAGTCCCATATTGCAACGATAATTCTTGTTATTAAAGTCACTTTATATTTCGAAGTTCATAATTATTGTTTTTCAGGTCAGTTTCACTCACTTCATATTTCGGAGTTATTTGCTTCCGCATAAACATTCCGATTGAGTACAGTCGAGTTCCACTTGATCCAAAGACACCAACAATCTTCCCTTCCATCTTCCCTCTCGTTTGTGTCTCAAAATAAGCTCCCTCCTCTTTCCCACAAGGTCCAAGTTTCCGTTCAAGATTCGTATGAAAAGTCAAAGATGTGATCAGAACCCCAGATATTCCAATATAACCACTGATTTTCGTTACAATCTCCTGTGGGTAGT